>OZ024912.1:35727539-36069399 GCA_964017125.1 Flabesymbios commensalis
CAGACTGGAGGCATCCGTTTGTCTGGCAGTCATTTCCCAGCTCGTGTCTGGATCTGTACGGATCACGATCCCGTCACAGACGTTGTCACTACGCCTGCTCGGTGCAGACGCCGAACCGGCGCCGAGACGGCGTGGTGGCGTCCATTGATCGACACCTTGTGTTTGGCAGCACAAGGTGTCTGTGATCAGTCGGCCGCATTCGTAACCTCACGCGTCTCCGTGTGGACAATTTACGGTGCTTTGTAATCTGAACGGAGCCGCTCTGCCCTACAAAGTCAACAAGAGGTAACTGCCTACTTTTAAAGTGAGCAGCTACTGCAATTTGGCTTTTCAGATCGGCGCTAATCCCCGGTTGCTCTGACTGTGTGTTTTTGACGGGTGTATCCAACAAACACGAGACGTTGTCTCAATGCTGGGTTCATGTTGGGCCGACGTCGGAGACGGCGGCCCAACATGAACCCAACAGTGAGTCAACGCCTGGATGCAACATGCGGATTTTGTTACGCCGTGCCGGGATTAGCGCCCCAACATCTGTCGACAACTCCCGGAATTAATCGATCTCGATACACCGGATCACCGAGTCTGATTGGTTTTCTAACTCCGCCTTGTCGACACGTGAGACGATAGTATGTTTTTCAGATAACTCATTTGGCTGTGACAATGTTTTCAGTAAGACTACGTCAAGACAAAGACAAACAGATTTACTCGGTAGGCCTATATAGAGCAAGCATATTGACTATAGTCGTTAGCCTTCATAGGCCTAATTTATCCATCAAAAAATAAATTGTAATGGAGAAATCTACACTAAATTTGAAGGACTTGCATATAATATATTGCTTCAAATTTTACAGATATAAGTAATTTTCCCCCACCTGAAGTTGTGGATCGCGGTACCTGAACTCTAAACAATTTAAGTTCTTTAAAAAGAACCCTTCAGTACTATGACCATGCAACCCCAGTTCTCCTGAGGTTGCATGGTAATAGTACTGAATGGTTCCTTCTAAGGAACATACATATTGTTTAGAGTGTGGCCACAAATTCAAGTGGATAAAAAATAAAATTATTTAATTTAGCGGGTTAATGGTTAAGCGAACGGGTATTCAATTTGGATGTTGAGTTAACGAAGAACGTTTTAAGAAATGAAAATATATACTCACTTCTGTGGGATATAATAGCATAACTTTATTATCAAATAATGATTGCAATGGACATCATATTTATAGCATTTTCCGTTGTATGACTACTATATTGTCTTGCTCTACAAAAACATGTTAACGTATTATCTACAATAAAGTTTTTCTGGTGTCATTTAAATTTAGGACATAATATATATTTTCAGTTATTGACTATGCAAATCGATCAACATATAATTATATTGCCTGTGTGCCCATTAACAGGTACATGTACGGGTCCAGCCGTTTATAAATGGTCGCCCTTTTAAAAACGACCGTGCGTTTATAAGCCCTCGCAGCGCAATACCAGAGAGTGTTTATAAACACCTGGGCGTTTATAAACGGTCGGCCAATATGACCGGTTAAGGCCACCATACTCATGATACTGGTCACCATGTATAAAAACACTATAAAAGGTCAGGTGACTCTTATTTCCATAGTGGTCCCTAACATGTAGACTAATTTTCTTTGGGGATCTAGGATCTGTAGGATCTCCTGTAGAATACTAAAAAGCTAGTTTTTTTCACTAGGAACATTTAGAATATTTTCGTGATAACGTTCACTATTCCGTAAACGATGGCACAGCTTTAAAACAACATCGGTTCAACTTGTTGTGCTTGCAGGCAGAACCAACCAGTAAACATGAGACTTTTACCGACGTTGGGCTAATGGCGGCCCGCTGTCTACGACGTCGGCCAAACATTAGCCTAACATCGAGTGAATGCATCTTGTTTACTGGGAGGGCGACCATCGTGCCGTGATCTGTCTGTTGGCTGACGTCGTCGCTGATGGTGCTTTACAGTGATGTAATAAGGGATAAGAGAGCTACGACGGGTCTACGACTTGTCGTACATTCCAAACGAACCACTGGATAACGAGTGTCCAGGCTTGAGGGCCGCCTATAGCAAATAGAGGATTAGTTTGAACACATGGGCGAGTGGTGGAGGGGGTGAGACAGTGGCACGAGTGTCGCCCACCTTAAATGGATCGATCCCGGCAAACACGAGATACTGCCCCGATGCTGCTTTAACGATGGAAGGCAGATGGTGGTGTCACTTTAATCCAACATTAATCCACACGAATGTAAACACAAGCAAGGACGAGATGCCGAACTGATCTTCTATTTGGAATATACATTTTATTTAGCAATAACTACATACTAGGTTAAAATTGAAATTTTGCCAATAAAAGTGAATAATTTTTTGTTTTTAACCACTTTAAGTTGTGCCTCGTTACCGCGACGCACAACTTATAGAGGTTAAAAATGACCAAAACATGCATAATTTAGTTCAAAACATTATGTTAATCTAGCAAATAATTATTCAAAGCTCAATTTCCCATAAAATAGTCTTGTTTGATGAGAAAAATAAAAAGGTTGAACACAGTTACATGCGTGATAAGCACTTTAACCCTTCAACCGCCAAATTATTTAATTGGAATTTTCACCCACTTGAAGTTGTGTCTCACTAACGCGATCCTCAACTGCAAGCGGGTGAAAATTATACAGATAGTTAACTATTTGCAAGTTTAGCTGATAAATGCCACGTTTTATCTTTAACATGTTTAAAAGGTGGTACTTAATGTGTTATCATCTTATCAAGGATACACAACCCCTGACGTATCGTGTTTTTACGTACCCTTTGCATGCGTCATAATCACGTGACATACCCGACGTATGCGCATGCGCCGGCAATAACGTGCTACGTGCTAGCAGAGATAGACGGTTAAACGTCATCCATTGTAGCCACCTTGATCCTTTAAGTCGGATTTGATGGTAAAATGTTTAAGCTTGAAATTGGACAAGCAATGTATGTTTAAAATGAAAGAGAAAAAAAGAGCAATCAAAGAGTTTAACCCTGTTTAACCCTGTTAGACGTCAGAATTTGACGTCAAATTCTGACTTTACATATAGACGTCAGAATCTGTTATGTTATGGGTCTACCAGCACCATAAATATTTTACTCTTTCAGTTCGGGGGTCGACTTTAAACGTCAAATTCACACGTCAGATTTTGACGTTAGGCACATTTACGACCCTGTCCCAGGATAGGTTTGACACTGGGCCAGCATCTAGGGCCTACTATTGGTTGGAAAGGCCACTTCCCAGCATCCATGATACGCTTATCCGATCTTTTCTTTATGTTGGGCCAACATCGGCAATACTGGCGCAACGTCGTGCCAGTATCGGGTAGATGCCCCATGTTAGGTTATTACCTTCTAGATGTAATGGACTCCAGTTTGTTCAGCAAATAGCTGGTTCCTCTTGTTAGAAGATCGGTCCACATTGCATACAGATCAGCAAGCCCAAAATTGGCTCATGGTATCTGACTCGAAGCCGCATTTTGTGTTATAAACTTCAATATAATAAGGCATAAATCAATTGAGGTTTGTTATCTTAAGAGGCATTTTAATTAACCTTTTCACTACCATACATGACGGAAATTTCCGTCGTCATTCGTCAATGAACGTAACCATAAAATAACACAAATTTTCGTCAAATATATACTACATTTATGTATTTTTCGTCATTTGAAGCTGGAAATTGCGTTAGCAATTCCAGCTTCAAATGACGAAAAATAGAACTCCTAAACCAGTATATCTGGATCCTGGCATGCACCCCGGCCTGGGTCAAAGTCAAAGGGTTAAGGCCTGTGATTAACTCTTCTTTGTCTGAATTCCCCAGCAAAAAGCGTAATGCGATATTCAAGTAGACCCGTTAGACGCAGCAAAATAAAACTTTGCATATAGCTATATAATTCGCAAGACCTTAATGTGACATAGCTGTTTGATGACACCAATGTAATTTCAAGGTTATTTCAAGGTAAAATAAGCAGTTTTTTTCGAAATATAAAAATCGCATTATTGCGAATCTGAGCGACTACCGAGGATTCGCATTATAGACAGCCTGGACAAAGAAGCGTTAATGAACATTATATTGTCCTATTGTCCAGTGGATTATGTATCTCTCTACATGTCTCTTATCAGTCATTCTGGACATGATATCCACAGTAGCTCTGTTATAGAGCATTCTGGTCACAACATGTAGTTGTCAAATTGATCAGGTTGTATTGTAAAAAAGCACATGTTTTATTTTATAATGCTTGGTTGGAAAACAGTTAAATATAATATGATACAGACAAAAAATCGACTTTATATTTTGTAAACATAACTTAATTGGGCTTCCTCATGGGCTAACATCTTATATGTCCGGCTAACATACTATATGTCCAGGATATAATTAAGGAAAGAACTGTTGTATACTTAGCGGCAGCACCACAGCAAACACGTGCCATTCACCCAATACTGTTTCAATGTTGGCTTAACGTATTCGCTGACCCGACCTTGAAACAACATTGGGTGATTGTTCCGTATTTGGTGGGACTAAGGCATTGTAATGCGGGTGACACTTTTATCCTCCGTCGCTAGAAAAGTCTCAACCTAAATAACACAATACATTGGCCCAATGCTGATTTAATGCTGGGCCACCATCTGTGACGCAGGGGGTCAAAATTATTCCAACCAAACCCCTTTAAACTCTAATCACAAATATAATCGTGAATATAATTTTTCTGAACACTTTTTATATACGCAACTATTTGACCTAGCGACATCAAACATTATATTTGACTTGTTCATAAGTACTGCTTCTCAAAGATGTCAACCGTTTCCCACGCACGACACCACTCTTTCCGCAAATTAGGGCACAAACATTATCGCAATAAACTTAATAGGGTCCTGGCCTCCGGCTGCGGCTAAACCGCATAGCGAAATGCGGTTGGTTTAAAGTTTCTTCAGCGTCTATGAAATTCAATCAACGTAGGGACCTATCAACATTTTGTGTGCTCTGCTACTAACGAAACCCCGGTGAATACACTAATATTTACACTGACAGCTAGGACCAGGCTATTACCATTACGTGGATGAAATAGAACAATATCTGATAGCAATCTCACAATAATAAACATTGCCCTCAGCTCCGGATTTATGTCTGGTGCAATGAGTGCAGAAGACGACCCAGAGCAAAACACAAAGAAGCCTATCATAAAACGTTTTTTTTTATCTGAATAATGTGTGGCATAGAGACAACTGTGTGGGTGAAACTATTAAACGCCTTAGTTGTTTTTTATACCAAAATATTGAATGAACTGGACAAATGTGCAATCACAAAAAAAAAAAAATTACACTAGCTTTGACCCGTGCTCCGCACGTGCAAAGTTAGTAAGTAGGCATCACTGGCATAATAAGAACACTGCAGCCTGAACAAAAATGACAAAAATATACTCATGAGTCATGACTAATGCACAATTTAAAAAAAAGAACAATTGGGCCTAAGTGTATGCCTGGATATGTATGAGTATGACATTAGCTTAGAATGAATAAACTAATTATATTTCACAATGACATGCACGTCCACAAACTTACCTGGAGAACAGTTGATTTTACTACAATCATACATGTTTCTAAGCACATGAAATAAAAATATAGATATTAGCAATGTATAATGAACTGTATCAGTAGTTATTAATATGTTTTCTATCTGATATCGATATTTTTTGGGTCCCAATAGTCATACATATTAAAAACCGTCCATGACTAAATATAATCAAAGACTGTGTAATTAGAGCCTGATAAAGTTTGTGAATATAATAGAGCCTACTAACTATGCTAGCGTGTTCGCTGTTGCAGACAAAACACGTGTAACGGTGACGTACATAAGGCAGCTGTGAATTGTACAAAATACATTTAGGCCTCTTCAGGACCCGTGCAAATTATGTCCCCAACATGCCCGCTGAAGCAAGATGCCCTGCCCGGTGTTGAAAGAATAATGGCCAGCGCCGGCAACGCTGGCCTCGGTGGCAGCGTGTACTCTGTGGGCACGCTGACACCAGCATGAAACACTACTCAGTGTTGAATAGGTGTTGGCAGGTGCCGGAAACGGTGGGCCAGCATTGAACAGGAATTGGGCTGGTGTCTTGCTCACTTGTAGTGGATACAGACATCAGCCAGAAATTGTGATGAACTTTGATCAAAAGCCAAATTACGGCACCAAAACCTACCCTATAAAGTTTTTAATAACGTTACAACGATGTCAGAATGTCTATTCTTTGCATGAGGTATATGGGCCTAGTGGGTGACGAGAAATAGCGATATGGTCAGGGGGTTCATTCAACGACCGACGAAGCCTAATAATCCTTGTTCTATTATAGTATAGATTATGACAGTTCAGAACTTCTGTTTTTTTTGTGCCAGAAATACCACTTTCAAAACAATAAAAACTATGCTCATGATAAACCATGCTTGTTTTAGCTGTTATATTTATTGTTTATTTTATACGTCGCTTGTACTAGCTCGTTAGAGCTAATGTTATATGTTTGTACCATGTGCGACTTAAAATAAAACTTAAAATCTTATCTTTTATAATCGTAATTTGATAACTGTGTTGAATGGCGATTTATGTGTCTGTGTCGTTAGTGTTTGGGGGGGGGGGGGTGGGTAACAACTCCTTTGAGAAACATCAAAACAAGTAATTTGTATTTGTCTATAATGCATGGACCTTCCTACACAATGATATGATATGTTATGCTGTGCTGTGATTTTACCACAACCTCCATTTGAGTCAAGTTGGAGATGCACTATAAATAACTGACGGTATAATCTACACATGGAACATATGGTATATAATATGTCACTCTGTCGATATAACTAACACCAGAAATACATAATCTGTATTATGTTTTTCTGCTAACACACATCAACCAGACGTATGGCGTCTCCAGGTGAGAGGTTTGTGTCTGTAGCTTCAACCATCTATATGATGATGTATTAAGATGATAGGTTTGTCATTAATCTGTTGATGGTGATGGTTTGGTATCAGTTGAATAACAATGATAATATCACAGTTTTTGGTCAATTAATGTGTATATTTAGTTTATGCAAAATTGCATCCAAGATGGCCGACAGCTATCTTGTTTGATGTTCATGGAAGAATTTCATTTGGTGATCAGTACTATCAGGTCTTGTAACCATCTACATCTGACAGTCAATTTGACCGCCTGAAAGTAAGGAAAATATATGAGCTGTTTTGTGTCCCTTATAGAAATAGAAATTATCTTCGGGCCATTTTAGTGCAGGGTGAGAATAACATACTTTCCGTTTATGAACTTGATTGATGGGATCAGTTAATAACATTTCATGCACGTAACATTTCAGTGATTGTATTATGTTTTTGTTTAGGGGAGAGTGTGAATTTTTTTTTCAGTGAACAATTTATTTGCACGTGCCTGCCCTGGCCATGATGTCTTGACACACGTATACTGGGTCACAAATTCAAATGCACTGAATGAAATATGAGCTAGTGATGCGACAGAGGACATTGCCATAAACGAGCTGGACGTTCGTTTGTCTGAGAAAAACTTGAGTATCACACAAAAAAGCAGGAAACAAGCCATGTAGCTGATCTTTCACTTGAACTATTGAAAAGAAGTATGTTTCTACAGCACAAGGTTCTTGTAAAGGGGTTCAACAATTAAATTTTGAAGATGTCCAGTTGTATTTACGACCCACACTTCTGCGAGGCATGCAGGAGCTAATATTTCTTTTCTTGGGTGACCTTTATATTGACCTTGAAACCTTATGGCGACTTTATTAAACTGTATAGCATCCGTTATGCATAGAAGGGGCTCAACAACTTCAGTTAGAAGATGTACAATGGTAGTCATATCAAATTGTTTTGTCATCCACACTTTTACGAGGGATGCAGAATCTGTTATTATTTTCGAATGACCTTGATATTGACCTTGAAACGTTATGGCGACCATATAAATCTTCCTAGCATCCCGAATAATAAATCATGTTATGCGTACAAAAAATATTATACAATGTTCTGTTGCACACATGAGCCCAGATCTATTTGTCATTTTGATGGTGATCTTGGCGGCCGTTTGGCATTTCAATGTCGTTGATCATTTTAAATGCCAATTTAAAAAAAAACATGTGAGCATTTCTTATGAATTCCCACTCAATTGTACATTACCCGAACCCAGTTTTGCTTAACTTAGGATTCAGTGATTTTGAGGTGTTGACCTTTATTGACCTATAGGAAACACTTTTTAGAATCTGTGAATGATACTGAACATTTCTGATACGGGTTACAAGCTTGATCATAAAATTATTACTTAAGCCATTTGTTTTACTCCATTAGCCCCTGTACTAAATTCCATGGATGCATCATCATTGGCTATTGCTCGCTTGTGGAAGATTCACAGAATTAACGTTGCATAAACACTTCTATGTGTTTAGATGTGTCTGTGGAGCACACCACAAAAAGTTGTGCATGCACAGACAACAAGCATGCAAGCAAGCATGCAAACAAGCATGCAAGCAAGCATGCAAGCAAGCAATGCAAGCAAGCAATGCAAGCAATCATGCAAGCAAGCATGCATGCAAGCATGCATGCAAGCAAGCAATCATGCAAGCAATCAAGCAAGCAATCAAGCAAGCAAGGATGCAAGCAAACAAGCATGAAAGCAATCATGCAATCAATCATGGAAGCAAGCATGCAAGCATTCAAGCAATGCAAGCAAGCATGCAAGAAAGCATGCAAGAAAGCATACAAGCAAGCATACAAGCAAACAATCATGCAAGCAAGCCCGCAAGCAAGCATGCAAGCAAGCATGCAAGCAAGCATGCAAGCAATCATGCAAGCAATCATGCAAGCAATCATGCAAGCAAGCATGCAAGCAATAACGCAAGCAAGCACACAAGCAAGCAAACAAGCAAACAAGCAAGCAAGCAAGCAAGTAAGCAAGCAAGTAAGCAAGCAAACAAGCAAGCAAGCAAACAAGCAGGCAAGCAGACAAACAAACAAACAAACAAACAAACAAACAAACAAACAAACAAACAAACAAACAAACAAACAAACAAACAAACAAACAAACAAACAAACAAACAAACAAACAAACAAACAAACAAACAAACAAACAAACAAACAAACAAACAAACAAACAAACAAACAAACAAACGAGAATGAGAACGATCAAACCGACAAACAAACAAACAAACAAACAAACAAACAAACAAACAAACAAACAAACAAACAAACAAACAAACAAACAAACAAACAAACAAACAAACAAACAAACAAACAAACAAACAAACAAACAAACAAACAAGCAAACAAACAAACAAACAAATAAAATACCTTTTTATACCAAGGTAACTAAAACAATTAACAGCATGTCGACGTAACCCGATAAAAGAGAAGCCGATGTGCAAATAATTATCATCGCCGTTGGGAAGGTATTCCTTTGTGAATCCCGCAGCTACAAATCTGATAATGCCAGTTTTCTCAGAACTCCTGTGTATTTTCTCGAATCCCGTTGACAAAATGGCAGATTGGATGGCGGCGATGTAAAACGAACTAACGAGGGCAGAGATGGCAAATTTGGCCGGGTGCGGGAAAGGTTAGAACTGATAGGGATACACCATCACCTTTCCATATAGAACAATAGGACGTGACAGTCGTCGGACTGTGCAAAGAGCTGCCTGGATGTCGGCTAGCAGCCATTTCCTACCATTTCCCTCCTTACTTGAGTGAGGGCGGAGTGGGTGAACGAGAGGGAATCATCAGCGTTTGTTATATGTCGCCGACTAGAAAGTCGACGTAATATCGCTCTATCACCAGCTATTGTCACTCGGATCAACACTCAATCGCCAGACCTATTATCTAACGATATAGTGAGAACACTGCTGGGAGTGTACTGTAGACCTAGCCATTACACTTTATCCACTTCAGATATAATATCAAGTCAACTGATTAAACATGCCTAATATTATAACAAATCCGGATCGCCCTTCGCTGCACTCAAAGAAGTATATAGGCCTAATTCTGTTACATAATATGGCTATTAAAGGCATAGTCAACTGTCAAAATACACTAGACAAGGGTGTGCCCAGAATGCAACAGTGGCCCCTGGACATTCCACAATGACATTTCACCCCACATCCACAGTTATCAGCCAAGATAATAATACTATATGCGTTTCATACACATTGCCGCATTCAGACCAAATAATATAAACTCTATATACTTGAGCGACATCTATGTGGAAATAATTCAACAATTCTCTCATGTGGGCTTTGTGTTGACACACAATCGGTTGTGTTACCATGGGGGTCTGGAAACAGTTGACCTCCAGCATTTTGACAGTGAGAGCTTTCCCAGCAAACATGGCACACTCACCAAATGTTTGTTTAATGTCGGCCAACATCACAGACGTTGGTCTAACATTAATACAACATTAAGTCAATTTCTCGTTGAAGTAGTATCTTGTAATCAGTTCAGTCACTGATATGCCGTCAAAGTGTACTCTATAGGCTAATGTAGCCTACACCTGACCGTCCCTCGCATGCCCATTTCGCAGTTGTATGAATCTTTAACTGATTGAGAGCTTCATTTAGCGCATGCATATTTAAAACTACATAGCTGCTTGTGCATTTTGACATTAAACTATATAATTACTATTTTTTAAAGGTATTAATATTTTTAGTTTTGGCTACACACCCGGGAATAAATCTAGATCATATTATTGCACATGGTTTGGGTGAAAAATCAAGAGAAAATTAATAATCGGGTGGAGACCATTCTATGACTGATGAACGCCTGCAGATGTTGTCTATCAGGGGTCTGCCCAGAGACCAAAGGACTTCGACCAGCGCTTTGCGGATCACGTGTACATCGGGAGCGCATCAGCCACTCATCGAACGACGACCCGCTCCGACGTGTACACTCCTCACGACGCCTAGAGATGGAACGCCGGCGGCAGGCTGGTTTGTGACCTAGGTAGACATATAGTGCTGTGTCAATGTGCGGCTTTTTTTTATTTATCCGTAGTCAACAATCACGCCAGCAATGCCTGCTTCAAGTAAGTTTAATATCAAAGATAGATGGATTTTATGATACATCACATAGGATCTACTTACTGTTATCTGGACGTAGGTCTAGTCTGGACCTACATGGTAGCCTCTGACATAGTGCTCACCACTTTCGAAGCAAAATTTCCGAGCACACAAACTCCGAACTCGAGGGTTTTTTACACGCCATGTTTACGCAATGTAGGCTGATATTGCAATCGCTCAATTTATATGAAGATATTTTGTAGCCTATTAATCTTAACTAAAAATACAAACAATTCGAAAAAAATAAAAGCAATGTAAACGACTACACCAGTGTTATTACCTAGTTGTATACTGCCTTCTAATTAAGAGCGAGTGCATTATACAACACGTACGTTTTGTCACAAATACCCACCGTCTCCGACCAACCACATGAAAGTCACCACCCTTAATTGCTGTTTTAAACTGTGTTTTAAACTGATAGTGCAGCGGCATAGCAAGACTTTTAGGGGGGATTGTGCGTTTCGTGAAGAAAGCACCAAGCTTGGCACAATGTTATATTATATTGACTATCTTTTTCGGTTTAGAGCCACTTGAAATTCCCACCAGATGGCTGCCATGGTGGATTTCAAAATGGATACGTTACCCTAAAAATGGCGATTGTCAATCGTTTCAATTTTAAACCAGCTAGATAATTGAGTGTGACCTCTAATTGTACCAATCTTGGCACAGTGATATATTATTACATTATTACATTGTTAAATATTTAGTGCACTCTAATCAATTTATTTTAATAGGAGAAGTACTATTTTTGATATACTATATCCATCTGTAGTGAAAGATGGATGAATGAACGGATGAATGAATTGGGCTTTCTGCATATTTTCAGCACACGTAGGCTAAACTGGATCAGCAGAAAGCAGTGTCCAGTGATATTTATTATAGAACACTTCTACAATAAATCTTGTTGACATCAAAAAGTACAGGGCACATTGTTGTGACGTCAATTGATGTTCAAAATTAGTGCAGTATTGATGGTATAATTTAAATTATTGTGATAAATACCGGTAAAACTTAGATATCTATTTCGCTCAAATGTGCTTTATCATATATTATTGTGATCAACCTGGGCTAGGACCCTGATGCTTGGAAAGTCGTGTCCGTGACCGAGAGGTACATCTAGCGTGCTCGGCCTCAGACCATAAATAAATAATGTGGCTGATAATATTATTATGGGTTGAATAACGCTTACGTATCGGTATGTGGTTTATTAGACCCCCTTAATTAATAAAAGGTTTCAACCAGTAGTCAGCCTGTTGTGAAGAGACGTCAAAATCGTTGCAGGCTATCCATAATTTAAAATGTGCGCTTCTACGTTACCGGTAGGCCTACTCATTTAGCTGACTACTTCTGACCTAAACTGATTGTTGTTATTAAACCTGTACCTGTCAAGCTATTGTCACCACTAGACTGGAAGAGCTTTAGCAAATTGACATAGGAGAGTCATCGCCGCATCCTGCTGCAGCGAAAAAAAACAGGACTCCAGACACTCGAAAATAATTTGTCAGCTGCCTTTTTGAAAGACAAGCTGCCACTGGACGTTGAATAACATCCAATGGACGAAGGCCAAGTGGTTGTCACCACTCTGACAACTCTATGAAAATATGTGCTTCTGTTGACAATACATACCTATTCACGAAGGATATTATTTCTAACTTTCCTTTTGATTTTCCTTTATAATACTTTTTTTTTATTTCAACTGAATACTGGACAATAAAGGCTAAGTACTAGAGGAACTTTCACATCCCTATACAATAGTGTGATGCCAACACAAAAGTATGTTTGTGAATATCAGTGCATAGTGGATTTTAATTATTCAGTAGTCCCGGATCAACTTATACCACATATATATACGGCTCCTCTATTCAAGATTGAATACCTCAATAAGATGTACAGGTCAAGAAGTGATCTGGCTAATTTGAGTCATGCGAATATGATTTGTGATGCTAGTAATGCTAACAAGACTTTGGTGATAGTGGGAAGAGCTTTACGTTATATTCTAAATATTTAAATCATCTCACCTTTCAATGGTTTATACCCAGGGAAATACTAGAAAAAAATTGCCATAACTGCTGTTGACATTAGGCCTACTTTCAATGATGCTAGATGAGCAGGTATTAAAGACAAGGCGCATCAGTCATCACCATCTACGTCTGTGGCAATAGCCATGTCTGTTCAATCAGGAAAAAACAGACGCTGCTGCAATGAAATCTGGGCATCGCAGAATACTCGTCCCGCACCGTGGACACCAAGGGAAAAACAGGAGTGTGAAACCCTTCTCTCAAAGTTACTAATGCATTCCGGGACCTGGCATCTGCACCACTGAGCATTCTTTCGCAACCCTTATGACCGCACCTGCACATATTCTGAGATAAATCTGGCAAGAAAACCCGATCCCTCGAAGGAATACTTGAGCCCTGGAACAGCAATTGAATTGAGCTACTTACCAGAGAGGACATTGTTGGAGACAATGCATTAATTGCTCCAAATGGCACTCTCCCACCACCATGTCACTCTTGGTTTTTGGAGAATGATGGACAATACTTTCCGAAGTTACCATTTCAAGTCCTGATATATAATAATCTCTTGTGGGTGCAAAAAGGCTGTGATGATATCTGCCAATGTACAAGTATGTGTAGATATACACCTAATATATACTATTTATATATACAGTATTATATTTTGTTAGGAAATGTCAAAGTAAAACGATTTACTTTTTAAATGATTTCAAATTAAATAATTTGTACATCTAAACATTGTAATCAAGTATACTGTGGCAGAGAAAATAAAATATCATTTAGTAGATTTTCAGAAGAAGCCATCTTGCAATCTTAAATGGAGGCGCCAAGTGAATTTTTTAGTGGAATCATTCAACTCTTTGGACTCAAGTTTGTATCTCAGGACACTAAAATTAGGTCTGCAGCAGACATAGAACCAAACATATTTAATAATTATTGTTTTTAAAGCCGCCTTTTTGAATTATTTTGCTATGCCGCTGGACTATGAGGACATGGTGAGGTTGACCTGCAGCACCTATAACGCTAAGCCGACGGCATCAACATATGGCCCAATGCTGTGCTTACATTCAACCATAGCCTATAATTAGCCAGAGTCTCTTCTACTTCTAGAAGTCTACCAACAAAGCTACAACAATGCCTAAATCATGGAATTGTTTAATAAGTTTAATGAACATTCAGTCGTTTATGCGTAGGACTTGATGTAACTCATGATGTTAGACTTTTTCTCAGAAGGGTAAATTATAGCTTTCTTCCTTGTGTCAAACATAATAATTAACAGTCCTGCTGTGGTTCAAGCTTGGTTTTAATTTGTTGCTTTATATCAGAATGTCTTTGGAATTATGATCACCGAAATGATTCATTTTGAACAAAATAATATAGACATCACCTGAGGAAGAGAACCAGAAAACATATCCTTAGAAATTAGTTTTGAAAATTTTGCTGGCTGGAGGGAGTGCATCTTCAAGTTTTATGACATATATCAAGACTTCTAGACACTAATGTGCTAACTTTACATTTTCCATTGATCCTTTATACTACTCTGTGATCTGACATAGTTTCCTCTGATGCAACTTCATATTGTTGTTTATTGCTTCAAATATTTAGTGAACGTGTCATTCATTTTAAGTGGCTTTTCCTATGATATCCCACCCCATGACGTTGACAAGCTGTCTGATGTCTTCTAGTTTAATAAACATTTTTCGTGTGTTGATTTTTAGATGAAACGTGCACACCTGCTGCAGGTCACCTACTTCTCCACCTTTCTTATTTGCCGCTTTTTTTACGTTTAATTAAATGACTTTTATAACGCCTAACGCCTCGGAGGACCGAACTCGGAGGTGAGACAATCCGTATTAGTTTTCAATGTTGATGTTAGGCTATTATAGCCAAGGATCTAATCTTCAGACTTCAATGTATTTCAAGTTTTCTGGTAAAATACTTTTTTATTATTAACTATATTATTACAGAAAGTAGATGTAAGATGATTCAGTGCTCATGTTATGCCAAAAGGAAATGCAATTATTTTGTCTGAAAATAATAGAACATGCTGAAATCACGTGATTGAACGACAGCCACTTTTGAGCTCAGATTAATAAAGCTGCATAACTGTTTTGCTTATTTCATTCAAAATATTATTCCATGGAGAATGTTTTTTTATTTTTTAATTTCACCCCCCCCCCCTCCGTTACTGAGTCATTAAGGATTTAAGTTTGTTGTTTTTTAATATTGTTGCCCCACCAAAACAAACCAGATCACAGCGGAGTAAGACACACTGTCTGTATAATCAGGACATTGAAAGTACCAAGTGGCAGATAACGATCATCATTGAAAAAAAGTGGAAGTTTTTTTAATATTATTCTTATTTTTTAAGTGGTCATAGATACAATTCACAGTAAAAAGTGTAATATCTCATGTCATTTTGACATGTCTAGGAGTTATCACTTAGTGTGATTATGGTGATATATGCATATAATGTCATGTTTAATGTTGGTACCAGTATGGAGAATGCCACTCGCTTGAAAAATAGGATCTATTTCAGTATGGTGCTTTTAAGTGTGGGCCAGCACCTGAGCCATTGGCCCACCATTAAGACGCTCTCCCCAGTCCGTAGAAAATTGTTGGCGGAATTAGCGCATCAGTGATGCAAATCATCTTTTTCGCTCTTTTGATTTTCGTGATTTTCTTGAAAAACATTTGTATTTCTTTATTCGGTATCTCATGGGCATTTCAAAATATAGTCAACATGCTACTAGACAATATCAGACTTTATTTTATTTTATTGTAAATCATCACATACGGTGCGCTATGCGCTAAAATAAAATAATATTTAAAACATCGGACTTTACTGTAACCGATTCCCAACAGTTGTTTGACCTAGTCTCAGGACGTCTACCACTGGTTATTTGGGCTTTGTATCTCAGATAACGCGAGGCATTGATCCGATGGCAGACTAATGTCAGCCTATTGTCTGCGGTACTGGCCCAACATTATGCCGATTCAGTTCAACGTCTAGTGCTTGCTATAAGGCGGTTTGGTGTTGTCCAATGTAACATTATATTGGCTCAGAACCCTACCACTATTACATACATGTTGTACACAAACCAATTCACTACGTAATAACACTTGATGGTGTATCGCATGGTGAACTAATTCCGCTACATTTACCTAGTTTTAGTGCATTTATAAGGCCTTTAAGACAATTAGTGGCCAAAATAAGAAGGCTCAACGACTAAATTTGATCATTTGCCCATAGAGAAGCTGTCTACGAGATTTGGTGCTTTTTGTCCGCCCGGTAAATACAATACTAAAACTTAACACTAATAGTCCGGCAGCTAAGGGTGGTGACCCAAAATTATCTGATATAGTTTCTTTCTCTGCTGATTTTTTATCTTTGGGGTCTAAATAAATATATCTAGGGTGGTGTAGAGGTGTCACCTTTGAGCAATTTTAATTATTCAAGATAGCCGCCATGGACTCGAAAAAGCTCAGAAAACGTCCCAGATATGATGGACTCGACTATATAAAGGGCAAACACTCGGTTAATATGTCTTGTAAAAATGTATGTTTGTGAAATTGTATTCACATAAATCTGTTTTACATCTCCATAGTTTGAAAATACAACAATGGACACCATTTTGGAATCCAAAATGGCTGCCATATGGCTAAAAGTTAAGTTATAATCAAATGAAACAAAAATATATATGGCCAAACGATAACATTTAAGAGATGGGATACGTACTGTGGCTACCATGCACCCCCCCCCCCCCCCGAATGCTATGTGTGCTTTGAAATTTCACACAAAATACAAAATGGCCGCCATCAGTTTCAAAAAAATATGTCATTTGGTGCATTTTACTTAACTCTGCAATAAAATGATCGACATGAAGCAAAATTAGAGCTCTGTTTTACAAAAAAGAAATACTATTATATGAAAAATCCCGGCCAGTGAAAACGTTATCACAGCCATTTTAAAAGTATCTAAACCACTACAAACGGGATCTTGACCACTGAAGAAGTGATTACACACCACAATAAAAGTTATCTCAGCCACTACAAAAGTGATCTTAGCCACTGAAGAAGTGACTACAGCCAATTTAAAAGTTACCTCAGCCACTACAAAGGTGATCGTGGTCACTAACAAATTGGTCTCAGCCACTGGTAAAGTTATCTAAGCCAGTTTCTTAGTGGCCAAGATCCCTTTTGTAGTGGTTTGGATACTTTTAAAAGTGGCTGTGATCAGTTCTTTAGTGGCCAAGATGACTTTTGTAGTGGCTGAGATAACTTTTAAAGTGATTGTAATAATTTGTCAGTGCTCAAGATCCCTTTTGTAGTGGTTTAGATCATTTTTAAAGTGGCTGTGGTCACTTCTTCAGTGGTCAAGATCACTCTGTTGTGGTTTGGATAACTTTTTTCAGTGGCTGACATCAGCTTGTTAGTGGCCAAGATCACATTTTTAGTGGCTAAGATAACTTTTAAGGTAGCTGTGATCACTCCTTTAATGGCCAAGATCACTTTGTGGTGGCTTAGATAACTTTATCAGTGGCTGACACCAGTTTGTTAGTGGCCGAGATCACCTTTGTGGTGGCTGAGATAATTTTTAAAGTGGCTGTTGTCACTTCTTCAGTGGCCAAGATGACTTTTGTAGTGACTGAGATACTTTTTAAAGTGGCTGTGATCACTTCTTCAATGGTCAACATCACTTGTGTAGTGGTTTATATAATTTTTCAAGTGGTTGTAATCACTTCTTTAATGGCCAAGATCACTTTGTAGTGGCTGAGATAATTTGTATAGTCGCTGTGATCTCTTCTTCATTGGCCAAGATCACCTTGTGGTGGCTTAGATAACTTTATCAGTGGCTGACACCAGTTTGTTAGTGGCCATGATCACCTTTATAGTGGCTGAGAAAACGTTTAATTTGGCTATGGTCACTTCTTCAGTGGTCAAGATCCCTTTTGTAGTGGTTTAGATACTTTTTAAAGTGGCTGTGATCAATTCTTCAGAGGCCAATATCACTTTGGTATTGGCTGAGACAACCTTTAAAGTGATTGTAATCACTTCTTTGGTGGTCAAGATCCCTTTTATAGTGATGTAGATCATTTTTAAAGTGGCTGTGATCACTTCTTCAATGGCCAAGATCATTTTTGTAGTGGCTGAGAAAACTTTTGAAATGATTGTAATCACTTCTCAAGTGGTCAAGAGCCCTTCTATAGTGGTTTAGATCATTTGTAAAGTGGCTGTGATCACTTTTTCAATGGTCATCATTTTTGTAGTGGTTTAGATAATGTTTAAAGTGGTTGTGGTCATTTCTTCAGTGGCCAAGATCACTTTGTGGTGGCTTGAATAACATTGACACCAGTTTGTTAGTGGCTAAGATCACCTTTATAGTGGCTGAGATAACCACTAACACTTCGTCAGTGGTCAAGATCCCTTTTGTAGTGGTTTAGGGTTGTGATCACTTCAGTGGCCGAGATCACTTTTGTAGTGGCTGAGATAACTTTTTAAGTGATTTTAATCACTTCTTCAGTGGTCAAGATTACGTTTGCATTATATATCTATGTAAAAGCCCTTGATAGTAACTCTCAACTGATATCAAATATGTTGTTATATTTTTTAACCTGGGTTTTTCTTTTTAGTGTCGATATATACAATTTTTCAAAGAGACGGCGGCCATTTTGTATTTTGTCATTTTTTGTCATTTTTCATGTAATATAAGTTATTTTGTATAAAACATAACTCTAATTTTGCTTGATGTCCATTATTTCGATGCAGAGTCGAGTGAAATGCACAAAATTACATATTGTTTTTTAAACAAATGGCGGCCATTTTGTTTTTGTCTTTCAAATTGGTTGAATTTTCAAAGTACACATAACATCCAGGCTTATTTATAAGCATATCTGGATTTAAAAACCGAGGCCCACATGTGGATACATGTAAAAAAACGTTTGATGATAGGGTTTTTGTTGTTGTGGATTTCGCTGATTTTTTAAATTAAATTATGTTCAGTTATACATGAAGCAATATTATTTATTATACTGCAAAGATCCATATACCATAAGAAGCGGAATTCAATTACCGTTCATATGTTATATAGCAGTTGCAGATCGGTTTGCAAGAACAGAAATAACATACTTTCAAGTAACCCTACCTCCTTATTTAAAATTGCGCGACGTTGTTAAAAACATATTTAGAGTACCTCTATATAAGTTGTCAAAATAGGGTTTGCATCCCTATATTTTCAATGCTAACAGTCGATTTAGTTCATTATTTCCAAGGCCTCCAAAAAGCTTAGTTTTGTTGAGATGTTGGGGGAGGGGGTGCATGGTAGCCATAAGTCTAAATGTTATCGTTTGCCCATATATATAATTTTGTTTCATATGATTATAACTGAACTTTTAGCTATACGGCAGCCATTTTGGATTCCAAAATGGTCTTCATTATTGCAGTTTCAAACTATGTAGATGTAAAACAGATTTATGTGAATACAATTGGACAAACATACATTGTTACAAGACATATTAACCAAGTGTTTGCCCTTTATGAAGTCGAGTCCATCATAACTGATGAATTTTCAGAGCTTTTTCGGATCAATGGCGGCCATCTTGAATAATTGAAATTGCTTAAAGGTGACACCTCTACACCACTCTAGATATTTTTATGTAGACCCCAAAGATAAATAAACAGCAGAGAAAAAAACTATATCAAAGAATTTTGGGTCAGGCCAATATTGGGCATTCTGCTGCCGGACTATAAGGAACTTGACTATATACATCACACGGAGTCACTTTAAGCTATAGTGGGACAAGCTTTCTTTGCACAGTTGAATTTTGATGGCTTGAGCTGCGTCCATGTATATAATCCCCACACAAATGTGTCGAATTTCCCCCCACCCGTTGTATAGCCTAAGGACGACACTTAGATGAGTGGTAGATAAGATAATCTGACTCTTATGGATCGATATGCGAGGTTTTACACTTAGACCATCAATAAGTAAAAACACTAAAACCTGCAATTTGTTGATATTTTTGTTTGCATCTAGACAGACAAATCGAATTATCTATAGGAGAACGAGTGTTTATTGTGACAATTATGACGGATGTATCAAAATAAACAGAATAATGGTGAAAGCAGATGACATGCTGAAGCTACAAATGGAAAATGATCGGCATTATGTGACCCCGTGTCACCGGGAAATCTAGCTAACTGACCAGCTTCTGCTTGTACAGCTGAACCTTTAGCGAGGGACCATCTAGATGAGACAATGCCATGTATGCATGCACCGACTATACGTTTTATATTGTGTCCCGTGCCTCGCATAAGTGTAGTTTGCGGATACCCCATGAATAATGATGATGTTTCCAGTCATTGAACACATTAAGACGTAGGATTATGTTTAAATATCAATGACGGGTTCGAGGGTAAAATTTACTCGTCATTGATTTTTCAACATAATCCTACGTCTCCTTTAAAGTTGGATTTAACTGATTTCAATTTAGTGAGCTAAGCGAAGTAGATGATTTGTTCTGTGGATTTTCATAACATTTTATCCATTTAATATAAGTCATTAGCAAAAATGAAGACGGAAATGTACATTCTTCCTGGACAGAGTGGAGTAAAATAAAAATACCACGCACAAAACATCATTATACTATTTACTGCGGTCAAATAGGCCTACATGTCTTTGGCGCTGGCCCAACATGAAGCGGTCTTGTGTTTGCCTGACTGTATATGAACTAGTTCAGATTTCCACAAAAACAGAATCGGTGTGTGAGGAGCTATCAATGTGACAATTTAAAATGTGTAGTGTTGTCTTGGCATGCCAGTGGCGTTTTCCCGATTTTCAAGTTGACTGGGGTCTAAATTTTGAAGAGGTGTTTTGCAAAAAAATAGCTGCATGTATTAAAATCAGTCAACTGAACCCATATGCTTGATTCTTATTTTTGTATATTATGACGGAATGTAGGATAATAATAATAGTGATCGCCAGGAAATTTCAAATTTATATCTTCTATGTCATGCACTTTAACTCTTTAACCGCCGGTGCCGCATATATTCGGGTTTTCATTTTTTATTAGTACATTAAGTACCACATTTTAAATATGTTAAAAATAAAATGTGACATTAACCAGCAAGATTTTAAAAGAGTTGACCTCCATTTTGTCAAATCTGAATAATTTTCACTTACTTGAAGTTGTGAATCGCGTCAGCGAGACACAACTTCAAGTGGGTGAAAATTCAAATTGATTAATTTGGCGGTTACAGGGTTAAAAACTAGACTGGTTGATAATTCACCAAAATTGAGCCTCAGTTTGAAATTAGCACCAACACCATTTAAGTTGAATGAACATCTTTGGTTTGAAAAAGAGGTGGAATGCACTTAAAGCGTCGCCGCACTGGAATCTCTATATCAATTCATTTTCTACATGTCACGATAACGTCACCTTGGTATAAAGGGCTGTATCTGCCAATTTTATAAAGCGGCAGATATGACCCTTTAACTCCGTGAAACACCATAGCCTTGACCTCCACTGTTTTCACCGAGCTATAGCTAATACAATAACGTTGGAGGAGGGGGTGTTATATAACATTATTTTCACCGAGTAGCCATTCAAAACGGTGTCCGGTGAAGTCACTGCTTTTCACAGAATATGAAGGTGATGATTTGGATTTTCCACCACCCGCTCCAATAACGGTTGCATTTTATAGAGAGTCGTACAAGAAAGGTTTCACTGTACACTTCTCAGGTCTCACACAGGCGGAACGGGCAAATGGAATCCCTGGACATGAACAAAAAAGTCAGGCTGTGTCATTGTTAGGTCGATGTCGGGCCAGCGTGAGTGTCGTTGATCCAGCAATTTTCTAACATTAGGCCAACGTCTGTTGATTGACGTGACCCTTGTTACCCCGGTGTCAGATCACTAGTCAGTAACTAAAGTGACCTGAGCGACCTCCAGACATTCATAATGTTATCTCGTTTCAACTCGATAAACACACAGAAGGATCGCGTTTTATCCCGTTATCGTTCTTAATGCAGTTTTAAAAGCTTTCTCTATGGGTTGTCCTGGCGAAGCTCTCCTAATTCATGACTATCAGTATCCCCGTGTGTGATTATTTAACCCTTACAACGCTGATATACTTTAGTATAACCTATGGAGAGTAAAGGGTTATTTTCAATTTGAAATCATCATAAATGACTTAGTTAGCGTTTTCCGTTTTATTCGAATACCTATGTTATATGTCTACGACCAATAAATATATGTTTATTTTTTCAGTGCGGGGACCGTCTTTGGGAGGTTTTTAGTATTTGAACTCAAATTTTGTTGGCTTGATGTTCAGAATGTTATCTCACACCCTTTGATTCAATATGAGCGAACTTTTTTGTTCAGGGAATTCCTGCGAATTACATTAGTGATGCTACGAGAAATACAGGTTTTAGCCATTCTATAAAATAGTGGCCATGAAAAATGTAGGTTAGGCCTACATGGGCAATATAAAGAGTTATAATTGACATGATAGAGTCATAGTTTTGGTGTCTACACCTATGTTTTCAGAGTCACCGAATCGAATGAAACCACTTATAAAGATACTAGGCATTCCTATGTGGCAAATTTAAAAAGCCAATATGGCCGTCTACGAAATTTATTTGTCGACACAATCACACTATTATATTGAAAAAAAATACGTATAAAGATTAAAATTTGTTATGATACCGAACACATTCATGGTTAGAAAACATTGCTTCGTGTCTCTGAACTTGCAGGTCGTGTAATCCAGAAGTATTGGTATCCCAAGTTGGAAATCTAACCATGCTAACGGGGCAATATCTAAACATACAATGTAGACAAGATGGCTGCCAATAACCGCCATTAAAAAGTGATATTTTTTCACAGGTGACCCCATCGTTTTTTTAAGTTAAAAAATAATATATAATGCAATACCTAAATTTAGACTAATCGGAATGCGCTGATTTATTTGAATGGTTTTTTTGTTTTGTTTTTCATGGTTACCTAGAGGTCAAAACCAAGACAACCGCCTATGAAATGAGCATTTTTTACCAGCAATTATCATTGTGAATTAATTGTTGAAATAATAGTCCTAGGATGTAATGCCATAAAATCGTTATCAAATACGAGAATATCTAGATATTCTCATTCCAATGTAGTCTCATAGCTACATTTTAAGATGAGAACCTACATGACACCAATGTACGTATTTTGAGTCAAAATACGTACATTGGTGTCATGTAGGTTTTTCGCAAAGCTCTATTTTAGATTTACTTTCTCATCTTACGACCACTACTGGTCAAAATATTTGACCAGTGGTTATCGTTTATTCTCAATTTCTGAAATAATAGGCGCCGAAATTTAATGTAATGCCTCATCCCGACTAATCTAAATACTTTGATTTTTTTCTTCGTTTCATGGTCATCTGGAGATAAAATATTAAATCACCACGATAAACAGATGCATTATGTGATACCGGATGCAGGTCGAACATTGTATATAGGCCTATGCCATTTTAAATGTGTATTTTATATATTTAATACAGTGGTCACATCAAAATTATTTTGAAACCTTTGAAGCCCCTATGTAGCCATGTACGTGAGTGTTCCAAAAAAATACCACTCACTCGTGTCCATGCTGACTGTCACTAATAATACCTTTTTCCACACATAATATATAATACCCTCACAAATTCGTATCTCAAATCTTCATAGCAGCATCTTAAACCCCGTTGTTCATCTCTTAGAAAAGTATTTACTTTTCATACTTTTCATTTGCTTAATTTCCCTCCAAATCTCCGGGTTTCAAAAACCTGACATGAACTCTAAAACATAGCCAAATGAAATAAACTTCGCTCATTCTTCCAAGCTCCACTGCCGAGATTCAAGACAAATATTTCCCAGGAATATTTTGAGTCAAGCTCAAAGGTTGTGCATGAGCTGTTTTGCAATACACTTAAATTGACAATCCGTTTATTTATACTTTTAAACCATGTGATAACTGTACCGATCCCACAAGGTAATTATATGAATCCTACTCCAAATTGATGTTATATTTTTGACCCATATACCTGATGCTGTTAAAGTACTCTAAAAATCTTCTCAAAGCAAAATACATTGCACGTAGCTCAGTGGATATACATTTTTTTCACGCAAAAATGTGTATTCATGACTTCTAATGGATTTTATTTCAATGCTGATACATATTAACTTAAAAGTGGAGCTTTATATATAACTCCAAATGACCTTCAGCTCATATAATTTTGTATGACATCAACTGACCCCTTAATGACTTTTGATAATAATAATGGTTATTGTATGTCACATATAAGCATTTTGTGCTTCACATTGCACATTTTTTTAGTTACACGACATTCAACAAAACATCCTTAACTCTTATGTGTCATTTCTATAAATAACCTGAAATGGCCTCTTAACAACCTGTGGTTACAATATCGATTATTTTAATGTCACATATTAGCATTTTCTGCATCAGACTAAAGATTTTGAGTGGTTATAAATGTTTATTTATTAACCTTAAATAACCGTCATTACCTTCAAATGCCCTTTACCTCCCCCCCCCCCTCAAAAAAGAATAAAATGTTAACAATCCTTTACTGAAAGAGAACATCTTACTTGACACATTTAGGCTTTTGACAACAAAATATGCCGGAAATACACATACAAAAAAATATCCCGCAAATACACATTCAAACAATTACATTTGGTGCTCCAGAAAAAAAAATAACAGGGAAACTTGAGGACTTTTGTCAGTATGTTCCTTACTACTTTTAGGATCACTGCAAACAAAACTACCTTGTACTAAATTATTTCTGGGTTTGGCTAATATTCTACCAAAATACTGCTGGACTATTCGCTCAGGGTGAAGCTGTAAGTTTGAGTCCCAACACCAAAAAATACTTGTAAATGTTAGCCTTGTTTTAACCATGGAAGTTGTTACCTGTTTTAAAAAAACAACATTTTAAACAGTTTTTCTAGTCCAACCCTTCGATGCCAATTAACCTAATTGCTTGTATGGCATTATGTCACCCTTGTTAAAGGCCTGGTGAAGTCACCAGAGCTAATATGTATAACATAATTCTTCATGCTGTTTTAAATAAAGTTGGAATGACCGCAGTGATTGGTCCGTCATTACGTTCTAGCACACTAGGATCGATTTTCTGGATCCGAAAGTAGTGGCGGACCCACTGGTCACACGACGATGTTGCGACGTTAAATCAACGTCATTGACGTTGATTTAACGTCGCAACAACTTCGTGTGCCAGTGGGGAGATTATTGCTGACATAAGGATGTGCTTACAGTACGTGCACATAACATGTATACACGTATCTGTTATTGTACAATACTTCTTCAACTATTTAGACTCCAGTCGAAAGTCTGCATTTAACAAATTACTCTTCATTGCTTATGAGAGCATTTCGTTTTTTTGCTATTTTGAATACCAAGAGGGGAGAAAATGAAATGAATCGGGCTTCAGGCCACTTTTGTGCCCATACAGGCCAAATTGGGCCAGGAGAACCTCCTGAGGATGGTGAGATGAGTGAGATGACACTGCCCTCCAGACACAGAATTCAAAATTAAAAATCCTGGCGTTCTGAGGCTGAACACGCTACCTCTCGGTCATGGAGACTCCCCACAATACTGAGTTTTACGAGTGGATTGGGAAGATACATTTTTGTTCTTTCAAACCGCCGAGACCGGGAAACGAACCCCGAGCTCCAGCGTGAAAGGCAGCGGTGCTAACCACCACCCGAGGGCCCCCGCCCACCAGGAGAGGAGAACGACATCCTAACGCCGGAATCTGAGGTGGTAGCGCTGAGCAGGTCCCCTGCCCCCGGTGACGAAAAGGATCCCCGTGGTGGCGGGGGACGCAGTGTGACCCTGAAAATGAGATTATAGGTCATCTGGGCGTTCATAGACTGATCATTGCCGGACATTATCAATCTCTGGTCATCTGCGAGCTGATCGCGTGTCATTTTATGACGATAACGGGCAGATTAGACCATGATAGTCGGGTCGTATAGTTTGTCCGTGCAGTGTTTCTGAGATCTAGTTCATATTGAGTAAGTGTGGATTTACTTGCATAAATGTATCAATATACACTCCATAGAATCTGTCCGTGGAGGGATTCTATGGGGTGAAGATGGGTACATTATTCTTAAATAGTATAGCTCCGATAATGGAACGACACCTGGCGGTGCCAGGGTAATATGTATGTTCTATTTGCTGATACTCACATTCAATGCCATGAGGACATCGCAGACCTCCATACAGAAACCCCCATTAGTACAGCAGCAGAGGGACCAAATTTTCGTGGTACCTAAACCGGCGGTACAACATTTGTCCACATGTCTGGGGGCGGGCTGAGAATTTGACACTTTTGTACACCTACCCGATTTTTAGAGAAAATATTCGCTTAAATATGATTTTCGAGTCATTCTCACTCATCACAATGTTGGGCCAGTTAAATCAAATATTGTTCTATTTAGTTTTTTTTTTATCCATCAGGTCATATATCGGTGGATATAAAATAGTAAAAAAAATATAATTTTGCAGTAGCATCCCACCTGGAAGAGCTATTTTGGATATTGTAGATGTATCGCAAATTGCAATTTTTCAAAATTGTTATTTTTTTCATTTTTTTGCATATAGTTTATGACAGCAAGTTAGTTTCTGCGCGAAAGTCTCCATGAGTAATTGATCATTATGGTCAATTTCAAAATGGCCGCCGTAAAATCATGATTTCTCCTGAAATGTAATATCAAACATGATTTTCTTAAATTTCACATCACAATCACAGTTTTAGTATCTAATCTTACATTTTAATGCTCGCTTAAGTATTTACAAATGCCGTAATGTGATATTTACCACCGAATCCAAGATGGCCGCTAGAAAATGGTGCAGAAATGCTAAAAATTTCACTTTTTTGCAAATAGTTTATTAGCACAGGCTCTAATGGTGTACGATAACCTCTATGAGCGGTATCATTTCATGAGAGACACGTACCCATGAACAAAACTCAGGTGATTAATGCTTGATGTGTTGAATAATTAATAATTATGGCCTGTTTCAAAATAGGCGCTGTGAAATCAATTACCAGTAATTCTCTTAAAATGCATTATTGAACATGTTTGTTACACAGTTATCTCACAGACACGATTTAAGTGTCTTATCTTACTTTTTAATCCTCACAATGTCCATTAAAAGTATAATACCATGGGAAAAAATGGAAATTTACTAAGAAATTCAAGATGGCCGCCGCAACATTGTCAAAATGTCGCACAATTTTACAAATAATTTATGAGCACTCGCTCTATTCTATATCTGTATGAAAATCTCCATGAGCGGTATTATTTATTTCCGAGACGTCCTATGAGATCAGGTTATTAATGTTTGATCTGTTAAGTAATTAATACTTATTGCCGATTACAAAATGGCCGCTATAATATCAATGAATACTCCTAAAATGTTTTATTGAACATGCTGTGCAGAATATAATAGTCATCTCACAAACACGGTCTTGATATTTAATTTTGCATTTTAATTGTCAGTGAATCCACTAAAAGTAATGTTAAGTACTTTAAGATAGAATCTAAGATGGCAGCAGTGAAAAAGACGAAAGAAATGTGCGTTTGTTCAGCTTTGGCACTGGTGACCTAAAGCCTCCCTTGTCTCCTAAAAAATGAGTTCCCTTTAATTATTGTAATTGTTAAACATGTACTACGTAATAATCATTATAGAAACACTGTTTTGGTGTTTACTCCATAGATCACAGCCACCTTAAAAGTTATCTCAGCCACTATAAAAGTTACCTTGGCCACTGAAGAAGTGATCACAGCTACTTTAAAAGCTGTCTCAGCCACTACGAGGGTGATCATGGCCACTAACAAACTGGTGTCAGCCAGTAACAAAGTTATCTAAGCCACTACAAAGTGATCTTGGCCACTGAAGAAGTTAGCACAGCCACTTTAAAAATTATCTAAACCACTACAAAAGTAATCTTGACCACCGAAGAAGTAATTACAACCACTTTAAAAGTTATATCAGCCACAACAAAAGTGATCTTGGCCACTAAAGAAGTGAGCACACACAATTTTGAAAATGATCTAACCCACTACAAAAGTGATCTTGACGACTAAATAAATGATCACATCCACTTTAAAAGTTTTCTCAGCCACTACACGAGTTATCATGACCACTGAAGACGTGATCATAGCCAGTTTAAAAGTTATGTCAGCCACTACAAAGGTGATTTTGGTCACTAACAAGCTGGTGTCAGCCACTGAAAAAGTTATCTAAGCCATTACAGAGTGATCTTGGCCACTGAAGAAGTGATCACAGCCACTTTAAAAGTAATCTAAACCACTACAAAAGTGATCTTGACCACTGAAGAAGCGATTACAACCATTCTAATTGTTGTCTCAGCCATTACAAAAGTGATTTTGATCACCCAAGAAGTGATTACAACCACTTATCACACTCTCTGTTGTGGTTTTCACTATGAGACGTACTGTATATTGGTATCAGCCCATATCGCAATCTAGATATATAGGCCTAGATTTAGCACAATGCATGGTAGTCTAGTGTTATGTAATGTGTGACTTGATCGTGTGAGAAAATACAAACGTTGTTCATTTTTCGTGCGATATGTGAAATTACAGCACATGTTCAATAAATAAGGTGTTGGCCTAAAGGCTCACACCTTATTCATTGAACGGGTGCTGTATTTTCCCATATCACACTCAAATGAACACCGTTTGCATATCTTAAAAAGTTATCTAAGCCACTACAAAGGTGATCTTGGCCAGTGAATAAGTGATAACAGCACTTTTAAAATTATCTAAACCACTACAGCCACTACAAAAGTGATCTTGACCACTGAAGAAGAGATCACAGCGACTTTGCAAATTGTGTCAGCCACTACTAAGTGATTTTGGCCACTGAATAAGAGATCACAGCCACTTTAGAAATGATCTAAACCACTACAAAAGTGATCTTGACCACTGATGACGTGATTACAACCATTCTAAAAGTTATCTTATCCAGTACAAAAGTGATCTTGACCACTGAAGAAGAGATCATAGCGACTTTTCCAATTATGTCAGCCACTACAAAGTGATCTTGGTCACTGAATAAGTGATCACAGCCACTTTAAAAGTTATCTCAGCCACTACAAAAGTTGTCTTGACCACCGAAAAAGTGATCACAGCTATTTTATAAGTTATCTCAGCAACTACAAATGTGATATTGGCCACTGAAGAAGTGATAACAGCCACCTTGAAAATTATGCAAGCCACTACAAAAGTGATCTTTGTTACTGTAGTATATTTTAGCATCAGATCGAAATATCCGATTTCTTTTTTGGACATGCATACTCAAAATAAGAAATACGGGAATGTTAAAAAAAACTTTTGCAGTTCTAGTCTATGGACATGTTTACACCATATGGTCATATAAAGAAGCCACAAGAAAATTACCGATTTTTTTATGATTTTAGCTTGATTATGTCGCTGTAAGATATTTCATCAAAATATGATATGTTTATGATATGACTATTAGGTCAACGATGTTCAATAATGCATTTTATTTAACGGCGGCCATTTTGGAATCGGCCATAATGATTAATTACTTGACCAATCAAGAATTAATCACCTGATTTTGACTTAATAAATAGATTAGACACTCAAACCGTGCTTGTGATGCAAAATTTAAGAAAACCATGTTCAATAATACATTTCGTGAAAAAACATGGATTTTACGGCGGCCATTTTGAAATTGGCAATAAAGATCAATTACTCGACGAATCAAGCATTGGTAATCCAATTCTGACTTAACGGATGTATCTGAACCAAATGGTACCCCTCATGGAGACTTTCGTGCAGAAACGAACCTGTTGTCATAAACTATATACAAAAAAAATGAAAAAAATAACAAATTTACTCTTTTATCTCCACAAATATATGACCTAATCAATAGAAAAAACTAAATCTAACAATATTTCATTTAAATGGCCCAATATTATAAAAGAGTGAGAAAACGCGAAAATCATATTTTAGCGAATATTTTCTCTAAAAATCGGGTAGGTGTACAAAAGTGTCAAATTCTCAGCCCGCCTCCATTTCCGGCAATGTCATCAACCAGATTCTGTATCTAGAGACCCATGGGAACATTTCTAGACATGTGGACAAATGTTGTACCGCCGGTTTAGGTAACTCCTCAAATATGGCTCTTTTTTGGTGTCTGCTGCTGCACTACATACTCAGGATACTGAAAAACAAAATGACTGTAGTACTCATTTCTGATTGTGGTGTTGACGTGAACGTCTTAACAATAATTATAGCAATGCTTCCTCATCACACGAGGCATGTTCCTAGACGTTAAAGATACCGGATCTCCCTATATGTCGCTAAATGAGAACTTGAAAACAATAAAAAAATGTTATGCTGACGGCAATATTAATTTGCTTGCATTGGTTACATAGACAGACAGAGAGACATACAATTAAATAATTTTGCCCTATCGAAATACAAAGAAAAATAACAACAATCATCAATAACATTTTAAATGTTCGTCAAGGATGATCCTTGTTAAGACATTTAAATAAACCACCTGACATGCAGGTGCTTGCTTTTGGGAAAGTAAATTTAGAAAATATATACAATGTTTTATCTACAATAACATGCATTTTACAATTCATGCTCTGATACTTTAATAGATATTACTGTTCTGTTTCAAAATGATTAATAAAGATTATATTACAAGATGATTACCAATAAGGCTAAAACAATATGATTAATATTGATTATGACTACTGACAACTGACAATGTTTTGAAAAGTGTGTAACACAAAATAAAAGTGGGGCAAGAACACACACTTAAATAAAAAGTTACTGTCTAAAAACATAACGGTTGAAAATATCACAAGAATTAGAATAACTTTTAATTGATAGTTTTTTAATATATGTGACATATCCAGATCGACAGTATGTGTGAATTGCAGAAATTATGCTGAGAGGAAAACTATTTAAAATATTTATGATTTGCTTTGCTTTGCTAATGCAGAGTTGACTTTCTCTGGTCAAAATAAATTAAATATTGTGGGGGCCTCCGTGACCGATAAGTAGCGTACTCGGCCTTAGACCGCCAGGGCTTTAATTTCTAAGCCTGTGTCTAAAGTGCATCCATCCATCCATCCATCCATCTCACCATCTTCAGAAGGTTATCCTGGCCCAGTTAACCTACATATGCACACATGTGGCCTGAGACCCAATTCATTTAAATTACGATTTATTGTGTAATGACTATGAATATGTGAAAACGGTGTGAGTTTAAAGTTTTTACAATAAACAGGCATGGTTTTATATCGTAATCCATTCATAGCTAGCGATGAACAATTTCATCTGGTGCAAGGAATCTACTTTTAAAACATTTTTTATTTAAAAAATAGATTCACTGTGTGTATTAAATTTACTCAGCTTTCTTCTGAAGTTTCAATTATCCGATCTAATTAGAAACCCCATGACAAAATACCATAATTGATGTGTGGTACAATCACAGTGTTGTAGATGGTTAATAAAATGTTAAGAGGAATGTAATGTTTTACCTTATTTAGGATTCTAATAGTTTTTGTGATCTTATTCGAAATGTATGCCTAAAATGTGAAGAATCGACACATTCTCATAAAGATTTACCAATTTTCAATGTAAGTTTTATAAATTTAGATTTGCTAGTGGTAGTTTAGTTGCCATGAGTCACTTATTTATTTTGTCGAGCTCAACATTTATTAGGGGGCTAACATCTAATGCATTCTAAGAATATAGATTGCTTTATTGATGTCATTTATATCTTATAAATAAAGGTGGGCCTACCATAGACCCCTGTGGTACACCTGTTGTAACATTACTTAAACTAGATGTAATGTTTCCAAATTGTATATATTATTTACGGTTTGATAAATTAAAAAACTATTTAGCAAATTTAAACTACATCTTCTGAAGCCACAATAATAATAAAAGGCATTTTACCTTTATCCAAATCACTCGATCAAAAAATCTATATGCAGCATATTCTGTGGAATGTTTTTTTGTCTAAAATTCATTGTAAAGTATGCATAAATTTGTTGAGACATAATTTTATCAACTTTCGAAATTACAGGTGCAATTAAAACAGGGCGATAATTTTCAATGAGTGTCTTGTCATTTTTTATCAAGAGTACTTACTATATTAAAGGTCCATATCCAGGCTAAAATCATCAAAAAAATCGGTGATTTTATTTTGGCTTCTTAATATGACCATATGATGTTAGCATGTCCATAGACTAGAACTGCAAAAGTTTTTTTTTATTTTTGTGCTGCGCATTTACCAATTAGGCTAGATATAGAGACGAAATTCCCGTATTTCTTTTTTTTTTACATGGTTGTCAAAAATAAGAAATCGGCTCGACCCTCGTCTGCAAATCTTCGAGATAATAGCTAGGATATAATTATATCCTATCTAGTTATTAACCTGTCAGCTGGGAGCAGAATGTGTTATTGATTTTGATAGACGTCATCCGCTTGTTACAGGTTTCACTATCAGGATTACCTTTTCTGCTATGCTAGGCCAATAAGTAGTAATTGCTTATTTTTTAAAGAAGCAATTAGAATGCCGGATCTGGTGAAGACGATTTCTATTTTAATATCTGTTTCGCGGAATTTAGAGAAGACTGACATCATCACGATTATACTCAAGAATTTTTTTAAAAAGCATTCTTCAGGCAGTTAGTTTTATGGGTCAAAATACTGGACTCATACATCATGTACATGGACATGGAAAACGTGAGAAGGATGACGGGCGCCGGGATTGAACCAGCATTGGCACAGCGTCTGGGGACTGCAAAATTCGATGTTTGGTATTTGTTATGGTTAAACAGCCTAATGCTGATTAAAAAAGTAGATTACCAGGTTTGTACCAAGCCATCAATAATATTCTCACATCAAGTAGAAGAACACAAAACACGTTGTTTAATACTGACTGTTAATTTAGAGATCAGAACTAACTGGCTGTGTTTCTTTGCCTATTCATTTACAAAATAATTTCTAAATGCGAATTGTCATCGGTGACCATATTAAATCCGTGGTCCACGGTATGTTTCTTGAAAGCCTTGTTGTCAAGTGAGAACGCACGCAGTGTTTTCATCCTGTGCGCATCCCCATCACTAATGGTCAGCTGGTCAGAGGCAGTCCATAAAACACGAGGCGCTGACCCAATGCTGGGTTGATATTGGCCCAGCGTCGTGGACGGTGGGCCAACTTCAACCCTTGAAACAATTGGTCAGCGTCTCGTGTTTGCTTGAAAGTGTGCTTATTATACAGCAAATATGGTGAATTGGCCCAACGTTGGACCACTGTTGTTTCTCTTTTTAATTTCAATGAGCCCAGCGTCTAAGTCACTCCGTAATTATACCAATCGCAGCCTTGTCATCAAATATTCGCATTATTCGTAAGAACATGGCAAGGCAATGGCAACATTGGTAAGACATTCGCATCATTCATAAGTACGTTTGTAACGTTTGCAATATTTTAAGCATTCTATAACATTCGCAAGACAGTCGCAACATGTATTTGATATTATTCTTAAGCCCATTTACATCATGCGCAACGATTGTTACCAATTCGTATAGGCATTGGCAAGCGTTGGCAAGAGGTATGACCTCGCAATATTAATCATGCATGCACATTATAATTATTATAAAATAACATGACAATATATCTGTATGCTCCCTCTTAGCAGAGTACTACCACCCTGCTCTGGTGATGAAAGGGTCTGTGCTATGAGCCCGACGTTAACAGTTTGCAACTGCCAGATAATTTGCACTCATGGTTCAATTTAGAAAATGTATAGTTACATGCAACGAATTGTTCTTCATGAATGCAATGAACAAAAGTACATGTAGTTTGATTTGAGGTGCACATGGCCTGCTTTGCCCACACCCCTGGTCAGAGGCAGCCCATGAAACACGAGGCGTGCATCAATGTTTGTGTTCTTATAAGTCATCTACGTTCAGTTATGCAATGCATATCGTCTCGTTCACAGAGGTGTGCTAAAACCCTTCAAGCCCTCACGATGCATTAGCATTTTACATCCCTGAAACCATACTTAATCTTCCTACAATTAGGGGTTTTAGAATGAAAATTTCCATGAAACTGGTTTACCAATACAAGTCGAGAATTGCGACAGCAACTCGGAGTTTGTAGTGGATGAAGATGACAATGGTAAAATCAGGCTTGAAAGGGTTAACCCACCAGGGAACAGCAGTTATTATAAATTGATAATAATTAAACAACAAGTTAGTTCGATGCTGAGTGAAGTGATTTTCAGTTTAGCGAAATAATCGATGCAGAATGACAAATTCTGTATATTTAATCGACTAATTATCCATTTCAAACTATATATTACCGGTTGAATGGTAATTTCCTTAACCAATCAAACAATGTGTGTTCAATGTGTACAGGGCCGACGTTGTACAAATGTTATAAAAAAAATTGTGTTTGCTGGGTTGATATGACGTATACGTTGACAGCAAGTAACACGTATTTATTTATTATGGTTCATGTGAGAGGAACATGACATGAGTGCCTGGAGATACATATAATACAATACAATACAATGCATATTTAATACTTGCAAGTACACACGCATTATAATTTTACTGGTGTATACAATCGACAGGACAGTAATTATGTTTCCTAAAACTTTGAAATTATCAGTTTTATTAACACGCTTAATTTTAACATATTCATCAATTTAATGGTTTTGCTTGAACAGTTCTTTCCAGCTGAAACGTCGAAGGTTTTTTTCAGAATTTTTCATGTAAATATTTGTTACGCTGATCTTTCAATAATGGGCAAATTTTAACGGGTGGTGGTATTCATCACCGATGACATTGAAAGTTTATTTTTTAAAATCCTATTAATTTAGATATATTTCAGCTAGGCCTAGACACTTATAACTATTAGACGCAGCATAACAAGACTTGACACATAACTGTAGCCTATAACCCTTAACCCTTTGCCCGCCGGTGTCGCATATATTCGGGTTTTCATGTTTTTATTAGCACATGAGGTACCACATTTTAGATATGTTAAAGATAAAATGTGACATCAACCAGCAAGATTTGAAAAGAGTTGACCACCATTTTGTCAAATATGAATAATTTTCACTCACTTGAAGTTGTGGATCGCGTCAGCGAGACACAACTTCAAGTGGGTGAAAATTCAAATTGAATAATTTGGCGGTTAAAGGGTTAAATCGCATTATTGCGATCTTGGGCGGCTATCGAGGATTCGCATTATTGCGACTTGTGCAAATAAGGGGTGACGATTTTATTTGGATGATCAGCTTTTCTTCTCTAGCGATTGACTCGTCTATATCCATAAAAATCCCTTACTATCAAGTACACTTTGAAGTTAGCTAATGCTTAGGTCACAATTAGCCTGGCGGGCCCCGGGCACTGTCGTCATGAACAAATCTAGTTTTACAGATACTGCCGTAGCCCTGGCGGGTCCCGGCGAGCGCCCGACCGGCTATTGGAAGAGACTTGTCCTCATTTTTCTGAAAACGTTACCGGGGCCCTGCCGGTGCTCGCAGGCATCCCTCACGGGTCCCGGCCGGGGGCCGTAAGGTGTAAGGGATATCGAGAGGGCACCGGTAGGGCATCGGCAGGGTTCCTGCAGGGCCCCCACAGGGGTTCCGTCAAGGGTATATAGCCTATGGGGGCGTTTCCCTGTTATTATTATTTTTTTATTAAAACACATTCTCTAGGAGATGCAAGCTGCTGACAATATAATATTGGGTCCAGTTGTGGCTCATTAGGTGGCTCGAAACGCAGAGGTACATGTACGAAGCCCGGGATGATCGTCATCGAGGTTGTGCATATGAAGTGCTCCAAACTGTACAAAGGCCTGGAATGTGCAGTGATGTCTGTGGTACTGTGTACTAGAAAGAACCCTTGAAGTCATTTAATAATAGTAGAGCATAGTCCCGACTTTGGGCTTCTTTCTGTCGAGATATTGCCATGATTGTTCAGAAAGCGACGCAAAGCAATATTCACACTGCTGACATTATTCATTTAACTGTCCTCAGGCTTATATTAGGCTTGCAACAGCCCCCGACCGTTACAACATCGGCCCTGTGGCATTGCTCCTAGAACAAGAAATGTAGACAAATTAAATCTGGCAAAACGAATGTAGTGGGTTCAACCCTGGTTGACTCTAAAAGCCGTTACAGGGTCTAACAGTAACACCACGAGACTTCAAACCTTTCATCAGGTTGGAAATAGCTGAACCTTCACTCATGAATACGATCAAAGCACCGACAATGAACACCACGAAGACTTCGAACCTTTCATCAGGATGAATCCGTGGCTGGAATACGAAATTTTGCAGCGGGTTGGTCCTTCAATTGAGAAAAGTATTAGGCCCCTATATGTGATGGGAGAATGTTTTAAATTATTAATAAAAAACAGGTTGTGTAATGTCTTCTTTTATTCGACTTATCTATTAGATAAACTGTTGTTAGTAGGCCTATCCACAAAATGTAAGGGGAATGTAAAGACTGGGCTATTTGTATACATTTTGTGATGCAAGTTGATTCAAGTTACAAACACAGTTTATAAAATGAGAAGTAGCCCAAATTGTTTGATTGATTTATTGATGGATGGATTGATTGATTGATTGAACATTGATCAATTCGTCTTTCAGTAGGTGTGTATACCCCTGCAGAATATACAAGGGTCCCGGCCGGGATCCGCTCGGGCATCGTAATAGCACCGGCGGAACACCGCCCGGTTCCCCTACAAGCCAAGTAAGGACCCCACAGCCACTTTTGTATTACAAATGTTAGATAAGTTAATACTGAGTGTAGTGATACTAAAAGTGTAAGAATTGGTCCATTCATTGCAAAGATATGGCTATTTTTCGAACTTGACCCCCACTTTGACAAACATAGCGAAAAACACCCCCTATGTTAGAAAATGGGCTGTACAAAACAACTGATACCACAATTTATTGTACATACTACCTGGGGTTGTTGTCGAAGGTCCATTCTACCATTCCGTCAATTCAGATTCAAGATATTCCGCCGGTTGAACGAATTTTTTTTGGTGTCTCTGCTCCTGGACTATTGAGACGTTGACGCAATGCTGGTCTGGTAATGATCGAATGTTCGCAACGATAGGCCGAACACTAAGCCAACATTATTTACGACGCTCGGCCAACACTAGACCAGCATTAGTTCAACGTGGATCTATGAAATTACAGATGCTGTTGAACAGCCACACATAATAAAAAATTGCACATGATCCGAAGGTAAATTTCTAATATAATTTATTAGCTAAGCATTTCAGCTACTGGGACCCTCTTCGGTTCATCACCGTGAATGGGGCTAGTTATTTAACATTATACAGTATTCAGATTTAGGTATGTGTATAGTTAGCATGAGCAGTTTTGCTGAAATCATTAGCCGAACAAACACGTTGTGTAAATTAATTCAGCCAGGCAGCCTATTGCTCCAATGATTTTCTCTAGTTTGTATTTTCTCCAAGATGAAAGAGTATCATTCTGCAAATAAACACAGTTTGTATCTAATTATGAGGCAGTAGAAAGTGGATGGATGCCTCAGTGAGTTAATGGAATCGGAATATGTGAATCAGAGACGACACGTTTTGGGTGCTTGGTTAATGACGCAAAGCTACATGGCATGGACAATCTTGTCCTCTGATCCGAGAGACCAGTCCGGGCCACAACATTAACTCGAGAAGAAGTTCCCGAACTCTGAGGCCCGGCTTTAGTTCAAGAAATCTCGCTATTGAATTTCCTTGGTCTGTTTGAGTACTTAAGACAACAATTTGGCTTAATATTTTGTAAACATAACTGTTAGTATTGGTCTTCCTCACGGGTCAGAATTCTGAATGTCCAGGATACCAAGGGACAAGTAAGTCTTTAACGTGTAGACCTATTCCTTCCACCACCATCGACGGTGGTGGCTATTATCCATGCAATACTTAGGCCTACCCACCCAATACCGGTTCAATGTTGGGCCAGCGTCGCAGCTCATTGCTGGTTTAATGCAGGTCAATCGTCTACGACGTAAAGCAATGTTCAGGCCTCAAACGGTTAAATACATAAGTGGGTCTTTATTCAACGTATTGTATTTTAAAATCACTATTTTATTTACACAGCAATTATGGGGTTGTGCTACCTTAATCGTTTTGGCCAGGTTGACGACGATAATTTATAAAGGTGGCCACTACCTTGATCAAATTGTCATACGAGCTAGAAGCCAATTAAACCAAGTTTCCATGCCATTGCTTCACTATCATGTCGCCGAAACTGATATCCAAGCAAACACGACACGTTAAACCAATGCTGGGCTAATGTTGGTCCAGCGTCGCAGACGGTGGGAAAAGATTAGCCCAGCATTGACTCATGTGTCGTGTTAGCTGGGATGATCGTCACAATGGATTAAAAGTACAAATTTGATAGTTTGAAGACGATATATTTTAACATTTTCTACTAATTAGTGAGAATATAATATTTTAAGGCAGAAAGCCTGTGTTGATCCGACGTTGAGAAATGCTGTAAAAGGTGAGTTTAATAGCGTTGATGAGATTTCTGTGGGCTACAATTATGTATAGGTCTATGTCTACCCTTTATGTTTACCCTTTCAATTTCAACAGGGGGTTTCGTGTCCCTGTGTATAGTGAATATAGACCCTGAATCAGCGATATCCCCCTCACAGGTTTATGTACCCTCACCCAGCATACAGGAAATATTGACCGAATATTAATTTATTGTTGGGCCACCGTCTGTGATGGTAGCTCAACATTAAACCAACTCGGTCTTTTTGTGGATTTTGCGGCCAGTTGAAACTCTATAAGCGCAACATTTTACAAAATAGTTGTTAACCTCTATTTCACAAGAATATACCATACAAAGACAATAAATCGATCCAATGTTTTATCCTCGGTCAGCATCGCAACGTGGTATTAAAGCAAATAATCAAACAGCTATGTTATAATAGTGGTCTCTTTCACATTCAGCATACCTTCATACGATTTGTCTGCGAATGTCGTACGGTACATGAATCGTATGGTGTTCATAAGGTGATTTCGCGTCGGCACTATGATGCACTGTATATGAGGTTTCTCGTGGCGTCTGTAACGTTCTTGAATATTACCAAGACATGTCCTAGAGCTTAAGAAGGGTATGTATACACGAATTATTTTTTCTTACGGCTGCCTTGCGAAACCCGCAAGAAACGGGACTATTTTTATCGCAAATCGTTGATACGGCGTTCGTACACGGGTCATATTGTGAACCTTATTATTTCAGATTTGTATGAATACCATCCTTGATTCAACTCTTATTTTGCTTGATTTTTGCCTGTGGTCTATAGCTCGAATTCGTGACCACTGCCTAGCCTATTATCAGTGTGTTCGTATTTTACATTCATATACTCAATTTTGATCGTGATATTTTTGCAGCACTGGATCACACTGATTTGTCTGGTATCAAATTCCATAAAATCACGATTCGTGCCAATTTCATTTCACTATATATACGAGACATAACACGAACATTTGTTCACTTCAGGTGCGAGTATATAGTTACAGCCACCCTGCATGCTCCACGATAGCATATCTCTCTCCACAGGGACCATCATTTGAACCCAGATGCCTAACAAATATTCAAATGTAGGCTCCACTATGTACCAGCGTCGCAGACGCTGGTACATAGTGGAGCCTACATTTGGGCAGCGTTCCCTTGTGACATACAGCCTTTCCGCACTTGATGTAGAGACTTGTCGCCCACTAAAGCTTTCAGGCCATATCCTAGCTGTTTATAATCTCACTGTGTCATAACTTTAGACTTACAGCGTGATAAAACTGGTTGCATGTCGACAATATTAATGGGATGAAGACACGCAGGGTATGCAGATGGAATTAGTTATTGACACTTTCCGGGAAGAGTTTCCATATAATCTCACGGCACATATATCGTATTCGTCCATTAAAGTCGGCCTATATATCTGGTGGCCATGCACCTGCACAAAAAGTTAAGATGATTCATTTGTGTACGTTCTTAATCATGTTCATTCTGCAGGAAATACTAAATGTCTGTTCTTTATCTTCGTTATGCATAACGTTTTGTCACCTTTTATACACATACTAACCTACAGTAAAATACATAAACATAATTCATGAATATTTTTTATTTTGAAGAGTGTATCGAGTGGCAGAGAATGAATCGCGACAGAAGAAAACCGGCCTGGCGTCTAATCGAAATAATTCAAGAGTTATTCATAGTGCACAGTATCATAGGCGGCACTTCACACTCCACACATTTGAACAGTTTGGAGCATTTTAGACCTTTATACATCCACGATGAGAAACACCAGTATTCAAACCCGGTACCTCTATGTTACAATTGCACAGCCGCACCCGAGCTATCCATCGCGATCGACTACCCGTGGACACAGGTCTAGTAGGCCTACACTATGAAAAAAATGGCGCATAGAATTATGTATTTGTTTATAAACTTGTATTAATCATCATTTGATTTTCTATAAGATTGATATGATATGGGGACACCAGTGAAAATTGAGTAAGAAGTATAATTTATACGGTTTTATGATCGCTTACTTTTATACATTGACGTTGGTATTTCGCACTTATTTCATGATTAAAATCGTGACATCGACAGACAAGTCAAGTCACGTATATTTTGTATATTATATGCAATCAGATCAGGGAGCTGCAGTCTAAGTCCGAGCCCAGCTCGGACCTGGCAATAATGCTAAGCCATTCACCAAATTACCTCACTTGCGCAACTATGAACACAGCATGGGGAGCCTAGAAGACAAAGGGTTGATTTATCCGCGTCACGACCGTTTCTGCACTAAAAATAGTACTCCAGGCTCAGAGGAATACGAGGCTTTATGTATTTGCCAGATGAGTTGGAAATATTATCTCAAAATATGAAATATGGTATGCCCCTCGGGGAATTTAGACCCCATAAAGTTGTGTATAGACCTATACAATGCTTCTTCGAACCGTCTGTGCTGTATTTTAATAAATTTTATGTGAATTAATATAATGTTGTACGCCTGAATCTCCGTGGATCTCAAAAATACAATTTTTAAACAAAATTATCGAAAATGTTACTACCTAATTAGCATATTCAACATGGCTGTCGGTTACCATGGCGGCATCACAATAGCGAATTAAATTCTTGTTATATTGTATGTGTGTTCATGTGGTGTATGGGAAATACCTATGCCATCATTCTCAATGTCTATTATGAGTATCAGATTATGTCTCAAAATCACACAAATGACCAGACCACACAGACGTCCAATGTCAAAACGGCCAGACTGCTATGAGTTAATATGATGATTTCAATTTAAAAAAAAACATGCGTTTTATTTAAAAATATTTCAGCGCTTTAACCCTTTAACCGCCAAATTTAGTCAATTTGAATTTTCACCCACTTGAAGTTGTGTCTCGCTGACGCGATCCACAACTTCAAGTGAGTGAAAATTATTCAGATTTGCCAAAAAAGAGGTCAAATCTTTTCAAATTTTGCTGGTTGATGTCACATTTTATCTTTAACAAATTTAAAATGTGGTAGTTGATGTCCTAATAAAAAATGAAAACCCGAATATATGCGGCACCGGCGGTTAAAGGGTTAAAGGTCATCATGCTGCTGACTGACCGGGGATTCCTCTCCTGTAGATCAAATACAGGATATGGTGGAGCTAGGTGTCGGCGAAATAAAATCTCTTAGATATCAACTACTGACTGAGAGATTCGATAAGTTCATAAATGACACGTACTGTAACGGGATATCTCACGAAAAACGTGGTTTAAGCCGGATATAATGGGCGATCATGTGGCGATGGTCGCTACTAACTTCCCATCTCTATGCTGTTGATCATCCAATAAGAATTTTGCTGTGGAATAATTCATAGCGTGCGTATATCCATGATTTTTATTGAGATAGAATGTCCAACTAACCGTTAAGCCTTAAAGTGCTGGTTATTTTCATAATAAACCATGGAGACCTCTAAGTTTTTTTTCAATTTGAAAACATCATAGATGTCTTAGTTATCACTTTCCGATTCATTTAAATACCTATGTTATGGGTCTACGGCCATTATAAATATATTAATTCTAACAGCGCGGGGATCGACTTTAGTCGTCAGAATCTGACCTCTACAGACGTCACATTGTGACGATTAAAGTCAATCTCCCGCGTTATAAGGGTTAAAGCAATACCCAGTAAACACAAAATATTTTTATAACTTTTATACAATGTTGGACGAACGTCGAAAACGTTGGGCCGTTGTGCTATCAATATTATGCAAATGTTTTGAGCTTACATAAAGATTTGAAAATGTGTGATCTCAAATTCAACAAATACGAGCAATTTTCACCCATTTTTCACCCAAGTATATAACTTTGCGCTTAAAGAGGTTTATTAATGTTTTTCATACATTTGATCCATGTAGGCTTATAGAAGAAAACCATACCTTGGTGTTATGACCTACGCCTAGGCCATATATTAATCAGAAATCACCGGATCATGGTAATCCCGGATCACGTTATACCAAGGAATATACCGGCCACTGAGCTGTGCGGACTGAATGATACATTAAAACTGTGTCGGTTAGATTAAAACATACATGCCTTTATAAACGTGATTTTTTTTTTCAATAAAAAAATATGCATGTTACCCTCTGAGTACAGCGCGGGGACCGACTAGACTTTAGATGTCAGCATGAGACGTCTTTTGAAGTCAGATTCTGACGTCTGTAGTTGATCCCCGCACTGAAAGAATTAAAATAATTATGATAGTCGTAGATCCATAACCTAGGTATTTAATTTAAGGGAAGCGTAAAGAGCTATATGTACAACATTTTATGATCATATCGAGTTGAAAAACTCTTTGTTCTCCATGGTTTATACAAACGTATTTTAGCGGTTAAGTAACTACTTCTAGTCACGGTTGTAGCAAAGTTTAACCTCGCCAGATAAGAGGCATCTGCGGGTATTGAACATTTAAACATTTAAACATCCAATCATTTATTGTTAAAGTATTATAGTCTGATGATACATTAATAATAAAAAATAAAATTAACCAACTGGTACTGTACAAGTTAAGTTTAGACTGTTCGACAGCCACGACTGTGGGCAATACCCTTTATAGAGCCTTTAACCCTTTAACCGCAGATTTCTTCAACTTGAATTTTCACCCACTTAAAGTTGTGTTTCGCTGACGCGATCCACAACTTCAAGTGAGTGAAAATTGTTCACATTTGACAAAATGGAGGTCAACTCTTTTGAAATCTTGCTTGTTGATGTCACATTTTATCTTTAACATATTTAAAACGTGGTACTCAACGTGCTAATAAAAAATGAAAACTCGAATATATGCGGCACCGGCGGTTAAAGGGTTAGACTCTGGCTTTCCAAATAACGTACCGGCTAAATATTTTCAGGTATTGTGGGCTCGTATGCGGTTCTCGTTTTAATGATTATGTAATGCTCATCGTGTGGGCATAATAATACAAAACATGGCATGTATATTTGGTCAATTTCTAAATGCAAATATTATCAGATTTTAAAATGTTATCTATGTCGACGTTTAAATTGTAATTATGCGGTATGGGAGGTACTATATGGCTCGGTAAATCAATAGTTATGACTTCGAATATTATATGAACGTGATTTGTCATGAGCTACATGATTTATCGCAGTTGTTAAGCTTTTAGTGCTATATATAAGGTGCTCATTTTCTATTGAAATTGCAGATTATCCCAGAATACTATGTACTTGTAACATAGACCTATGCATCAACCATTTTATCAAATTTGTCGGAAAAACGTTATTTGACTGATTGACTTTCCATACACAGAAACCTGACCAGTAGGCCTATATTTACTGCGCCGCAGCCACACAGTAAACGCTATAACGTGCACAGTACTGAACTTATGATGGCTCGATGTTGGACAACCGTCTTAAACTATAGCCCAGTATTGAAACAACAGAGGATCGACTTATCATACTTGAAGGAATTCAGTAATCATGGTGATCGTCCAATCACGTGCAAAGTAATGTGTCTCTAATATCCTTTGCTAGCGGCGGACATCGAGTTCCGATGATGAAGTCATAGTAGATTAAGTTTTCCTTACTAATTATACCAGTCTTGTGAAGCTTATCTTAATTAGCTCTTATCCTGCCTGACCAATAAAGCGTTAAGTTGAAGAATTTATATTTTCAACCACTTAAAGTTGTGTTTCGCTACCGCGACCCACAACTTCAAGTGGGTGAAAATTACTCATATTTGTTTATTTGAGACAAAACTGCATATTTCTTGATGTCTAACGCTCATTTCGTTCCCAATAACAATGATCATTTGATAGGCTAATAAAATTGACTTAACCCTTTAACCGCCAAATTATTCAATCTGAATTTTAACCCACTTGAAGTTGTGTCTCGCTGACGCGATCCACAACTTCAATTGAGCGAAAATTATCAGATTTGTCAAAATGGAGGTCAACTGTTTTCAAATATTGCTGATTGATGTCACATTTTATCTTTACCATGTTTAAAAGGTGGTACTTAATGTGCTAAAAAAATGAAAACACGAATATATGCGGCACCGGCGATTAAAGGGTTAAAATGACTATATATGCGGCACCGGCGATTAAAGGGTTAAAATGACTATAGTTGTGCTTAGCAGTTTAAGGGTTAATTGTCCGTTATTAAGTTTGTATTCATTTGAGGCAGGAATTGTTAACGAAATTTCAAGCTACAAGTGACGAAAAATCTGTTTTTTTTATAAAAAAAATATTGAATTATTTCACTGAGCGAATATCTGCCAATATATATTTTTCAATCTCAGAGATTTATTTAATTTAAGTACTGATTTAAACCGTATACGGGCATCGATAGACAAGGATAACTTTAGGTTTAGATGAGTTGAGTGGGTTTTGGTGGTCAGAGGGTGGCTGCGTGTCCTAGAGATCCACATGATACGGATCGTGTCCCCGATGAGTCCGCATGGACCGCCGGCCTACTCTGTGAACTTGGCGCCGGGTCAATAAAAGCCTATGCTCATTTCAAGGTCAGCTGACTAACAGATCTCATCTCGCGAGAAGGACAGTCACCCCGCCATTACTTGAGCCTCGATTATTCCTCAACACAGGCAGAATGACACCAACCCACGTACAGCCCCTCCCCAACCAGCCAACCAACCAACCAGAAACGTCTCTGACAACCTCTGTGACTACTTTGAACCGATAACTGAGAATTCTATCATTCATTTCTTTATTTATTCATTCGTTCATTCTTTCATTCATGCATGCATGCATATATCCGTACATTCGTTCGTTCATTCATTTCTCACCTCGTCCGTTTTTGCGCTCGCTAATTACCTATTACATTGATTCATTCGATCATTCATTCATTTATTCATTCATGCATTCATTAATTAATTAATTCATTCATTCATTCATTCATTCATTCATTCATTCATTCATTCATTCATTCATTCATTCATTCATTCATTTATTCATTCATTCATTCATCTATGTTCCATCAATATTCCGCGCTAAGTGAAAAAATGTACATTATCATAGAAAATATTTGAATTAAATGCAATCACAGAAAGAGAGATGTATATTATGCCTACGTTTGTGCAGCATGTCTGGACTTATTAGGGCACCAATTATCTTCCCTAACTGCTTATCTCACACTGTGGCTATCGTTTTGATTTGTTAACAAATATTTTTGTGAGAAAACAAATATATGTATTTCAAGTTCTCCCCACATATAATCACATCGAAACACAATATGAATTCACATTCTTCGAGCTATTTATATATAGGCATACTACAAGTTGCCAAACAATTGCATATACTCTTGGTATTGTGCATATTCACCCGTTTGACATTAAAAACAACCTCACAGATTATCGTCGCGTTAATGTCGTCCACCGTCTACGAGGCTGGCCCAACATTAAACTAATATTGGTGAAACAAACCTGCCTTGTTTACTGGGATGCAGTTAGATAGCAAGAAACAGATTTACTACAAAAAATGATTTTCCACAGCCGCAAGAAAATATTGACGACAATAAGTGATTTTCGACAGAAGCGACTGTCCAGCAAACACAAAACATGTGTGTAGCATTTGTTCAACGTCGTCTCAACGTCTTCGACGTTGGTCCAACAAGATACAGATGTTGTACAAATGTTTTGGGGCTGCTGGGTACAGTGAATCACGTGTGGTATCTAAGTGACTGGGTGCGGAAAATCTGTGGCGCTGTTCCAGTCATAACGTCTTCCTCACACGTGACTGAGCGTTGCATCGGATGGTAGTTGTGTTTGACAAATCACCGGCCATCAGACCGGTACAACAAATGATGCCATCGTGTGAGATGGGGCGAGATAAGATTTACAAACAATTCTACACGGCGCCTGTTCCCTGATATGAATACATACCCCTGGTCCCCTATATAGAAATTGAATATCCGTATCTGCCACTTATCGAAGTGGCAGACACGGCTCTTTAATACCAAAGAAAGACATTTTGTCGCTGATCTCCGCTGGGTACATCACAAAAAGTCATGCTGATAGTTTTTTCGTGTTTTTTTTCAGGATTTATGTGAATTTGTGAGACACTGCAATAAAAGTCATATTTTTCTTTTATCACCTTTTCTGGGGGTTCCCATCATTGCATTTCTCGTAATTACGAAAAATGATACCAGCTATCGCCTTTAATTTCATAATAGTTGCAACAATTGTTTGAAGAGGTAAGAGGAGCAGGCATGCTGTGGCCCCTTCTGATAATTTTTTGTACAGGTCATTTTTTGCATTATTAAAAAAAATGCAAAAATGTGGGAATATCACAGACACAGGCCATTTTTTGTATTATTTAAAAAATATAATAAAAAATAAAAATAGACTATGTCAACTATGGGGAAGTTCTGGAGACAATCATTAAGGCCGTAATTAGGACCGAACAATAAGGGAATCTCTAGCAATTGACATACCCGGGGAAGGCTGCACTATTTGCTCAGGGTAAAACCTTGGTGAAGTTTTGTTTGCCGGCCCTACGCTACCACGTGGGGTGCACCGAGGGTAAAAATGGAAGTTTCTTAGCCATAAGGATGAAAATGCATCAATTATAACTTCTTGTATGACCCCTTCGTGGACTTAAAAAAACGCAAATGCTATGCCCTATTTTCTAATTGTTATGTGTATATGTAGTATATTTGCTACTGTTACTGTATCGTGGGGTACTCATTGGGTGCCCTGATGTATCTGAAAACTAAATCTCTCAATAACGTTCATCTCAGTAGTTTTCTTCAACTGCTTCAAACAGTTCAAGTGTCTGGGTGATGTTTTGGAATCTGTATTCCTTCAGCAATTTACAACATTGAGTTCACAACTTTTGAACGTTTTTATAATTTAGCTCAGATTTTGCAACGGCATTTTTCTTGCTCAGTGAAAACTGTGTAATGTTGCCAAATATTTCTTTTAGCATGTTGGCAGTTACGTAAAAGGGTCAGAATAATTTTATTGAACAATTTAAAAATGTATGTGATGTACCTGTCTATGCTTTAACAGTATCATTTTACATCGTGTAAAGGCTAATAGTGCTGACATTGTTGTCTGCAGTCCCGGGGAATATTAATTTATATACCACATTATACACAATTAGGCATAGTGCATGTATTTTCACGATCATATTGAAAACATTAAAATTTACAATATTATCATAATTATTATTATGAGATTGCGTTGGTAGCTTCAGCTTCAAAAGATGACAATACAACAGAAAATGTTAGATTGTCTTTCTTTGTAATGTTGTTCTTGTTCTTAGATTCTGATCAAAATCGATTTTGTCGGGACAAACAAGGGAGTGTTTTATTCTCGTAGCAAGGCATTCATGCATCTATAAAAAAATGTCGCTTTAGCACGTTTACATACACAAATTGATCAATCCATTTCCAACACAGTGCGTACAAATTTGTGATAAACTCGTATGTAATCAGTCGCATTACGCATTTGTCAGGACTGCGGAAATGCCATAAATAATACACTACACAAACATTTTTTAAACTTTGTTTCATCAAATAATTTTTTGAAGTAATATAGCTGTCTACATGCATGTCATGTTTGATAAATAATGCATGTGTTTGACAAACGTTTTATGTAGCTTATAACAAATATTTAAATTAAAAAACATAAACGCGCGGGTGAAAAAAATGAATATCAGACTTTTTCGCCCCATTTAGCTGTGTTTATAACAATAGTTTTTGATATATTTAAAATTCAATATTTTTGTGTTGAATAATTGTAATCCCTAATGGTTTAAGCTGTTATTTTTTCTTCTTCAAAAATTGTCCGATGCCGATCCTTGCACATTTCTTAGATATGTTATAGGGGGCCTAATTGTAATAAAAATGCATTTGAGTGCAAACAGAAACTATTATGTAGACCAACAACAGAGAGGGTGATACCTGACCATGTCCAGCCCAACAGGGTCAAGATGTTGGCCGACGTTATTCTCAAAATTTGTTTCACCCGAGGATTTACCTTTTTTCAACAGGATGCTGAATGAGAGAGATCTTTACCCCACGGTCTCAACTATGACGTGGCGGAAAAGAAAAAATAGTAAACTAATTTTAGGCGTGATATATTGCGGCCGAATTTTAAATATTAGCGTCCGAAGGAGTGTCTCGCAGCGTTGCATGCTCAACCACTACGATTGAAACGTGTAGTTTCAGTCACAGTTCGTGTAATACCCAGAATGCTTCCTCAGAGTGCTGAATAATGTGGACTCTCGTATCAGATGTTTGTCGACATTCACTGTCAACTTTGGCTACCATCTCGTTGTTGTTTGTGAGCCCGACAAGCCCAAGGACAGTCGTAATTTCCGATGTTTATCACCGAGAAGACATCAACTAATACCGACAATAAACCACGGTATTTACTTGAAAGCAGCACGAAGACCCGTGGTGTGAGCTGTGGTGCAAGCTTGTGATTCAGCTGAGGAGTCTATAATACCCCATTATCATGATCTCTCATAATCCAAGGATCCAAACAAAATATCCGTGTTATGTTCGCCGATGGATCCGTGATTGGAGCGCTGTTGCTATACAAACACTTGCAGCCGAGCCATTTTTAGTTTAATGTTGGGCCAGCGTCTGCGACGCTGGCCCAACATTAAACCAAAAATGGTGGGAATTAGTGTTTCTTATTTTGGCTTAATCGCCTGACACAGACAATCACTTGCACAGTCAAGCGTTGGTAATCATTGAAGGACACGCGGCATGTCGTTAGTGTGATTGTAACTTTCAGGATCTAAAACTAGCTCGTACATCCACAGGCGGATCACATAAAGCAGGCGGAACATGACGAGCGCGCATGTGCCTCAGTGTACTAAACCAAACTGGAGAATCCAATGTAACGTCGTCAGGTAATAAACGTATTCCACTGCGAGGGAGCTCCCTTAAAATGTTTGTTTTCTTCTGTTTTGTTGTGCCTGATACCTTTTTGCAAACAATACTTTTTATAAATGTATAAGAGCTCACGTTATCATGGTTATTGTAATGTGTGTTTGACAACTGTTCACCAGTGTTTAATTGTGTAAAAAGTTAAAGAAAATGAAAATTGTTTAATCTCGAAATATAGTAGATAAATGTTTCTCATTACTGTGCAACATTATCAAAATAATTTATAGTACACATCCCACTTGGCATACGACGTAGTTGCGACGTTAAATCAACACCACTGACGTTGATTTCACGTCGCAACAACGTCGTGTGTCATGTGGGATAACTCATTATTGGTGAATGACTTTTCTCTTGTTTCTGTAAATTGTCTGTGATATAACCACTACACTAATGTGTAAAATAATCTACCTGAGGCATTAATATACAATATAATTATTCTCGCGTGGGAATGTTGTCATAAACGAATCAACAAAATTGCTTGCCAAGATAGGCAATCACTGCTGAGAGAGGAGTGAATGGTGGTTGAAGGGAGACCATGCAGCTGATGGAGCAGGACTAAATTGTTCACAGCATAATCATCTTGTTGGAAAGAGGGTGGGTGGTTTGTATGGATGGACAAGAGTGAGATCACATAGTGCCTACGACTATTCTATCTCCATGCTGCGATCTTTTTGGGCTACTGTTTAACAACTGTGTCTAGTCACAATAATGTGAAATGTTCTTATACTGCTCTGCAAAGCCGAAAGGCAGTATCTGCTTACTTGTAAAGTAAGCAGATACTGCCTTTTGGCTTTGCACGGCAGTATAGTTCTTAAATTTGAATTCATTCTGAGTGACATAAGCACCGTGACATTTCACTGAAACCGGCATACCCGTTTGGTGTCCTTGTTAAACTGTTTGTTTTTATTTAGGAAACTGCGGTCCAAGTGTTGTTTTCTGGAACTACATTTATTGATAGAATTATTGCATGGTAGAGAACGCTTTATCAAAACCAAATTAGTACCGGAAGTGCATTCTCCCCACGTGACTAATCGTCTGTAAAAAATCACAGAACAATTCAGACCAATATCAGTATTTGCAACAATCATTTCATGAAGTGCAAATATAAGGTAAAATGTAGTCTTCCCCTCAACTTGATCGAACAGCATGCACACAAACCAAAGTGCTGCAAAAACACACATACTTAGCACGGCAAAGGTTACTACATTTAGAATAACGTGACAGTCGTAATTCAACATCTGGTCCGATATAAATCAATTAGAGAGGATTAATGAGGCTTGTGGAAACAGAAACATTGTGATAGCCATCAATATGCAATGTACTGGAGAGCTATTCTGCCGTGCATAGCAGCAAACGCAAGCAATAATAACTGCTTCAGCTAGTGCTGTTTGCCTTTACGAGGTGTAATTACACTTGTCTGTTGAATAAACATTGACGAAAAAATAGCATAACATCAGTTATAGGATAATTTATTCACCAATCTGTGAAAACATATTGTGTGAAATTGACCGGTTTTGATAATAACAATCGATTATAATATTGTGTAAAATAGAAAGCATGATAATATTAGTATTAGTATTTTTATTCATAACTAAATGACCGCCGGAGATCAACCCTTTCAGTGCGGGGACCGACTTTAGACGTCAGATTCTGACGTCTATGGACGTCCGATTCTAACGTCTAAAATCGATCCACGCACTGAGACAGTGAACTATGAATAATAGCTATTCAAATGAAGCGGAAAGAGCTAACTAAGACATTTATGATGATTTCAGATTGAAAAAAAACCAGTTGGTCTCTATGGTTTATACAAAAATAATTTCGGTGTTGTAAAGATTAAATGAATTGTCCACGTGATCGCTAGGCTCCTCTAGCAGCTTTGAAAAAAATGTTCGCTTGGTGAGGGCAATTGTGACAGCATTCAACACTTTTTAGGAGAAAGAAAGAATTTATAGTTTATTGCAGTTTTCAATATTTACTAGATATACAATATCTCTTTTACCCTTAACCCTTTTCAAGCCTGAATTTCTAATTGTCATCTTCATCCACTACAAGCCGCGAATTGCTGTCGCAATTCTCGGCTTGTTGTGGATGAAAATGACTTGAAGTGGGTGGTCAAGAAAAAAAATACTGCTACTTTAAAAAAAATTCAAGGACAATTTACGTTCTAAAACCACAAGGTTTCAGAAAATTAAGTCATTTTTTCAGAGACGCGAAATGCTGCCTTAATGCATCGTGAGGGCTTAAAGGTTAAAGCGCTAAAATATAATATTTTTGTATATATCGCGTTTTATTATGAGAACAAACCACTGATGTTGGGAACGAAATGAGTGTTTGAACATCAATAATGACAAATGTTTGGTCTCAAATTAGTCGAATATGTCCTTTCATAAAATTTTAATAAGATCTGTCTTGGCCGACAAATGGTTGGGATTATGTTTTTCTGTGGAAAATAGGTATGAAAGAAGAGTGAAAAGCAGGATGGAGCCAATCCAACAGATACACGTAGCCACCTACCCCAGACGCCGGGCAGGATATGGATTAAGGCCCACTCTACGGCTTTTTTTTCACACCATTCACAATGTGTTCTGGCCTTTTTGAATGTCAATCGCAAAGTGTGAGAGATCAAAAGGTTGCCTTAAAAGCCCCAGTAGCACGACAGTCTCTGATCATGCCATGATCTGAATGAATTTTGAACTGACAGTGCTTGTTCTATTCATCGGTGGATGTTATGCCTCTTCTTTCCTGAGGCGGGTCTTGGAGGAAGACGGGCCATATCGTCCCCTTGGAGTTGAAAGGTGCTAAGCTGCCACTTTGGAAAGTAGCAGTTTAGCACCTTTTAGCTTTTATTTTGTTTACTATCGTGCTAAGCTGGGATCAATTAGATCAATGATTCGTTTGAATTGTGTAAGTCAAAAAAGTAAGTTCGCATATTGATGTGTTGTCCTCCACTAATTGTGGAACAGTGTTATGTAATGAGGGACACATAGTAATAATAAAACTAGTATTACCCAGCAAATATTTGTATAACATTTGTACAACGTCGGCCCAACGTCTTCGACATTGGATCAACATTGTAAAAATGTTTTATAAATGGTTTGCAGTTACTGGGTACACACTGGGGTGATGCCTGGAGTCATACGTTGTTTCCACTCAGTCGCAGATAGAATATTTTAGCTTCCAGAAGATGACTTATCACCCGAAAGCATAACATAACATAAATATGATAAAAGTAACGACTAAAATGATTAAATAGCCTTGTTGGCGTACTTTCCCGTACTGTTCGATCTAAAAGTTTGCAAAACCACGCGGCTGAGAGATTTACCGACAAGGTGAACGCCGAGCAGAGCAAATTACCGGAAGTGGTCCCCTCTTCCGGCGGCGCGGCAAAGTGTCGTTTCAGCTCGAAATACAAGACCGCAATCTGCGAGATCCGTGGCGCGGAAATCTTTGATATTATAGCCCGGGTGTCGCACGACTCAAATATGAACAGTGTGGCTAGAACTACTGCGCGGAGAAGCAGCCACAGACGACTCCGTCTTTGAGAGGGGGTGGTGAGCCTGCGGCAGGTTAATGACTAGATTTTGTGTAAATAATGTAATGAGGATCGATGATGAGCCACAGAAAATCTCAGCCTTTGAGTTTTGTCGGGTTCCTTGGAGATAGCAGCTCATTTAAAAATGCATAATATCACACGAAAATAAGCATTTCAAGGAACTAGTATTAGAAATGTGATTTTTAAACTTATACAGAAGATATTCCAGCTTCACACTGAAAGACGCCACCAATTCACCTGTATATATTCCACTGGGATGCCTTAAGGTCCAGGTTTGCCTACACCGTCCGTAAAGATAAATATAAACATCATTCTTTATTGGCTTGTACTTCAACTGTAAATCTGAACAATTCCCAGTATAATTCAAATAAACACTATCTTCGCTCTTTTATTTTAAGCCAGTAAGTGATAGTTACAACATGTATTGTCTACGTTGTGACTCTCGTTTAGGAATCAGGCATACTGTATTGATATTAAGAATTGTAGGCTCAGATAGAAACTGTCTAGAATTTTCTGATTACCCGACGTAAAAACAGCTGCAGGCAGGCAGGCAGGCAGGCAGGCAGACAGGCAGGCAGGCAGGCAGGCAGGCAGGCAGGCAGGCAGGCAGGCAGGCAGGCAGGCAGGCAGGCAGGCAGGCAGGCAGGCAGGCAGGCAGGCAGGCAGGCAGGCAGGCAGGCAGGCATGAACTGTTAAACCATAAGGTATGCGACATGTAACCCGGCAGGCGTCTCAACATGTCCACCACAACGAAACTGATTGCTTCAGGGTGATTTAAATTCTGACCACTAGGTGACTCTTCACCTCATCTCAGTGAGGTTGCTGGTAGTAAGTACTTGAATGATGCTTTACATTTAACTGACAGCTGCGGTGTGCTGGCATTAGTTTACATCACAGTTAATGTACCATTTACTGGGAAGATCTGAACGCATTGATTCCAGCAGCTACCAAAAATTTACCATAAATGTTGCAATCTCTTACACATACCATCATAACAATTAAAAAGTCAAGTGAACAATTGTAAGCGTTCATTAGCATGATTAGGACCGGCCTACGGGCGGTATCATATTAAGTTTATTTTGCCTGAGTTTGTGTCCTATTTAGGGGAGAAAGGGATACTGTGTGTGGGAAACGGTTCACATTTCTGTACACCACTCCTTATGAACATGTGCAATATAACGTTTCAGGTCCTTAGGTTAAGTGCTTTTGTCTTTAACAAGTGTTCAGAAAAAAATATTCACAATTATATTTGTCGTTAGGAGCTTAAAGGGTTTTGGTTAGAATAATGCTGGCCCAGCGTCTCAGACGGTGACCCAGCATTACATCAGCATTGGGCCAATGTATCGTGTCATCTGGTGTTTCTGGCGCCGGAATGTTAAAGCGTCACCAGCATTATGCAACAGTCAGAAAACACGGTAAAATCACCCAATGCTGTTTCAACGACGGGCCAGCGTCGAAGACTGTGGGTCAACATTGCAACAGCATTGGATGAATGTCACGAGTTTGCGCAAGGTATACAACATAACCGGTGATAGATTAGTGTTGGTTAGGTGATAGATTAGGACGGCGTCGTAGACGATTGACCGGCATTGAACCAGCAATGGGCTGCAACGCTGGCCCAACATTGAGCCGTAATTTGGTCGGTACTTGTAGGCCTACATTCTCTGTACGAGGTACATCGCAGGAAAGTATTGAATGAATGTTGGCCAGCAGCGGCGATGGTGGTGGAAGATATACACGTCGAAGATATATTTGAACTTGTCTCTTTGGGTCTTTCCTTAATTATATCCTGGACATTTTGGATTCTGGCACATGAGCATGATGAGACGGACCAATACATTGGTTTTTTTTTGTCTATAGCACTCAAACAGAGTATAGCCGGGCCTCGAGCTTCGAGAACTCCCTTTCTCGTTTGTATTAACTTATATTTAAAAACGTTTATTTAAAAATAGATCCAATAAGTGAAATGTGAGTGAGTGAGTGAGTGAGTGAGTGAGTGAGTGAGTGAGTGAGTGAGTGAGTGAGTGAGTGAGTGAGTGAGTGAGTGAGTGAGTGAGTGAGTGAGTGAGTGAGTGAGTGAGTGAGTGAGTGAGTGAGTGAGTGAGTGAGTGAGTGAGTGAGTGAGTGAGTGAGTGAGTGAGTGAGTGAGTGAGTGAGTGAGTGAGCGAGCGAGCGAGCGAGCGAGCGAGTTAGTAAGTGATGGGCTCTTGGTCGGTCAGTGTAATCGATCAATCAATCGGTCGATCATCATTTTGTTAACTTTAGCAACAAAGTACATGTATAAAATACTGGTTCTGCTTAATAATTTATTTTCATTTAATGTGCCCTTAAATAATCTAGAAATGGGTCTTTTGTAGGATGCATTTTTATCCAGGAAATTATAATAATTGTATTGCAGCAAGTATGGTGCAAGTTTTATTATTGTTTCAAATTTTATATATTGTAACAAATTTCATTTGACTCGTACATAATAGAGCCCTGTTATTGGAATTCACATCACACATGTACATGCAATGTAACTCATAATTACTTCAATTAAAATCGCGTAATTTCGTCAGCGAATCTTTGCGATGTTGGGTGACCATAAGACTGCACAATCTAATCAGTCATCTCAAAACTGACATCAAAATGCATGCCGTCCATCTCGCACCCTGCCATTTGCTCGTGGAGAGTTTTTTGCCTGTTAGTACTCGAGTTACTTGTGGGAGTTGCTCGTTTCGTCTTGTTATTCATGTCTGTCGACTGCTCTTCTTGCAGTTGCTGTTGCATTAGGCGGAGCCGTTGGCGCCAATGTGTACCGGTGTTGTATGATATTAGCCCGACATTGAGTTGAGGCTTTGTCCTGGCTTTTGCTGTCTCCTTGCTGTTGCTGCTGTGGCCACTTGCCCTGTCAGCTATTGGTGGCTCTGTGGATTAGGTAGGCCGTGGGGCCGGTAGTCTCTCGGCTGGTGGTCGGGTCCGCACGGGGCCCTCCCTGCCAGAAACTCTTATTGCATTCAGTGACCACGCCGGTGGTTTGCGGTGTGCTCGTTGCTTTACTAACTCAACGACTGACTTACTGTTGATCGAGTCCATCTCTCCGCAGAGGAAAAGCTTTGCCGCCGACTGACTGGCTGGCTGACTGGTAAAGGCACCGCTCCGTCTGCTAGTTTTGTCTGTCCTCGGTGGGTTTCACTCGTGAGAAAAATCAGTCTGCAGCGGGTCAGGATAGCTGCAGTCAGGCATGCTCCTCTGAGAATGTCAAATGCTGACAATGTGCCTGAATTGTTACGGTACGGCTTGTCGTCCCCGCTGTCTGGTAGGCGCGTGTGCGCCACTGGAAGAAAAGAGTAGTCAACTGGAATAGTACGACTCCGTCCACTGGCACTGATTGTCACAAAGATGTAGACACAATCTGACAACTGGCAAAAAACATCGCGTCTCGTGTGCAACCAGGATACCAATGAATAATTACATGCAGATAATTACATCGGCTGGTTCTTCGATTAAATTGTTTTTGGTTGGTCAATAAAAGCTTCTTAATTAACAGGCATGACAGCGATGGATTCCCCAGACTTAGCAGAGTTTACTACATCTACTGATAATTCCACCATGGAGGGGACATCTGGTGTAATAGAGGATCCCGGGGGAGGTCTTCTTCTAGATATAGTGGAGGAGACAGTAAAGTCAACTACCACAGGGTCAATACTAGCTGATGGTGTTGTGGAAGAGGTGACGACTCTATTACACACTGACCATAACTTGACCAGTACTGACCGTTCGGACCACCTTCTGGTGGTCACGTCAGACCTCAGTGTCTCATCCTTATCCATGCACATGACAACAGATACACCATCCTTGATGTTCCAACATCAGTGGAACATGAGTGGCTGGCCTGCTGGAATAAATTGGACCTGGGACAATTTTTCGTTTGTGGAAGCGGTGGATGATGACACACCCCAGCCTTACAGTTTGCCCGGAGCTACTGTGGCTGGCCTCATACTGGGTACCATTGTCATCATGACCATTGTGGGTAATGTACTGGTGCTGTTAGCTGTGTTTGTTAACTCTCATCTAAGGAGTACCACGCATTACTTTATAGCTAACTTGGCAGTGGCAGACCTGTTGTTAGGTACCAGTGTACTCCCTTTCTCTGCCATACTAGAGATAGTACAGCATTGGTTGTTTGGTCAGATTTTCTGTGACATCTGGGCCGCTGTGGATGTATTGTGTTGTACTGCATCTATCATGAGTCTATGTGTTATAAGCATAGACCGCTATATAGGTGTGACGAGGCCTTTGCAGCACTCCAGCATCATGACCGAGAGGAGAGCTGCCTATATTATATTACTGGTGTGGATTCTTTCTGGGGCCATCTCCGTGGCACCTCTTCTAGGATGGAAGGAACCTCCACCCGAGGACTCCTCAGTCTGTGAAGTGACTAAACAATTAGGCTACGTGCTTTTCTCCGTGTCAGGTTCCTTCTACGTGCCCCTCATCATCATCCTCTTGGTATACTTCAGGGTGTACAGGGAGGCCATCACTCAGTCACACTTCCTGGCCACGGGTGTGAAGACGTCCAAGGCAGACGACACCAACTGTGAAGTGACCTTAAGGATTCACACCGGACGTCCATCACCTGTGGCCAAACCCAACGCCTACCAAAGCTCTAGCTCCAGCGAGCACTCACAAGAATCCAGCAGGAAGAACCACGCCAAGATTACCATGGCCGGAAAACTGGCAAAGTTCAAGAGGGAGAAGAAGGCCGCCAAAACTCTGGGAATAGTCGTGGGAGTTTTTATAATTTGCTGGTTTCCTTTCTTCTTCATTCTTCCGCTAGGTAAGTGCGTAAGCTGCAGATAAAATAAATAACAAGTCAACCATACGACAACAGTCTGGTGTCGGTATGTCTGCACTATTGGTGCAGCACTGTATCAACGATGGTTTCAAATACTGTTTAGAGAAGATTGCGTGGGAGATTATAATATTGATTCAGCTCCATTTATTTCCTTCACTGAGTTGTCTCGTACGTCGCGTCTAATTAAAAGCGTGCATTTTAAGCATAAATGCAAATGGTGATTTTGTGATACGTTTATTTTATTTTCACACGCCTATACCCACTTTGCACACGACGTTGTTGTGACGTTGAATCAACGTCAATGACGTTGATTCAACGTCGCAACGACGTCGTGTGGCCCGTCGGTGGGCTTTTCGTGTGTTTGTCTTTTCGCATCACTTATGGTTATACATTCTGGAACGCAGAGTGTACTAATTATTCGCTTCCGAGTATATTGTGTTGACTTGCATGCGCTCTTCCAGCGAAATTCAAATGTGTATATTTAATTAAAGGAACTGGCTCAGGCTAAAATCATCCAAATCGGTGATTTTATTTTGGCTTAATAATATGACCATATGATGTTAATATGTCAATAGACTAGAACTGCAAAAGTTTTTTTAATTTTTGTGCTGCGCATTTACCAGTTAGACTTGATATAGAGACAAAACTCCCGTATTTCTTATTTTTGACATGGTTGTCCAAAATAAGAAATCAGGAATTTCGTCTCTATATTTAGTCTAAGCGGTAAATGCGCAGCACAAAAATTAAAACACTTTTGCAGTTCTGGTCTATTGACATGTGTACATCATATTGTCATATTAATAAGCCAAAATAAAATCACCGATTTTTTGCTGATTTTAGCCTCAGCCAGTCCCTTTAACAAATAGAATAGTCATATAATATGATTACAATTTCAACCACTTGAAGCAGCATTATTTAGATTTGCGAGTAGGCTTATTAGACGTCGAGAGATGCGTAATAAATAAATAAAAAAACGTCATTTGAAGTGCTACTAAAAGGCATGACATTGGTCATAGTCCTGTTGTGAGAGGCAGTTAAAAAAATGTTATGCACTAATACAACTTCAGGTCACAAATTTGACCAATCGGACTACGGCTTACTGTTAGAATATATTTTCTTAATTCTTTCTTATACTGAAATGTTGAAATTTTCTGTTCAAATATGGTTCTAACCCTAATTTAAATAACTACTGAATAACGGCGGTGATTTGCTGATCTCGTCACGTGACAGACTGTGCCGCTTTTTCAGTATTCGGGGGTAGACTATTATACTTGGTCCATTATATATGTTTTATGTACCTTAACTAATATTGCTAATGCAATATCCATCATTTTATGCAATATCAGTTTTTTCATGGAGCTGGTCGGAAATTCCAGGAGAGAGATAAATGATTGAAAATTGTATTACGGTGTTACCGTATATAGCCTTTTAATAACTAATAAAGTTTCAGTTTTGTATATATAGTTCATGTATTCATTATTATTAAATTACTATAGAAAAAATGCACTTTATTAAATAAAATATATTTATCACAATTTTGTTTCTTTTTTGATAAATACTCATAGACAGTGCCACATAATTAAAAATCTGATCTCATTCCTCCCACATGCTTTAGCCTGATTTAGTTAGTATATTATGATAATAGATTTGACTGTATGTATAATCCAGTATAAAAGTATACTGCCGGTTTTATATTATTCGAAAGTCATTTGTGTCAGCCCATTCGTGGCAAACATAATTATGCAGCAGGAATGGGCGAAAGAAACCTACGCAATATCAATGCAATATAATACTAACAAAAATGATGTGATGCAGAATTTGGTGACAGAGAGCGTAATATATAAAGATAGTTAATGGAATGAAAAAGGGAAAGCCTGAGAGAGCGAAAGAAAAGTACTAGTATACCAAAACACGAGGATATTATACCCCGGTCACACCTACCTTAAATCATGTTCACGACGAGTTTGCGATGTTTTCTTGTACTGTCCGAAACGAGGAAGCAAGCAGGAGTGGTAGATCTATGTAACTCCATTCTACGATCTCGAAGTGAGTGAGATCCTACAGTTTTATGTCATTGTGGTACTCCTTTATTAGCGTACACAAGCATGTATGCAAAATAATGTCCATGGGTTGAGAAATTGGCTTTACAGAACTGGCTTTTGTCTCGGTTATCCTGAGATAAAGTGAGATGCAACATATACTGCTACTCTTTGAAAACTTGAAATATTAGCAAAAAATCACACTAACGACTATTGATTTACAGATGCAGGCAAAGCCGGAGTAGGCCGGCCTACTGCGATGAAGATGACGCTGCCCAGCAAAAGTAATACGTTGATCCAATGTTTGTTTCAGGTTGGACCAGCGTCGTAGACGGTGGGCCAACCTGAAACAAACATTGGATCAACGTCTTGCGTTTGCTGGTGTGTTGTTAGACGTAGGCTGGGTTAGTGATCTATTCACTGTTCTCAGCGATCTTGTGCACTGTTGCGCCCGGTCTCGGCGGTTTGAAAGAAACAAAAATGTTTCTTCCCCATCCACGTGTGAAAGTCAGTATTGTGGGGAGCCTCCGTGACCGAGAGGTAGCGTGCTCGGCCTCAGACCGCCAGGGCTCGAATTTCGAATCCTGTGTCTGGAGGACAGTGTCATCTCAATCATCTCACCATCCTCAGGAGGTTCTCCTGGCCCAGTTTAGCCTATATGTGCACAAAGGTGGCTTAAAGCCCGATTCATTTCATTTTGTTGTGCACTGTTGCGCACTGACTAACATGGTGTGATATGACTCTTTTGAATTGTAATACTTAATTGTTGCCCCTATTCAAACCGTTGGGTACGTACAACAGGTTTGGACGCATGCGGACTTCTTTTTGACAAAAATATTGTCCGGTGAAATGTATCAGCTGTAGCGAATCAAACGAATGTCACCAATTACAAGACTGCTTTAATACATGCAATACTGATTGAACTTTTCATATTTATATTACATAATTATAAGAATAATCGATCAAAGTCGGGAAGGTAATCCGGTGAAATCTCGGGAGAGGTCCATGAAAAGAACAATCGGGGTGGTGGGTGGCAAAGGGCAGGTAATGCCGGATAACAAAGCTTTCAGCGTGATCCCGTCTACCAGAATAAGCTGTTCCTGCAGATATTTGTCTCGGTTTTCATTTATTAACACGGAGTGAATTTCTAATTCTTTAGAAAGATTTAAAAATAACTACGGTAGTCCATTTGAATCTCAGTAATTGCAGTCCAAGTGATTTCCATCTAGGTTTTACCCCCTGAACCCTACAGGGGTCAACGGGTCAATCTAGATGGACATTGCAAAATGTTTCACCGTCGACAAAGGCCCATGTCTCTTTATGAAAGTTGATCAAACGCCCACTAATGCTGGGCAGTCCTTTGTCCATTTAAAAGCCTTTTAATCATAATCTACAAAATAACACTCTGTAGAACCGTATCATGTAAGCAGCATACACACAAACGTCCATCCAATGTTGATTTGATGTTGGTCCAGCGTCGTAGACGGTGGACCAACATCAAATCAATATGGGGCCAGTTATATGTGTTTTCTGGGTAGCCATGTAACCAGACTATAATGTAGTGGTTATATATTACACGCCGGAGTACGTGGTTTATTTCCCAGTCTCGGCGGTTTATAAGAAAAAGAAAAATGTTTCTTCCCCATCCACTCGTAAAACTCAGTATTGTGAGCCTCCGTGACCGAGAGGTAGCGTGCTCGGCCTCAGACAACCAGGGTTTGAACTTCGAATCCTGTGTCTATAAAGGGCAGTGTCATCTGATTCATCTCACCACCCTCAGAAGGTTCTCCTGACCCTATCTAGCCTGTATGTGCACAAAAGTGGCCTAAATTAAGTGGCCCGATTAATTCATTTCATTTCATTGACATTACACTCCTGGCTACGTTATACTGTTCTATGACTCTCCTTTCAGAAAAATCATTTATTCTTCTGGCAGATATCAGATATTAATAAATATAAAAGCTGCTAGCTTATTAATTACATAACTTGTAGTATAATGTGAGCTGAATACCTTTCTGTGATAAAAACCCTGTCACACTTGGCCGGATGGGCACAAAGGATGAGGAACGGATGATATTATCATCAATCCGTTGTATTGGTGTTTATCAATGTTCTCTGAAAATACGCTTCCTTTTCGATGATGTTCGGTAAGTCCGACAGAGAATAAGTTCGCTGTTCTTTCGCTTATATCCTTGTAGACATTCGGTAGCGTTCGCTATAATGTAGGCAACGTATAAAGTAAAAGTCATTGTTGCGTTGCATGTTTGTCGCTAATTTCTCAGGCTATTATTATAACTATTTTCAATTACTCGAAAGATAATTTAAAAATAATATATAATTTAAAAGTTAGACCATTTGACGTGTAATCAATTGCGATTGATGATGCTTTTCTATAAACCCATTAATTTTATTCTGCTTTAATCTCGAAATTCTACTACATATCAACTTTTTCAATACTGAACCAAATTTCACGAAATTATCAGCAATACTTGCAAAGAGTGCTTGCGAAATTTCATTAAAATTGATTGAGAATTTACTGAGAAATCAGCGAAACCCGACGCTGGTTGAAGTTGAATGCAACTATATTTTACTGGCGAACATATTGTGGATGTTGATCGAATTTATAACATTATCTATTTCCTTTTTTAACATAATATACTGTATAATGAGTTTATTACTATGTTAATTCCAAAAAATATGTACTGATCATATATTAACGAGCATACATCAGATGCCTACAGTAATATAACCGAACACAACATATGAATAAGTGTACAACTACTAAATCACATGCCCTTGGACTGGGTATTTCTACCGTGGTTATATTATTGTAGCTACGGCATTTTCCAGGATTATTGCAGCTACGATATTAATTACTACGCGTTCAAGTTCACAGTCATTTGAATAAATATCCATTTACTTTGGCGAGGTTCCGAGCGCGAAAAAGCGGAAAATATATATTATTGGTAAATGATTTTTTTCAAACAAACTAACGTACCTGAATAACGATGTCACTTAATGTCAACCAACTAAAAATTATTTATCACAAAGTAATTCGACACCATGGTGTATCTGAAATACCCAAAAAAAAAATAATGATAAAACCAGTAGCTAAGGCACACCTAAACCCTATACTACATATTTGCTGGCATTTACTGCTAACTGTTTACTTGTTTGACAAGGGTCTTGACAGATCTGATAAGATGCGACCAGATAATGAGTCTAGAAATACGATTTATATCTGATAAGAGACTCTTATCAACTAATTTTTACAAGTGGGACCATCTGGTAAGTGGGTCATGTATTAAAACAATATTATATGACAACTGTTCAATCACATATTGATTCTTGTTTAACTGCTTGGGGGTATTCATCCAATGTTAATTATAAATTAATACAAAGTCTAATAAATCGAGCAGCCGCATTATTACTGATAATTTTGACTGGAATGTGAGTGATATAACCATTGTTAAATATTTTGGTTCGTTGAATGTTTGTCAGCGGAGAGACTATTTTACCGCTCTAACAGCTTATAAATCTCTCGCAGGCTTTCAGCCAAACTATATAGCGTATATTTTTACTTTATCTAGAGATATTTGCAACCCGCATAACAAGATCATATTTTACTTACAGATTATATTTACCCAAAGCGCTGTTTTAAATGGTGCTGATATATGGAATAATTTGCCAGATATTTTAAGAAATAACAAATCTTTCAATGTTTTTAAGCAAACTTTAAAGCTATCTTTAATTTTTAACATTGTGTAAGTTTTCTTGTGTAATACCGGAACTTCCGTCAGCTTGGAAATACTGGCCGTGATATGACGAGATCTCAAAATGAAGATCGCAATCATAAAATAAAAGGATTAATTAGCCACGTATTCGTGAATGTGTAGAAATTTCTCTAAAGAGAAAAGTCTACAGCAACCTATTTGTGAATGTGTAGAATTTTCTCTAAAGAGAAACGTCTACACATTCACGAATAGGTGGCTCAGCTATTCGTGAATGTTTAGACTTTTCTCTAAAGAGAAAAGTCTAAACATTCACGAATAGGTTGCTGGATCATCGGTGGCGACAGAAACGTGGCACACTTTTCCAGCTCCTTGGTGAAGGGAGCCAAATAAGGTGATTACTGTGGGTGAGGAGCTGAGAATGCCAGGGAATCACCGCTTGAAGGCACAGAAAATCTAATACGGCAATACAAAGACATCCTCACAAAACGTAGCCTAAATTGGCCCACTATTGGTCCATCGTGTGAAGGGTTGGGTTAATGATGAAACCACGTCGTTCAAATTCAGGCTTGGATGGACAAAATTGCCGTCTTTTTTCACTTTCTACAAACGTCCTCTTTACATTTGCGGTAAAGCGTTTTCTGCATTGTGGTACATTCTTTAAAGTATGTTAGTTCCCCTACTGCTCCAATAGACAGTGTTGTATTGACTTTTCCTGGAGCTAAAGACGTGTCTCTCTAAAGAACAAAGAATCTTGGTAAAAAATATGTTTTCTCAAACACAGACAGATGGCAAATTGTTGCTGTGATCTTATTTCAATGTGAGACATATTTTGTTTCAAACAAAGTAGAGTAAACTAAACGCTGTATATTTTTGCTCAGTATTTTATTCCGGGTATTTTGCAATGCCGTTGTTTTGTAATGTGCCAAGTCAATCGTGCTGAAATAACAGCTATCCCGGCAAACACGAGACATTACCCCAACGTTGGCTCAACGTTAAACAAACTTCTGCAACACTGGTCCAACGTTGAACCAGCATTGGTGTGATGTCTCATGTTTGATCTTAGACGTTGGTCCAACATTGTACAAATGTTAAGATGGTATGATGGACAGCGCATGTGGATATTGTATGATCAAATGTCAAATCTGAATAGCACCCAGGTATGAAGTAAATAAACTGAACTCCCGAAAAAGTTGTGAAAATGATTAGCCCTCTTGTTTCGCGTATCCGGATTACATCATGGTCATAATATTAAGAAGCCAAAATATAATTACCGATTTTTTATAAGATCTAGCCCGATTGTGTCGCTTTAAATAACATACGAAATAATATATGGCTTATACGAGTCTAATCGAGATCCATTATATGGAACAATGGAAGTAAAAATAGAGCAATGTTCTATTTGAAAAACGATCATGTTGATCTACCCGTGGGAACAAATTAAATATAAAGTGGAGCTAATGTGCCAAAGATTAAACTCAGAGAACCAGAGTTTTTACTTTATGCCCATAACTGCCAAATTATTTAATTGTTGTGTCACTTGTAGTTGTGTCTCGCTGACGCGTTTCACAACTTCAAGTGAATGAAAATCATTACGATTTGACAAAATGGAGGTCAGCGATTTTGCAATCTTGTAGATTTATGTCACGTTGTATCTCTGTATAACATGTTTAAAAGCTGGTATTTAAAGTGCTAATGAAAAAAGAAAAAAAAACGAATATAATCGGGACCGTTTGGCTACAGACTGGTGGACTGGTGGACGGAGATTGCTTGAGCGAGTTATTTTTCACCTGTGAATCATGATGACTAATATAACCCCCTGGAATTACGAGCACTCCGCTCCTCGCCGACAAGAAAATTTATTTGAATTTGAAATGTTTTCAACTCGTCAAATTAAAGCTTCGAAAATAGTCTGCGCCAGTAGAATTTTATGCTCAGGGCAATCAGCGTCAGACACAGGAAATGATGACAAACTATCATCCGTTTTCATTTTTTTCTTAAAGCCGTCATAATTGAATTTATTGTTCATCATATCCGCCTGATCCATCACTGTGGACCAGTCCGGGATAAAGTTTCAGAGCTATCGATTTGGATAATGAACCGGCTTGCCATCTTTATTCAACTAGACAAACAAGCTGGGCCACAGCTCGATCCCTTCCACCAATGTTGATTGTTGGAATATGAGTGATAGTGAATTGTCTTACTGTAGTTTTTCTATAAATAATCACAAAGCTACGTGTCCCCTATCTAGAAGTAATCAACATGTGAATGTAATTGTTAATTGCGTAATCTACACCGTGAGTTTTTTAAGACCAAAACATTAAAAAAGCTAATGTAGTTGCAAAGATAAGTGTCATATTTCAATTAAGATTATATAATTATTTTGTGTTTTGCCGTGTTCTGAAAGATGTGATTAACAAGTAGACCTACGTAAAAAATACTTGTTAAACACTCCGACTACTGTGGAATTTCAGCAAATTTGCTTGAAATTGATATATAAACATAAAATAATTGCAAGAAACGAGCCTTAACCCTGTCAACGGGGAGACTGACTTTATAGACGATGATAAGACGTCAGATTCTGACGTCCAATGTGGATCCCTGCACTCAAAGAGTAAAATATTTATAATGGTAGTCTGAAAAACATGGTCCGAATATTAATATTTCAGCGCTTTAAGGAATAAGGGGCCACTATAACCAAGCCCCACAACGCTACGAATGGGGCGCACCCGTACCAACCGTATACGCACAATTTTACATTTTCTCTCCTTACCTGCCATTCGCAGCGGTTCTGGGCAGGAGATACGTACTTGCCGACTGGCATCCGAGCCGCTGCCGTACCTTACGAAAGTATTTCCGCATCATCACATCTCCATGCCGTATGTGCCAAAACTTCGAATATATTTGCAGTACACATCTTGCCCTATCAGGTCTGACCATCAGACCACTGGTTTGCAGGTAGCAGACAACTGGATAGATGAAGATGGCAGTACCTTACGTAGGCCTATGGCTTTACCATATTTAGGTACCAGCCGTACACAGTCTCTCGAATGAACTAAACAATATTCAAGGCGCACGCTACGATCAAAGTAAGCGTACAATCTGAATACGAGCCGTATCGGTTGAATGGCGATATGTTCGATACGAATCCATTACCATACTGACTGCACAGTGTCTTTTTCTTCATACATGCCACACTCTAAACAATATCGGTTATTTAGTAGGAACCCTTCAGTAATATCACCATGCAACCCCAGGAGAACCCTTGCAGGGTTCTCCTGGGGTTGCATGGTGATTATACTGAAGGGTTCTATTTAAAGAACCTATATTGTTTAGAGTGCATGGTCAGCGAGGGTGATACATTACATATCAGATGAACTACACTACGTATATACCATCCAGTACCACCCGTACAAAATGTACTTTTACGGACCATGAACAATTTGAAAAATTGCCATTCGGATATAAAAGTCGCGGTATCAGCCATTCCTCACCGCGTTTTCTTATTACAATGATACACAGTATACAAGTTGACCAGAGAAACATAAATGGTTGTAGCAGGTATGGGGTAGTTTTATGTGCAGCTGCAGTTCGCTTCGTGTGTACGATCCCAGTTCGAAATGGTATATAAAGATTCATATGTCATACGAACTGTACGGCTGATTCGGAATGTCAAGCATACGAATCGAGTCAGTATATTATGTGCTGTGTATATGCTACGTTTCGGATTACAATTCTAATTCTACTGATCTGAACTCAACGAATTACTACACATTAATACGTATCTCATAAGTACAATCCGAATCGAGATACGTACCGTACGAATTTCAAGCCGAATAGAGTGTTGTTAAAAAATGTCCCGAACCCTCCCTTACAATCCCGTACCCCTCCGAACCGCCACGCACCATACACACGGTGCGAATCGAATTCACAGAATTTTCCCGAATCGATTTGAGGAGGCGTTTCGTAGAGATTTTTCTCCTGCCAGACAGGCGTTTAAGTAAAGGCCGGAGCGTCTGCATACATGTAGTTGCATATTGTAAAGCAAGGTTCGCACTATTATTTTTTGTCTGATCACACAGTGACACAGTCATCAGGTTATGGTGTGAATATATTTCCTATTTTGAGTATTACTTTACGTAATTATTCATCTTTTGAAATAATTTGGTCTTAGATATATAGGCCTACGTAGGGGACTATGGGTAACTGTATCATCACTTAATTAAATATGACATCCTTGCAAGATATTCTAGCCATGTTCTCATACCGTAGTTGGTTTGTGTTTTTGCTCGTGTATTATGGGCTCTAAATGTTCCGGAAATATTTATTCTTCAGCCACAAATTATTAATTTAAAAACCTCCAGCTACAGTTGAATTTCTTAACAAGTACAAAGTAAAAAATACTTGTTAAACACTCCGACTACTCTAGAATTTCAGCAAATTTTCAGTCGAAAACGTATTTGCTTGAAATTGATATTTAAACATAAAATAATTGCAAGAAACGAGCCTTAACCCTGCCTACTTTACAGACGATGATAAGACGTCAGATTCTGACGTCCAATGTGGATCCCTGCACTCAAAGAGTAAAATATTTATAATGGTAGTCTGAAAAACATGGTCCGAATATTAATATTTCAGCGCTTTAAGGAATAAAGGGCCGATATAACCAAGCCCTACAACGCTACGAATGGGGCGCACGATCTGAATAAGAAATCCCCGTACCAACCATACGCACAATTTTACATTTTCTCTCCGCACCAGCCACTCGCAGTGGTTCTGGGCAGGAGATACGTACTTGCCGACTGGCATACGAACCGCTGCCGTACCTTACGAAAGTATTCCCGCATCATCACATCTCCATGCCGTATGTGCCAAACTTTACGAATATATTTACAGTACCCATCTTGCCCTATCAGCTCTGAGCATCAGACCACTGGTCTGCCGGTAGCAGACAACTGGATAGATGAAGATGGCAGTACCTTACGTGGGCTAATGGCTTTACCATATTTTGGTACCAGCCGTACACAGTCTCCCGAATGAACTAAACAATATTCAAGGTGAAACGCACGCTACGATCAAAGTGAGCGTACAATCCGAATACGAGCCGTTTCGGTTGAATGGCGATATGTTCGATACGACTCCATTACCATACTGACTGCACAGTGTCTATTTCTTCATACATGCCACACTCTAAACAATATAGGTTATTTAGAAGGAACCCTTCAGTAATATCACCATGCAACCCCAGGAGAACCCTTGCAGGGTTCTCCTGGGGTTGCATGGTGATTATACTGAAGGGTTCTTTTTAAAGAACCTATATTGTTTAGAGTGCATGGTCAGCGAGGGTGATACATTACATATCAGACGGACTACACTACGTATATACCATCCAGTACCACCCGTACAAAACGTACTTTTACGGACCATGAACAATTCAAAATATTGCCATCCGGATATAAAAGTCGCGGTATCAGCCATTCCTCACCGCATTTTCTTATTACAATGATACACAGTATACAAGTTGATCAGAGAAACATAAATGGTTGTAACAGGCATGGGGCTAGTTTAATGCGAAGCAACAGTTCGCTTCGTGTGTATGATCCCAGTTCGAAATGGTATGTAAAGATTCATATGTCATACGAGCTGTACGGCTGATTCGGAATGTCAAGCATACGAATCGAGTCAGTATATTATGTGCTGTGTATATGCTACGTTTCGGATTACAATTCTACTTCCACTGATTCGAACTCAACGAATTACTACACATTAATACGTATCTCATACGTACAATCCGAATCGAGATACGTACCGTACGAATTTCAAGCCGAATAGAGTGTTGTTAAAAAATGTCCCGAACCCTCCCTTACAATCCCGTACCCCTCCGAGCCGCCACGCACCATACACACGGTGCGAATCGAATTCACCGAATTTTCCCGAATCGATTTGAGGAGGCGTTTCGTAGAGATTTTTCTCCTGCCAGACAGGCGTTTAAGTAAAGGCCGGCGCGTCTGCATAGTTGCATATTGTAAAGCAAGGTTCGCACTATTATTTTTTGTCTGATCACACAGTGACACAGTCATCAGGTTATGGTGTGAAAATATTTCCTATTTTGAGTATTACTTTACGTAATTTTTCATCTTTTGAAATAATTTGGTCCTAGATATATAGGCCTACGTAGGGGACTATGGGTAACTGTATCATCACTTAATTAAATATGCCATCCTTGCAAGATATTCTAGACATGTTCTCATACCGTAGTTGGTTTGTGATTTTGCTCGTGTATTATGGGCTTTAAGTGTTCCGGAAATATTTATTTTCCAGCCACAAATTATTAATTTAAAAAACTCCAGCTACAGTTGAATTTCTATGTGATGCTACGATGGGCGTGGCCATGCTGGACTAGTCACGCGAAAAATTCACTGTGATTAAAAGGGACTTCAGATACTTCAAAAAATAATAGGAACAATGGAACAATCACAGACACATTTCATCAGATTTTGAGGTTTTCAATGAGCCTCAACCCTTTCAGCGCGGGAATCGTATTTATACGTCAGAATCTGACGTCTGTAGACGTCAGATTCTGACGTATAAAGACGCCCCCCGCACCGAAAGAATTGAAATATTTATAATGGTTGTGGACCAATAACATAGGTATTCATATGAATCGGAAAGAGTTAGCTAAAACATTTATGATGATTTCAAATTGAAAAAACCCTTTGGTCTCCATGGTTAATACAAAAATATTCCAGCGCTGTAATGGTTAATATCACGGGATATTATAGGACATTATAATACTGATCATCCATGTGATCAATACTCTAATCTAGATGAATCAACCTAACAACACACATACTATCTGTCCCTTTCACCCAGTGCAGAATCAATACAGAACAGCAGGAAAATCTCAGAACGATAAAAACATGAATATTTATTGCTTTATAAACGCCCCTTAGAAACAAGAATATTATGTGTGCGTTTTGCTTAGCGTGTTTGGAAAGCAATACATATTTACATATATACCCGGTATGTATGTTACAGATTTTTTCAAACTCTTCTTATGGTCTGGGGAATAAGCAATCCATATAAGTAATGAGATGAAACTGACGCTAAAAATGTAGTGACACTCTTTCATGCTGTTTAAAACTACGCGCATTTTTTCTAAGGTTAATTTTATTTTTATATTGCACAAAATGCACACTGCTGGCCCCAATTTTTTTTTTTTTGCTAGGCTCTTCACATATTGTTTAATCAGTCAATATTATAATTTTTAAGGTTAACAATATAACTGATGAAAGGTGAAATTCTGGTTAGTGGCCATCAATAATTGATAGCAATTATGGGGAAGCTCACATATGCACAAACGATATTTTTTTTTGGTTGTGACGTATTAAAAAGGGTTCAAAAAATCATCGGACACTGAATAAATTTTAAAGGTAGAAGACGTAATGCATACGATCTATATCCACTACATGTCAGAAATGTCAGGGCTGCAATTGGTATGCTCGGCCTATACTACATGTACTTCGAAAGACAAACATTAGCAAAAACTGATATTTGTCTCTGCAGCCCCAAGGCCAAAGTACACACCTAATTGGTTACGACGCTTCTTATAGGTTCGCTTCTAGTACTTTACCAGTGGGATCCGATGTCACCATCAGACAAGACCGCAGTCACAATCTCCATAGAGTGCAAGTGTGTCTGATCAAGTTCTACAGCTTATAAGTCATCAGCGAAAAGAGCTCTTGTAAGATTTTATGGTTCAAAGTAAGCTTCCTGTTGGGCCAGGCCCAGCATGAAGCAACTTTGAACCACGGTGCTGCGTAACCAGCAAAGATCTCTGACACAAGTTGCCGAGATGAGGGACGCGGAAAACAAGGCCGGATTCAATTTGTTTTGGGTTTGTCTGCCCCCTTAGGCGACTAGGTAGGGACGAATTTATTATTTCAGGCATTTGCACCTCTACATGTACACGCTCGATAGCCACGTCCAACTCTCGTCGACATCACGTGAGATGCGGCTCAACCAATTGGATCACTGCTTATTTAATTTTGGCTGAATGGTTCCTAACCGTTCTACTAACTCATCGGTTTAGTTGACTTTATTTGTAATAAAGTCAACGTTTCTGGTGTTTCAGTTGATTATCCACCCACTGCGCTCAGTGGGGTCAGCCAAATTATTGACTCCCCAATTTAACCTGCTACTGGCGCACTTACATAATTATTAATCAGTATCTTTCCGCTTTAAGATCAAAATATACTGATCTTTATTGTGTAAAACACTTGGGTATAAATGTATATAGCCTTTTTTCACAAGCAAAATAATAACTAACAACACTCCAGAGGCGTTTTCGTGTGGGTGTTGCTTCATACCGCCAGGGCTCGAATTTCTCAGTGTCTCAGGGGCAATTTCGTTTCATTCATCTCGCCATCCCGAGGAGGTTCTTGGTGGTTCTGTTCCATATAGTAATATAGAGAACGATTCCACATGCATACCTGGTATGGAAAATAACTTTCAAGAACCTGTTGTTTTAAGATTGTAGCATATCACCCATTATTTGAAAGTCCAGCACATTGTTTGAGTATGACACGAGTGCAGACGCTGGTGTCAGAGAATACAATCATCTGGACAAAATCTAATCCGAGTTTGACGCTTGAAAAGGCGGAGATGGCGTTTTCGAACCCCACTCTGGCCTTCAATTTTCAAAGAAACAAAATCTTTCTTCCCCGCTTGCTCGTAATGATTCAATATGACCTCCGTGACCGAGCGCGCAGAGCTCGAATTTCGAATGTCTTGAGGGCAGTGTCATCTCATTGATCTCAACATCCTCAGTAGGTTATCCTGGCCCAGTTTAGCCTATATGTGCACAAAGGTGGCCTAAAGCCGCATTCATTTCATTTCATTTTTGTCACAATCCACCCAGCTAACACCCCAATTCAGGATTCGTGCTTGCCAAGGCCACACACACTTAATCGAACCAACATTAAACCAACATTGGGTCAGCGTGTTCGTTGGATAGCTGCGGCACAGTGAGAAAGTTCAGCACCCATGTTACCTGTGGACACGGTAGAACAGTTTAAGTGACAGCCTTAAGTGACTGGTCCAGATTTGTATCTCGGCCAATGGCAGGCCGGAGATCTAGGGCGAAGTGTCGGGACCGCCGCTGAGGGATCAGGCATCCCTCCTGACGCGGGGTCAGTTTATAAGACGGGTATCCCGATCCCGTGGTGTTATTCAACCCCCCCCCCCCCCCGCCCCCGCCGACAAGCAAACACGAGACCTTGACCTGATGTTGTTTTAATGTTGGTCCAGCGTCTACGACGCTGGACCAACATTGAAACATCATCGAATTCCACGACCCGTGTCTGCTGGGAGAATTCGCTCTGATCCGCGCCCCAAGCGCCCAATTTGTCCATCTATCCACAATCCCAAAATGCCGCCCGCGCTGAACCGACTCGATAACGTTGTGGTGCGTCCATACTTGTGCAAAAACTCATGTTGGTCCTGTGCAACATTAGGATGAAAATAAAATTGACAAGAGTTGTGAACTTTTCAGGAAAGGGCTCTGTTCCAATTTATAATACAGCATAATGTCTGGTGAAGATTGAGCAATAATGCCACGCAATATTATAATACCTACACTTCCTCAGGGACTAGATTTTAAGATTCATTGTTATGAACCTTTTTGCAACACAATATTACATAAGCTATTATGGAATCTGCAATATGTATCAGCATGATCATTGCGACACCGTGCTTTTGCTCATTTCATAGACGTAACATTGTTCAGGAAAAGTGGATTGAAATTCACGTCATAAAAATAATTCTTAGAACATTTTGGTGTTGTTTAGATTAAAATAACCTTATTTAATGACAACCCAACAATTCTAGTCATCAAATAAAATAAACTAGTGTTTGTTAAATTCATCACTCTCTTGGGATTAAAATGCGCCAAGTATAACTTTTTAAAGTGACACCCTGCACCGTTTTACCCCCAGGGCCCGATTTAGTAGTATTTATTTGAATAAAACCCTAAACTAAACATAACCAAATCGTAATAAAAATAGCCTCCGGCCTAATTTAGAGTTTTTAGGGAAGGTAATCAACTGGTTCCTATAGTAAACAAGCTAGCCCTGCATACCAAAGTAAAACTGATACAATTTCATATGGAAGCGAGTTTGTATGCTTGTATAATATAGCAGTCTCTTTTCAGCTTCAAGTCCCACACTTATAATATGCATAATAATTGGTTTATCTTTTAGCATTATCCATTTATATTACTGATATATTATTAATAATAATAAAATTATTATCGTTATCTCTATATTTTTCTTATTTACAGTAAGACAGTAGTTTATTCATAAGATATGTATATGTATAGACATGTATCAAGAATTCATTAATGAATTCTTGCATGTATGTATATGCCAGGTGGGCACGTATGGTGGTGACAATTATACCTTATAATACAATATTTACACAGGGTTATGATAATTATTATCACTATGGTACTATTCGTAATATCTATACAACGAGCTTGAATGCATTCATTAATATTTGTAGATATTTACATAAATTCACCAGCTGTATTGTGCTTTTGATATTCATTAAAATTATAAAATGATAGAGCTGACCGAGATTGAACTAGTACCTTATATTTATTTCCGATGGCCATTTCTGAAGAAATTGGTCCCTGATTCGTTGCTGTAGTATGTATGACTTTAAAATGGTTTGTACTAAATGGAAGACGTTATGTATGACGTTAAGTATGTGTGCATCTTTTGAGCAGCCCGAGCTCAATAAAATCTCTGAAATAAAACATTTCTGTTTTGTTTAAAAGCGATAATGTTTTTTTTTCCATATTTTTTTTTTTTAAATATCATACCTTTACTCTTAGAATTCTGGACGCTTTTGTAAGTTGCATAGACTGTGTAAAATAAAGATTTCACTAATAATTACACCTGAATAAATATATATTTTATGTATATATTACAGTGAATTTTCATAAATATTTATCATTTTTCTCGTATATACGTTCAAACTGTAAGTTGACCGGACAATGATTGTTTTACAGTCTGACGAGGGATGATACATCTTCCCCACGGTCCCATTGGAGCCTTACATCATAGCCGGGACAAGTTTACCAGTGGAAACGACGAAAATTATTGGAGTTTGAAATTAAATATGTCTGCGTTCCCTCCCTGTGGGAGCTGTATGGATTTGTAGATGGACTCGTACAATATTTTGCATCATGATTAAATCGTTGGCATGAAGTTGGGCCAACGTAGCCCGATGTTTGCCCAAATTCATGCCAATGGCTTAATGTTGCTTTGAAATGTGGTCTACCGAGGATAAATTAGTATTCCGCCCTGTGGCAGACCTAACAAACACGAATCAGGGAAAATGTCCTACTTATTAAAATGATTATCAAAATATTTAATTAATCGTATGTTAATGCACCATTAGTCGACTTCTTGAGAAATTGAGGACCTGAATGTACTTTTGTTCACAGTTGTCGATCTTCTGAATTGACATTGTGTTTGTCATATTGTGATGAGGGTAGTACTACGTATAGGATAAAGCCCGAGGATTACTACATTCTTAGCCGTGGAAAAAGCTGAGGCCGAAGGCTGAGGACTTTTCAACAGCTAAGAATGTAGAGCCGCGAGGTTTTAACTAACTTAAAACACATCCGATCATAATGAGGATACCCCATAATCAACAGTTTGGTCACACCTGACTGATTATAACTCCATAGGCCTACCATGATAATGGGTCTGTACTCGGTCAACAATAACTCTCTATTCTCGGCTTAGGATGTAGTGGTTGGACAAAGAAAATAATGTATGGTGTGTTTTAATATCGAACAAACACATTGTGATTTGTTTTAATAGATTATTTTCAAGAGATTGTGCTTCCGTCTCATGTGTCCATGTCGACTTGCCCTTTTTACAGCGAAATGAAGACCGATGACTTGCATTTGTATGACAACGAAATGAAGGCGGGAGATGCAGTTACGTAGTTGTTGTGTTCGAGCTTTAAATCGTATTGGTCATCATCTGGAAAGTGTACAAGACGATCACGTAAATGTCGATACTGTTGGCATACTACATTGCTGTGCATAATGCTACGCTAAACCGCAACTCATTAACCAACCACTCATAAACAAACTTTAGAAGATGAGGAATTTTGAATATCTTTAAATGGAGCTTTTTTACGGGACAAAGTCGTAAAGAAGTCTGCAGACGTGTTTTCTTCTATTCTGTACCGCTTCGTAAAATAAAAGGCGGCATATGAAAAGGCGGCATATGAGTCCGGAGAGATCCCATCACCCAGCAAACGCAAAATATTTGTATAACATTTGTACAATGTCGGCCCAACGTCTAAGACGTTGGTCCAACATTGTACAAAAGCTATACAAATGTTTTGTATTTACTGGGCATATTATCATCGTCACATTGGTATCGAAGTCGCGTCGGACATTGTGCTACCACCTGTCGCCTCGGAGCTCATATCAGACCTGTTTCGCCGCCATCGGCTTTTAGTTAAAAAAAAGTTTTTTCTTTGCCTACCGATAAAGGTTCAATATTGTGGTGGCGTCTCTGGGTCTGGAGTGCAGTGGCACCAGATCCTTCTCATCTTCCTCCGTATGCACTCATGCCCAGTTTAGCCTGTATGTTCAGTAATTATCATGTTCATTTATTTGTACCATGGGGACTTCCCACTAACACGTTACTTCAGTATACTGTCATACTTAATTCTCCGTGAGACGTCGGTAGACTCAGTACATCTCTTTTTTATGACCTAAATATGAACGTTTTAGGAGATGAAATCTAAGTAGCATGACAAAAAATTTGCAGTGCAAAGACAAACATTCTACACATCAGCTGCACTGCCAAGACAATCAGCAGTAATGGCTTACTTGGATTGTGAGCAGTTACTGCCGTTTACATTTAAAAGGCAAAATTATTAACCCCTACAACATGTACAACGCTAAAATATTTTTGTATAAACTATGGAGACCAAAAGGTTTTTTCAATTTGAAATCATCATAAATATCTTAGGTAGCTTTTTTCGCTTCATTTGAAGATAATGTGTTCTGGGTCTACGGTCATTATAAATATCTGACGTATGTAGACGTCAGATTCTGACGTCCCCGCGCTGAAACAAATAACCCTTTAACCGCCGGTGCCGCATATACTCGGGTTTTCATTTTTTTATTAGCACATTAAGTACCACATTTTAAATATGTTAAAGATAAAATGTGACATCAAACAGCAGGATTTGAAAAGAGTTGACCTCCATTTTGTCAAATCTGAATAATTTTCACTCACTTGAAGTTGTGGATTGCGTCAGCGAGACGCAACTTCAAGAGGGTTGAAATTCAAATTAAATAATTCAGCGGTTAAAGGGTTAATCCCGAGTGTCAGAGTTGGCGCTGCTCAAATTTTCCTAAGATAGAAGAAAACATTAATGACCATTCAGAGTGTAGGCGGGAGTTGAATTTTACTGTCGAGAAATGGCGGTTTAAAAATAGAAACTGCTTCGTCGTCGATGTAATTTGGGTGGAAGTCAAATGTCAGCAGTTCCAGACAGACGAAGCCAGGGGCTCAATCATTATGGAATCAACTGTATCCCTGGTGTCCTGCTGGTTCAATTGGGGTATCTGACGGACTGTGTGTTGATCTAATCCTGGACCTCTCTGCCTCCACACGTGCCGGTTTTCGCAAAGGGACCGCGCAAAATCATCGCCGTGTCCCCAGAGTTCCGATACAAAGAACAAACTTGACCCCGAGGGCCAGTGTAGTCTCGGAGAGGTTGACATAGATGGTAGCTGAACAGCTATCTGACTGGTTGAATTTTTCAGCTTAACCAGTCAGATAGCTGTTGATTCAGCAATCAGACAAATCCAAACATCGGGATATAGACTGAATGTAGGACAGCAAACAAAACCCATATATATGCCTTCCGAACGGAATTAAGCCAAGACAGCTGGTAAACAAAAACACAGCACAAATAACAGTCAGCACATGATTTAAAGCCTTCAGGCGCGGCGCCACTAGACAATAGATTACAGTACTGCTTGAACTATAAATCCATAACTTTTCACAGATGAACATTATTGTTCGGTTCAGGTGTCTTATTTCCAAAGCCGAGTTGTTAAAATTGAAAAAAGCCTTACTAGTATAACGGTTATATGTATTGATTATCATTAATGGGATTGAGGTCGGTTGCATAGTTTGTGAAATCCAAATATCCACATTTCCACATGTCATTTTATTTAGCACATTCAATTTTGTCCAGCTTTGGTTGGTTGCATGTTTGAGCAATGGATTAATCCGTTGATTGGTTGTTTAGTTGATCGGCTAGTCAGTTTTGGTGCCTATTTGGTTGATTGATTGGCTAGTTGGTTGGTTGGTTGGTTGGTTGGTTGGTTGGTTGGTTGGTTGGTTGGTTGGTTGGTCGGTTGGTCGGTCGGTCGGTTGGTTGGTTGGCTGGTTGGTTGGTTGGTTGGTTGGTTGGTTGGTTGGTTGGTTGGTTGGTTGGTTGGTTGGTTGGCTGGCTGATTGGTTGGTTGGTTGGTTGGTTGGTTGGTTGGTTGGTTGGTTGGTTGGTTGGTTGGTTGGTTGGTTGGTTGGTTGGTTGGTTGGTTGGTTGGTTGGTTGGTTGGTTGGTTGGTTGGTTGGTTGGTTGGTTGGTTGGTTGGTTGGTTGGTTGGTTGGTTGGTTGGTTGGTTGGTTGGTTGGTTGGTTGGTTGGTTGGTTGGTTGGTTGGTTGGTTGGTTGGTTGGTTGGTTGGTTGGTTGGTTGGTTGGTTGGTTGGTTGGTTGGTTGGTTGGTTGGTTGGTTGGTTGGTTGGTTGGTTGGTTGGTTGGTTGGTTGGTTGGTTGGTTGGTTGGTTGGTTGGTTGGTTGGTTGGTTGGTTGGTTGGTTGGTTGGTTGGTTGGTTGGTTGTTTATCACTAGGTGTTGCTGAAATTCGCAAAGTATTTTCGTCCATTGTGCTCTTTCGTAAGATTTATTTCTTGCGGTTTTAATTCTGACTACCTTGTCGTTCTGTTATGTTGCAGCGTACTGTCAGATACATTTGCTAATTTAAATAAGTTGAATATATAGCCTACTAATAGCAATTCTTAAAAAATAACCCAAGTTAGGGAATAGATTCGTGTGTGTGGAGTCACAGATTTGAGAATCCGAGGCGTATTTATAATGTACGACTCTCCGCTTTCCTGTGCATCCACTGAAACGCAGACTGTGAATCTACCCGCCACAGGCAAACAACAGTAAGTGCTTTATTGTGAAGAAAGGCGTTACTGTCGATCACCTTGATAGTACAGCTGATGGGTAGAATGTGTTATGCCTTGTGTGAGGAAATGTGAGAGAACAGGTGTATTGAGACTAATGAACAGTAGTTGTAAATGTAGTGGAGGTGGAGTAAGCACGGGATTCCTTTACAACTGATCCTACTGACATGTCTAAGTCGTGATCGGTTTATGCCACAAATGCCAGCAAACACGAGACATTGAGCCTACGTTTGTTTAATGCTGGGCGAGCGTCGCAGACGGTGGACCAACATTAAACAAGCGTAGGCTCAATGTCTCGTGTTTGCTGGGATGTAGTGCACTGTGTTATTTTCACACGAATATGTTTGGCTATCAGGTTTTACGTCATCGGACTAACTTGGAATATCATAATGCACGTACCAACTGACACAGAAAAATAAATAATAATACATTGTCACTTCCAAAGGGTACAGCATTATCTGCTATAATTACTTTTGAAGTCATTTCAGAGGGCCCATGACACAAACGTGTGCAAATATATATTTAAGCGTAGGTCTATTGTTCAAGGCAAATTCAAAAGAAGCCAACGCCCTGGAAATCTTTAAAATAATTCGAGAGTTTCATGGAGCATATATGGCATTCCTTACGTGAATCAGCAAAAAGTGTAATAATATTATAGTGATTGGTGAAATCAAGGAAAATTTATATTTTCCTTTGTGAAATGAGTAAGTCATGGTACATGATTTGTTCAACCGTCTGAATTCATACAAAATAATTTTAGTGTGTACATCTGGGTGAAAAGTTGAAAAGCTGTTAGAAAGAATGAACTAAAATTATAATGTTATTGCAAATTGTTACCACGTATCAGTGTGTCACACCTGGCGAGTGAAAAGAACCACACAAGAGGAAGCCGGAAGTTTATGCACTCATTTTCCTAGTTTACAATGCGGTCATCGCAACGGTTCTATAGATGCGCAAGAGACGACACGCAACGTACTATGCCGTAATACGAAACTTCGAAATAGTTGTTGTGTCTCAGCTCCTCGATTGAGCACGTGACATTGGTTTAAGGTTGGGCCAGCGGCGTAAGACGTTGGCTCAACACTAAACCAACGAATTGAGGTGAGACTTTCCTCGCGTATGGCTCTAATTAGCAGTTTGATGATCTTGACAGCCTGCCAACAGACAAACAGTCAGCAGCATGCCAAGTCGGGGCATACCTGCAAAGTGACGAGCAAAGAGCAGGAAGCTACCACCTGTATAAATCCGGCCGGAGAGCACACCGGAACCATTGCGTCTACAGGGATTGTTTTGTTCTTCTCTCCCGCCGTGCCAGAATCCATCTGTGATGTTATGTTATGAAGACACAGCTGATGCCCGTTTCGCGAAAAGGATTACAGAACAGAACTTACGGTCAAAAATATGAAATATCAGATACAATGGCACAAAACACTCTTTTACGTGTTATTTTAACAAATTTGACCCTTTGACTGCTGGTCTCGAGTATATTCAGTTTGTTTAGCACATTAAGTACCGTACCACCTTTTAAACATGTTCAAGACAAAACGTGACATCAATCAGCAATCAATTAACAATCAATTAACAAGTATTTTATAGTTGAATCCGAATTGTTTCAGAATTTTTATATACATGTGGTACTAGGCTACACTAGGCCAATTTGTTGATCGCAAAAAACAAATGATAATGGAATAATGGGTGCTGTGTTATCAGAGTATTACCTCATACATACAACAATATAATTTGTAAAAATAACCTTATGTCAATATTTATCAAACACTGTGTAAGAAGGAAAAATGTTAATTTTGCAACTGTTAGACAGTCGGATGTGTGATGACTGAATGTCTAGATATTTTTTTAATTTCTTGGCATTAATGAATCCCAAAAACGCCTAGGCTTAAGACCAGAACGTTGTTTTCACAGACAAAACCCCCAACGAACTCCCAGACTTGACCCAATCGAATCCTGGTTTACAGTAGCTGCTGTCTATACAGACTGTGAACCTAAATTATTCAGATTTGATCAAATGGAGATGGAGAAGAAACCTGACTAAATATCACTGATTCAACCCTTGTGCTGCCGGGACCGTATATATGCGTTTTCAAGCAAATGTCGGCCCAAATACATCGAATTCGAATTGCTAAAATATTTTGTGGCATATGCATATGCTAAAAATACCATTTTGAAGCCGTTTATTTCTTCATGGATATTTTTATTTCCCATTCATTTGAAGCTGTGAATTGCGTTAGCAATTCCAGCTTCAAATGAAGGGAAAATATCCCGAAACAATTCGGCAGCATAAGGATTAAGACACGTTTGAAAATAGTGCTAATTAAAATTATAATAAATAAATTCTAACCGATTTTAGTCGTCATTTCCTCTTAAGCCTTTCAGCCCGGGGAAAATCAGAATTTGACGTCTGTAGACTTCAGATTCTGACGTCTAAAGTCGATCCCCGCACTGAATGAGTAAAAATATTTCTAATTACGGGAGACCCATAACATAGGTATTCAAATGAAACAGAAAGACCTATCTAAGACATTTGTGATAATTCCAAATCGAAAAAACCCTTTGGTTTCCATGGTTTATGCAAAAGTATTTCATGGTTGTAAGGTTTAATAGACTGATCCGGCCGATGGACACCGTGCCAGGTATCCTGGGAGATTGGCCGCGCTCAGCTGTTATAGTTTGGTTGTCATGGTTATGTGACACTGATCCATGCACTCCGATCCCGCTTTACAGACCTAGAATTAGACACACAATAGGGCTACCATTGTGGAGTACATTTCTAAATGTAGTCTAAAGAGCAGTACTGCAATCAATGCAAAGGCAGATAGAAATAACTGCATACTAGAAAAGTGCTTTACAGTTATCTTTTCTTTTCTTTTTTAAACTTGAATTGCTAATTAATGCAATTTCCAGGTTGTGACGTGGGAATATTTATATCTAAATTATATAATTAACTCAATATCTTACACACAAATTTCTATCTATTTCGGTGGATTTTTTGGGGAACATATAAAAACGTAGACAGACCTAGCAAAGGTAAAACTTCTGCAGAAGGATACTGATCCTGAACACCAAGTGCAGGATGATTTTTTTTAAATCTTCGACACATCTCGTCACATATTTTAATTTCCACGATGAACGTCCAGCTTGATCTTCTGCAGATAATTGGGAAATAAACTGACCTTATTACGTTGTTATATGAAGTTTCGTGCATAAAAAAAGTGATAACCATGATAGGCCATGGGCTAGAACCACTCACCATGCACCCCCCCCCCCCTCCCCCCACATTTTTACCCACACCAACTTTTTTTAAACCTTGATATGTCTAAAACATAAAATGAAATGTTCACAGGAAAAAAAATTGGGATGAACTTTATATTTCGACCCCTTATATGGGGTACCCTCAAACCCGTCTAAAGTTAGTGGGTAGGGCTACGCAAACGTCTGTCGTAGCTATTCTTGTTTAGCAATCTAAACATGCAATATATCATATAACAGATAATAAAATTCCCGTTCTTACGATAATATCAATAATATTGTATGATAATATTCTACTGCAATGTGTGATATATTATATCACACATTGCAGTAGAATTAGTATTTGTCTCTCCACATACGCTCAAGCATGATATTTTATTATAAAATAACCAAAATGAACACCAAAACAAACGATTCAACATGGTGAAAGAAAAAGACTTAAGAAAATGTAATTAATAAACATATCCATATCTGGCCTATATTTCTGAACCCAGATATGTTTATGTTTAAAAATGAGTGGTATTTATATTTATTAATGTCCTAAAATTTTTTTAATGAAAACATATTGACGCCTTACTTGAAAATATTTGTATTTAGCATGGGCTTATATCTGAAGCATGATTTTTTTCTCGAAATGTGTGTGTATATTTTTTTATCCACTTGTTTTTACATAATTTGTGTTTGCTGAATTCGAATCTGTCGGATAATATTCCATATTCGTGACCTTCGCCTTCAAATTAGCAAAACACAAAATGGCTGCCAAAATGTGAAGAAACCCCCGTATTTTCTATGTTTTTTCGCTCAAGAAATCACAATTGATGATTTCTGCAAGATTTTTATTATATATTTTTGTGGAAAGAAATAATCTTTATTTGACCTTTGAATACAAGATGCCCGTCGTTTTTTATATATTTACTGTCACTATAAGTATACCGCTAAAAATGTTGACGATAGTATGATTTATTTCTGTTAACATAGCGGACCAGAAATAAAACTTACTGACGAGTAAATTTAAATGAAAAAATCCAAAATGGCGGCGAAATTCACCTTTATGGTCTCACCACCCCAAATGCCAGTCCCATTGAAACGCATGTATAGTGCCGACATTCCAAGGGCCGAAATCACCACTTTCGTCACTAGCTGCCCCCTTATGTTACGCAATATAATAAAGCCTAAGCTGTCCTTTTTCAAAAACTGCTTCGAAAATGGTATGCTAACTTCCTGCGTTTCAAGTTACGCACCCATGCTGGTAAAAAGGTCAGTTTTGCCCAGATCTCCCGAAATATTCTTGCGCCCATTCCCAGAAAAGACACTAATCCTTCTCACCGCATGTGTCCATCCGAAAATCTCACATAACAGTTATACCTCATATCACAGATAGCGAAAACAGTGTGTGCTTACAATTTATCCACATAATTACAACATTCCTGTATTTTTCTTAATTCACCAGAGGCGGAAACAACCATTTAAAGCAGTAATTTGGGTAGGGATTCTCTAGTCAGTAGCCACCCCCTTGGATATCGGCTCATTTAGGGTGGTGAGACCATATATGAACAAGAAACAAAATGACTATCAAAATGTAAATTAAACACCATTATTTTATTTTTGGCATGAAATTGCTTAATTTTTTTATTTTGTATGACTTGGGGGCCGAAAAAAACATTTCTGGTGTTTATTTTTCATCGTCTGACCTCTAGCTTATCGTAAAATCCAAGATGAACGTCTTTTTACATATTCACTATAAAAATAATGACGTCATTTTAAATGCCAAGCAAATCAAAGCATGTTATAATATACTGTGATTAAATGAAATGAAATGAATCGGGCTTTAGGCTACCTTTGTGCACATATAGGCTAATCTGGGCCAGGAGAACCTCCTGAGGATGGTGAGATGATTGAGATGACACTGTCCTCCAGACACAGGAATCGAAATTCGAGCCCTGGCGGTCTGAGGCCGAGCACGCTACCTCTCGGTCACGGAGGCTCCCCACAATACTGACTTTCACACGTGGATGGGGAAGAAACATTTTTTGTTTCTTCCAAACCGCCGAGACCGCGAACCGAACTCCGAACTCTGGCGTGAAAGGCAGCGGTGCTAATCACTACCCTAGGGCCCCCGCCCACTGTGATTAAATACAGTTTCGAATGCCTTGCAACCTTATCTGCCGTATTACGTAGTCTATTTTTTAGTTTTCCATTAAACAAAATGTTGTTTATGACATTATAGCTCACATGCATAAAAAATGCATTTATGTGTGGGTTGGCGCTAACCATTTTGAGCTTGAAGGTCAAACAAAGGTCATTTGGATCGAAAAACATGAGACATAAATTTATCAACTCTAAATCATGCAAAAAACAGAAATCGTGCAATAATATGTAACAAAAATAAAAAAAACAGATGTGGTTTTGGCGGCCATTTTTTGTTTTGCTTATTTGAAGGTGAATGACACCAAAGATAGAATGTTAACCGACATATTCGAGTTCAGCACACCCAAAATATGTAAAAACAAGCGCAAAAAATAATTAGCACCCAAATGTCGAGCAAAGTTCAATGTTTTATATTTCAGCCCACCTAAATACACACATTTTCATAAAAAGGCTGCAATATTCTCTCACTTAGAAATATATATGCCATGTACAAATCTAAATGACACTCAGTTTCAAGCAAATACACATCTGGGTCCAGAAAACATAAGTTAAATATAAATATGACCAACAATTATGTTTTATAAGGTCGTTTCCATTGACCATGTTAACTAGCTTGTGTTATTGTCGATTTTAATTATTTTTTAATAACAAAACATGTTTCAACGTATTTGTAGAAAAAACCCTTTAATCCACTATATCATGCAATGCATCATTAGAACGGGAATGGTATATGGTATATGGTATATTGCATGTGTAGATTGCTAAACAAGAATAGCTACGACAGACGTTTGCGTAGCCCTACCCCCTAATTTTAGACGGGTTTGGGGGTACCCCCCTATAAGGGGTCAAAATATAAAGTTCATCCCTATTTTTTTTTGTTAACATCTCATTTCATATTTTAGACATATCAAGGTTTTAAAAAAAATTGTGTGGGTGAAATGTCGGAGGGGGGGGTGCATGGTGGGTGGTTCTAGCCCATGCCCTATGACAACAGGGTGTGGTCTCGTGGAATTGTTTTTGGAAAACAATAACCCTTACAGTGTAAGGCTTACACCGCTAATCATGGCAATAGTCGTTTTTTATTTTTTTACCGATCAAATCAATGATATTGGGAGTAAAATGAGCGTTTAATTGATTAAAAATCAAAATTTGTAAATGTTCGGTTTCAAAATAAACAAATATGGGTAGTTGTCACCCACCTGAGGTTGTAGATCGCTGTAACCTCAAGTGGTTGAGCATTTAAATAGGAATATTTAAATAAGAAAAGGGTTAACAAAGTATACAAACAAACATATTTACCTTTACAACGCTGAAATATTTTTGTAAAAAACATGGAGACCAAAGGGTTTTTTCAAATTAAAATCACCATAACTGTCTTAGTTAGCTATTTCTGATTCATTTGAATACCTATGCTATGGGTCTACGACCATTATAAATATTTTAATTCTTACAGTTCGGGGATTGACTGTAGTCGTCAGAATCTGACGTCTACAGACGTCAGATTTTGACGACTAAAGTCGATCCCCGCGCTGTAAGGGTTAATATATATAATGCTGCTTGAATCTGGATCAGTGTGTGTCCATGGGCTTAACCTTTTAAGCTCTAAGTTACAGAATATAAATTGTCAACCACTTGACGTTGTGTCTCCACACTTTCAAGTGGGTAAAAACTACTCATATTTGTTTTAGTTCGAGACCAATCAATACTGCTGTTTAAACACTAATTTAATTCGAAATAGCAGTGATTTAATCGGCTTGTAAAACAAATTAAAAACGACTATAGTGGTGACTAGCAATAAAAGGGTTAACTTAGAGTGACGTGTCCGGACAGGTTATTTGTCTTGAGGATCTTGTAGTCAGGATCTGAGATATCCATACACATCTCACGGGACTCAGCTAAAACAGGATTAACTCGTCATCTCACTAAAACTCTACTCAACCCTATCTGTGACGAAGTGGTTGGAAATAAACGTAAATACTACAAATGTAAATCTAAGAAAGGTCGTTAAAGTAATGCATCTGCTTTTAATTTAAATAAGGCACGTATTTTGACATATTTGTTTGAATTGTGTCAATATAAATATAGGTCATAATATTATAGACATTGTTCAATAACTTCTAATTTATCGCACATTATTATCGCGGGCTTCGCGGCCCTAAGAAACCGTTTGTGGATTTAAAAGTTGACTGACGAGAAAATTGTTGACATTATATAGGTTCAGCAAATAATGCACGATTATTATTACGCTGACGGGATGGTTCAACGATCTGTCAAGGCCATTTCACATGAGTGCATCATCAAACGGGATATTGACGTGAGTGCAAAATCATCAATTTATTTTTGATCGATGACAAATATATGATTTCTTTTGACCATTCCAGGCTAAATCTATAAAATTACATACTTATTTAAGAAAACAAAACCAAAAAAAAAATATTAATGAATTTAGCTTTTATAGTAGTCATACAGGCTAAACTTTGTGAGTAAGCGGAGAAGAAACATGTCTCTTTTATGCTTGGGAATGATGTCATAATGTACAGTCAGTCTTTAGCACTTACAGCGCGGGAATCGACTTTAGACGTCAGGATCTGACGTTTGCAGACGTCAAGTAAAATCGATACCCGCACGGTAAAAGTAAAACTAGTTCTAATGGCCGTTAGTTAGTAAACGCCACCCTCCACAACGTGAACCGGAACATAGTGGAGGGCGAGATCATTCTAACTAATGGCCGTAGACCCATAACATATAGTATTCAAATAAAGCGAAAAGGGCTACCTAAAACCTTTATGTTGATTTCAATTTGAAAAAATCCTTTGATCTCCAAGGTCTATGTGAAAGTATCTCAGCGCTGTTAGGGTTAAACATGCTCAATATCTCACCTTATATCATAACGCCAGGACTGGTGATGTCTCCACTGCACATATTTTCCATATTAAATATTTATCTTCTGCCTAATTGTGTTATTATTACGTGACAAAACAAGTCACTGTGTTAACTCTTTAACCGCGGGTCCCGATTATATTCGTGTTTTTTTCATTTTTTATTAGCCCACGAAATACCAGTTTTTAAAGATGTATGTTAAAGATGAAACGTGGCATTAATCAGCAAGATTTCAAAATAGTTTACTTCAATTTTGTCAAATCTGAGTCATTTTCACCCACTTGAAGTTGTGGATCGCGTCAGCTAGACACAACTTCAAATTCCAATTAAAAACTGTGCGGTCAAACGGTTGAACAAGGCAAATAACGCTTACGTGTTTTCCTCCGAGGAGACAAAACACACAGACATATTGGTCCAAATAATATAATCAATGACGTAGACTGTCTCCCTATTTGTCCCAGTAAATCCTATACGTTTCTCCACGGTCTAATTCTCTTCGGTTTTTTTTGAGTCACTCTTTAAACCTTATTATGCTAAGTTAATTTATTTAAATTTGTAACCATTTGAGGTTGTAGATCGCTACCTCAAGTGGTTGAAATTTTAATTTGAGACCAAATATAATTTTACAAATTTTGATGTTTAGACACACATTTCATTCCCAATAACAGAGACTCGATCGACTAATAAAACAGATTAAAAACGAAAAAGTCGTGATCAGCAGGATAGCGGTTCACTTCTGCTTTACTGGGTGACATTTTCTTTCATTTGAAGTTGGCACCGAAAAAAATAATTGGCGACGTTTTTAATGGAGCGCCGAGCGGTTGCCATTGGGCGAAAATCAGCGTTGTATCCATATACTGGTTTCATTCTTAACTCGACGAGGCCGCCATTAACGTGATCGCACAGTTTCATTGAGGCTGGAGGAATATACATATAGCCCATTTCTCTAAAAAACCTACGTGCTGTAGGATCAGCTGGTATCGAAACCGGAACGCTGGCGTGAATGGTGTACCAGTCAGGCGTTCTACCAATGCGCCACGCCCCCTCTTATCCTATACTGCCAATTAAAAGTAGACGCGCTATATATTACAGCAGTTGCTTTTTTGCTATCTACAGTTGCCCATTTTTTCAATATTCCTGCTGTAAAAAACGTTCTAAGCGTGTGTCGCATCGAAATGGTTAGAAACGCCCTATTTGAAATCAAATTAATTTCGCTGAGCCCCCGGGGAGCCACTCCTTTTACGGAGAAGTTGAATGGCGTCCGGCTGGCCGTCTGGCATGGCTTGTACAGGTCCTATTGAGCAATCACAATTGGGAGTGTTTGGTTTCAGTTCAATACGTCCAGGTTGTCGTGCAGTGTCGCACAATTACCGCCCTGAAGCACAGGGTACATAAACACCTGTAAAGGATCAATTGTCACGCAGGACAAGCTCTCCCCAATGTCCCCGGGATCCGTCCTGGATAGCCCGGTACCATAGGCGCTGGTGTGAAAAAACACTTCAGCCCGGATTGCGCCGTAAAAAAATGAATTACTCCGGTGTGAAATAAAAAAAAGTGCCGATGCCATCTAAACATGCTAAACGGGCATAAAAGCGTGCGTTTGGGAGCAGTCTGAGACTATGCAAGCCACAGCTGAATGGGATAGGGTCAGCATGCTCATTGGTTTTGAGTATAGCAATGGCAGTGATTGTCACGCATAGACACATCCCAACTTCCCGTGATGTAATCCATGGTTAAGCTTCCGAGTGAAATGCAAAGCATCACAGCTCCCATGCAGCAGACACAAGACGTTGAATCAATGTTGGTTCAACGTTGGTCCACCGTCTTCGACGTTGGCCCAGCGTTAAACCATCATTGATTCAACGTCTTGTGTCTGTTGGGAGGTCATCTCGAGGCGAGTCTCTTAGTCCAGGCTGTTGGGGGTTTCTCTGTGCACTTTTGGAAGAAATTACAATTTTTTGCCCAGATGATCAGTAACATGTACTCTTTCGATCCTGATATAGCGCAGTCAATTCTGACACGATTAACACCTAATTAACATGTAATTAGTATCCGTAATTAGCAAAATCTGGAAAAAATCCGGAGAAAATAATATCTCAATATCTGTTTGATGGATAATTGACACAATAAAAATATTTTTGAGACCATTCATTGTCAAGGTCACGTGATGTGTCGAGGTCAAAGTAAGAATCGAGGAAAATTGAAAAATTTCGGACAATAAATTGCGCATTTAAATTAATTAAAATTATTCAAAATTATTTGATATATTATTTAAAAAAAACATCATCTGTAACCTTTCATGTGAGGGTTTAATGGAGTATTTATCTAATAACCGGGATCGTAATTGTTTGGACAAGTGGTCCACCCATTAGTTGTTTTTTTTGCACATGTCTCGTAAATGGATCAACGTTATGATTTTAATTATATTCTTTTAATACACTGATCATTTTAATGTTGTACAAATTGTCATGCACTATTATATATCGTATAAAGGTCAAAGTCAATCAATAACTTCAAGGTCAAGTCAAGGTAATATTCGAAATATATTTGGAACTTTTGTGATGGGCGTCTCTGACATGAAATTAGTCAATTTAATGCCACTTTTAATTATATGATAGGGTTTATTTCAACGTGAAAGTATTTTTTATCTAAGCAATAAGAAAATAGATTCGATACTTGTAGGGTATACATGAATGGCAAAATAACCCGCGTGGTGAACGTGTCAATTCAACGATACAATCGATGATGCAAAATATTGGTTATTCAAACAAGTAACATTATCCTACTCGGACCTTTGTCAATATTGTGCATATTTATTCACTGCTGAAAATAAAAAAAATACAGCTACTACAGACTCTGGAAAACAGCACTAAAACTGGAAATGCTACTCAAATTTGTGCAGCGTTTAATTTGAGTCTTTGTGTTTCATTCTTGATAATTGTCATTATGCTCGGTGATTCTCGGTTCAAAATAATTATTTCCGATACAGACCTGCGAGGACAGTTATTATTGTTTGAAATCACAAAATTTCTCTAATAATAACTGATCTACACGAACAAAGTACACTTGAAGGATAATTGTGTACTAAGCAGCCCCGATAAAGAATGTGTCTTTACTCTGCATAGTGATATTGCAGGGTGAGGAGAAAGGGTCTGTATTGCTGATGAGTGTGAAAAAAATATTCAAACATTTCACATGTCACAGCGCTGTAATGTTAATACAACAAACCATCCAAATAAACTATACAGCCAATGTTAAAATTCTCGTTGATATGTTCAACAGCTTCCACCTCTCCTCCAATCCCCAGAAGGTGTGATAAGCTTTTCCTGCCAAGCAATGAGTTATAGCTGATATTAAAGATGTACATTGCATTTCAGTTTCATGAAAGCACTGTTGAGTAGCTTTTCAAGTATCAAAATACATACAAACCTTTCCAAGACTGACACGAGAGGAACATAAATCCATCTTAGTTGCCAGTTTAGATGATGGTGCATGTGATCATATCAAGACATTCCTCAACGATTCGATGCTATGTTGAATTATTGGCTTGCAATGGTTCACGCAACACCAACATACAATATATACAATGTATACAATTTCGATGATTATGTACCAAGTACTGTCATTCCCCTTATGTTGAGCAAGAATTATCTTCTCAAAAAGTCTGATGGTGTTGTTAGAGATACCGAGTGAGGTGCCAAGGTTACAACACTTTCTAACCAAGGATGGGTGTGCAGAACAAGCTAATTACCACCCACAAAAAAGACAATCTTCATAGAAACTGGGATATATTTCAGAGTAATTAAACCATATTTTTTAAAATCTTAGCTTCCCTAGCTCTAATCAGTATTTGATGAAACATATTATCTCTTTTTATGAAAAATAAAAAGTGTTAAACTCTGACAAGATGCATGTAACGCTTGGAATGGACACGACTTTCCGCTACATTGCATTACATGACACTTATGTCAGGATATGTCATTTCCCATGATGCGTGTTATTTCCACATTCTATGTTATTATATGGGATATGACAACACCTCTTTCATGGCAGGATAGGTAAAATGTCAGCATAATAGAAATAGTCAGCTCATTTCACCCCCACCACATCTCTCTGCAGTCCCGTATGTATGTGTGTCTTTGTTTATTTCGCCATCGTCATGTTTAGCACCCATGGAACAAGAAAACTACCCAGAAGGCTACTTATGAATGTGCTCGGTCCTTGGTCCCATCCATCTCATGTGGGTTTATAGAAAATGAAGCAGGCTAGACACCTATTCTCAAGCAGTTGAGGTTGTGTGAATGTGGTATGATTTTCAGTTTGTGTAACCTTAACACTGACATGACAAATACTATAAACAATTCTCCCTTCACCAGTGTGGATTCTCTCTTGCTGACCTGGTATCTCTATGGTTCGTTGTAGGGGCCTACATGTTGTGGATCCCAGAGATTTAAATCTCGATAGGCCCATGTGAGAAGAGCTCTCACACTTGATCAAAGTGAGACTGACAAATCAAAACCTACGAATTTAAAATCAATGTTGACTTTTTCAGGTCAGTGTTGTTCGAGGTGTGTTTTTCGATTATTAACGTGGCTTATTTTGCACTTCCCTTTACGAGTGGGCGCATACTAGGGATGTTCTGTTACCCCGCCACCCTCGTCCAAGACAAAGGAAAAAACGTCGAAGTCAGAAGTTCTAGCAGGGTGATGCTTTCTAATAAATGTTTTATGCATCATTGATTGTGTTTGACAAATGGTAGGTTCAAAATATGTGATATTTTGCCATGGACGTAAGTCCTACAAATATCAATTGCTTAGACTAAATTTCACTTTTACATTGACACTGACCCAGTCATATAATTAAAATTGACCGATTGATTATTTTCGTGCGTCTGAAGGTAGCACGACGAAAAGGAAATCATTTGGTCTGGAATCTATTCCTAATGTCTCTTTAATTTTGACCTTGAAGTTTACTTAACCTTGACCTGTATGTTATATGAAATAATGCATAACATGTGGAACACCCGATTCATACATGAGGCATCTGTGGTATAGCCAACCCATGAGTAGATCACTTGTCTAGACCATAATGATCCCGGTTTTGGAGATACAGATTACACTATGCCATCAAATTAAAGCTGTTAGATTGATTTATCATGTTTTTTAATGTGAAATAATTATATATACTTTGAAACATTTAATATTAGCTTTTTTGTTCAGAATTTTTAAACTTTGCTCACATCTGACCTTGACTTAGCCGCATCACGTGACCTTGACCACTAATCATATCGGGAATATTTTTATCGTGCAGGCCATACGTTATCTAAATAACACAACTCAAGATCATTAAAATCGATATACCGATTCTTCAGATATTATTTTTTCTGGATTTTTCCGTGTTTTTTTCTAATTATGGATACTAATTAGGTGTTAATTAGGTGTTAATCGTGTCAGAATTGACTGCGCTATATCAGGATCGAAAGAGTACATGTTACTGATCATCTGGGCGAAAAATGGTAATTTCTTCCAAAAGTGCACACACTCGCTCTATTTTGACCCTAACAGCCTGGACGATCTGTGGTTGGTGGAGATGCCTGCATCCCAGCAAACACGAGCCGTTGACCAAATGTATAGGCTCAATGTTGGAGCAGCGTCGTAGACCCTGGACCAACAATGAATGTTTCAATTGCGTCATTTAGCATCGTATAAAATTATTACATTGTAAAACACCCTATACAGAAACATTCTACTATCGGGCCTCAAAAATATTATTAACAGGTCTATGTGGTATATTTTCGACCGATCATCATACTGCTTTTATTAAAAGGTGATCTATCACCCCTTATATGGTATGAATAATTATGTCCTTATATGGGGCGATTGGCCATCATGTGACCCTCTCAGAGGGTCACATGATGGCCAATCACCCCATATAAGGAAACACTTGTGCCCCATCTGGTGGCAACTTTGATTTATTTGTCACAAATTTATTCATACTATATAGGGGTGATAGATCACTTTTAATTCCTTTGTATGGGTTCATATACATGATAATCACATCACGTTCCTATGTAACTAAACTTATTCTTTTCTTTTAAAGTACACTTGTTCTTTCGTTATTCTTTTTTTTTATTATTCGTTGGCTCGTCCACTGATTGTTGTATTGATTGATTCATTTATTATTTTACTCATTCTGTTGTTGATTCATTGATTCATCGATTGATTCATTCATTTATTCATCCATTTGGCTGTGCTCGTCCATTAATTAATTCACAGATCAGTATTTACTTGATGGTTGGGAAAGCGATGCAGAGACAAATGAAGAGTGAAAGTCCAATTTATTAACATGTTGATGTGACTGGAACCACGTGATGGCCCAAATACAAAGATAATATATCTGTGGCACAGGATGAGGTTTTTAAACCAAACGAGATAATGGATGTATTTTTATATCGTATAGTCATGATAAACGCAATTATTAGTATAAATTACAGTGTGGTCATCGTTGAAATAAAGCGGGATGAAATGTTTTTCTGCGTTTTTGGGTGGCCCAATAAAAACTGTCCCGTTGTCCCTTGTAAATTTACAGTTAAACCACAATACTGCCACTTATGGGATACTATATTTAGAGATCCCTTGCATGGGAGATACCACCCGCTGTTCCAAAACATAGAAATTTCAGGTGGACACATTTTGGCTGGCATCCCAGTAAACACAAAACATTTGTATAACATTTTATACAACGTCGGTCCAACGTCGAAGACGTTGGGCTGACGTTGTATAAAATGTTATACAAAATGTTTTGTATAAATTATGCAAAGTCAGCCCTAAGTCTTAGACGTTGGGCCAACGTTGTTTATGCAGATGTTTAGTGTTTACTGGGATGCATTGTGACATGGACTCATTCATCCAGCCTCGACCAAGTAGATTCAGTGATCTATTCATTACTTCACAGTGTCTGGTCCGCCCGTTTACTCACATATCAATTGTGTATAGGGACTCAGTGACCAATCACTTAGACTAAGTAACGCTTCTAACGGGGCTTAGCTTAGAAAGCCATGTGTCTCTTCGGGTAAGTATGCTAAGGGACAACGTGAATGGAATGGGTGTTTTTTTTGCAAATTGTGTACAAAAGCCATTTTTCAACGAAAAGGACGGCAACCACGCTGACATTCTGAACCGTCGTATCTCAAAACGGGATATCAAAAACCCTGCCCCTTCTTAGCCACCTTTATATTATCAGCTTGAAGAGGTGGATCAATATCTTGAACCCTTTTCATACACTACGAGGTGATCCACAAACAACATATCTGCGAACAATGGATGTTTTATTTTTCCAATAGAGATGGTTATCGCATGCTAGAATCTGACTGTACATTTTTATTTGTTGTCTGGGGAGATGGGACCATGCTGTGCTGTTGTGAATGACAGTTAATTACGTTCCAAAGCAAATCCTGTTCTATTTAAATTTCAGCTTCTGTCAAGTTTCTGATATCTGTCGGCGCACGTAGAATGTGGACACTGTTATATTCTAATATAGACAGCAGCTTTCAACGAGAGTGACGGATTATTTTTTCACAGTGCAAAAACACACATCTTATATAGACTTTGTTTCCTAATAAATGGGCGGGGGCCCTAGGGCAGTGGTTAGCACCGCTGCCTTTCACGCTAGAGTTCGGGGTTCGTTTCCCGGTCTCGGCGGTTTGAAAGAAACATAAATGTTTCTTCCCCCATCCACTCGTAAAACTAAAATGAATGAATGAATGAATAAAAAATGAATGAATGAATGAATGAATGAATGAATGAATGAATAAATGAATGAATGAATGAATGAATGAAAGAATGAATGAAGAAACGAATAAATAAATGACTGACTGACTGACTGACTGACTGACTGCCTGAATGAATGAATAAATGAATACATAAATGAATGAATAAATGAATGAATGAATGAATGAATGAATGAATGAATGAATGAATGAATGAATGAATGAATGAATGAATGAATGAATGAATGAATGAATGAATAAATGAATGAATGAATGGATGAATAAATAAATAAATGAATGAATGGATGAATAAATAAATAAATGAATGAATGAATGAATGAATGAATGAATGAATGAATGAATATGAATGAATGAATGAATGATGAATGAATGAATAAATGAATGCATGAATGAACAAATGAACGAATGAAGAAATGGAGGAACAAAGAATGAAGAAATGGAGATTGTTGTGATTCACATGTGTAGTAGGTTGGTTAAGCTGGGGAAAAACTCCTCCTGCGACACGATAAATTGATGAACACCCTCTAGCAGACTTACCACCAAACACGACACATCTACGCAATGTTTGACCAATGTTGGGCCAACGTCGTAGACGGTGGGTCAACACTGGTCAAACATTGGGTAGATGTGTCGTGTTTGCTGAGAACAACAACTAGTTACTAGATGATCAGATAGATAAATGAGGGGATGTCCTCTCTCGTACTTGTAGTTACTTCATCTGATCGTTTACTTGAAAGGGAAATAATGAGCTTTTTTTGAAGTAGTGAACGCTAATATGTTTTTGACTCACAAAAGCCTATTATTTGTTGTCTGGGGAGATGGGTCCATGTTGTGCTGTTGTGAATGACAATTAATTATGTTCCAAAGCAAATCCTATTATATTTAAATTTCAGCTTCTGTCAAGGTTCTGATATGTGGCGGTGCACGTGGTTCATTTGAAAAGTGATCGAGAGGCGAGGGGGTCGAGGGGTTCGAGGGGGTTTTCGAGATATCCCAAACCAGGTGACTTTAAGTGAATTTCCTAACTGTGAAAACTTTAAACTTTAACTTTTATACACATGGATGTTTAAAGGAAGGGCGATACAACTGCCACAGTAAGTATATTTTGTTGTTCATCTTGTTCAATGCTTTACGTTTACTTTGAGATTTATATCACGATTGCAGCTAGGACGGAACAGGAAGACTTTGACACATGGGCCGAAATGTATTTCAATCACTATCACACCCAGTTGTTTTTGTTATACAAATTGTGCCTTATGGGTCAATTGCGGGGCTATGTGACCCTTAACCCTTTAGCCGCCAAATTATTGAATTGGAATTATCACCCACTTGAAGTTGTGTCTCGCTGACGCGATCCACAACTTTAAGTGAGTGAAAATTATTCAGATTTGACAAAATAGAGGTTAACAAATTTCAAATCTTGCTGTCACTTTCCATCTTCAACAGGTTTAAAAGCTGATATGTAATGTGATAATAAAACATGTAAGAAACTCATATGGACGACACCGGCGGTTAAAGGGTTAAAGAGCTAAGCTGTATAATTTTGTTTTTCATCCACTTGAAGTTGTATCTCACTACTGCGACCCACAATTTCAAGTAGGTGAAAAAAATTATTACTCACATTTGTTTAATTTGAGACCAAATATTTGCACGTATTTCACACGTGTTTTATTCCCAATGACAGTGATTTAACCTGTTGACAAAACAGTTTAAGGACGACTAGTGTCGCGCTTAGGACCTAGAGGGTTAACTATGAAACCGGATCGCACCCCTTGGAAACACAAGGTGTGTTGTTGACCCAATGTTGCTTCTGCGACTGTGCAAACATTAAATCAACATTGGTTGAACACCTCGTGTTTGCTGTACCATTTATACAATGTCGGCCCAACGTCTTCGACGCTGGACCAACATTGTATAAATGTTATACAAATGTTTTGTGTTTGCTGGGATAATTTCATGGGATTTTTTGCTATTTCTGTAATTTCGTCTGACGGATTTGAAGTTGTGGATTTCTCCTGGACAACGCAAGCTGCTCCTCCGCAAATTGTCCAATAAATCACAAACGGCGAGAAATCCCGGGCCAATCGGCCACGTGACTTCTGATCCTACGGAGATTGATTATGGCCGTAATTTGTCGGCGATCGTGGCAAATCTCCGAGGCGGCCCCTTGCTGACGGAATGATTTGTGCCGGGGAGCGTTTAGTGACATTACAGGCTTTGCAAACGACATGCTCTCCGTGTCCAAAGCGCTCTTCTGATTGCTGTGAAAACCCCAGATGGTCAACGGAGGTCATCGCGTGTAATGACCGCCACACTGAGCCATCTGACCCCTGTCCACTTCACATATCTTGACATATTTCCCACATTATCAATCCTCCAAGAGGAAATAGGACTTTATTGGGTATTGATTTTATAATTTCCTGTCTACAGTTACCACGCTTACAGACAAGCTGCTTTTAATTTGTCTGATGACGTGGATCGTCGATAAGGAGCGTCGTATTATTTGAGAAGTGTAAAAATGTTAGAATATTAGGAATAGACGCTGGTGCCTATTGATAAAAAAACGTGAAAAAACGCTAAGCGAGCAAAGCTCAGCGTTTCACATTAGGATGTTTGGGTTGTCGTTTGCTGATGTTGGACGTTTTGTTGGCCTCCATCTAGCTCCTCTCGTAAAATTAAAAAAAAAACAATGTAGTCAATAGTATATGCTGAGCCTTAGTTCAGTCGGTCGGTCGGTCGGTCGGTCGGTCGGTCGGTCGGTCGGTCGGTCGGTCGGTCGGTCGGTCGGTCGGTCGGTCGGTCGGTCGGTCGGTCGGTCGGTCGGTCGGTCGGTCGGTCGGTCGGTCGGTCGGTCGGTCGGTCGGTCGGTCGGTCGGTCGGTCGGTCGGTCGGTCGGTCGGTCGGTCGGTCGGTCGGTCGGTCGGTCGGTCGGTCGGTCGGTCGGTCGGTCGGTCGGTCGGTCGGTCGGTCGGTCGGTCGGTCAGCCAGCCAGCCAGCCAGCCAGCCAGCCAGCCAGTCAGTCAGTCATGTATTTATGTTTTCATTTATTTAATTATCGATTCACTCGATTCATTTATTTATTTAATATTTCATTCATTTAATCATCCGTTCTTGTTTTCATGAATTCACTCATTCATTCATTCATTCATTCATTTATTCATTCATTCATTCATTCATTCATTCATTCATTCATTCATTCATTCATTCATTCATTCATTCATTCATTCATTCACTCATTCATCCATAGCCACCAAACAGTACAATTGGAGTGGGTCTTACATTTAATGTAAGTGAAAAGTGTATTTGTGTCAATAACAGTATTGCAAAATAAGCAACTAATTTGCTTTTCGTCCATAGGTCCACGTAGAAATGTTTTCCACTTTTATCAGCCGTTATTATAATTATCTATTAGTTATACATTTTTTGAAGTTATACAGCTGTTATACAGGCCTTTGAATTGTATAAATAAATAAATCCAATCACAGATAGTTAACTTTTCATGGGCGGGCATAGCCGTGGTCAAATTTAATGTCTTTATCTGTGGATCAATAATAACATAGGATAGCCATATAATGGCAAGTATTCAAGAGCATTGTGCCTCGCACTTCCAATGTGTGAAATGTGTACCTTTGGGTTATGGTTATGGTTGTTTTCCATGCACTGCTCTGTGCACAATGGAATGTAGAATAGAACGAAAAGGCATTTGAGTCATACAGTATCACATGCAAATGACTAATATGGTATACGTGCTTCCAATCGGACTTATGAAGTCTTCGGGGGTTCGATACAAATGGACCAATCCGCCCAGTGACTTGTCCATTCCCAGTTTTGCTCGTGGCTAAGGCGATTTACTGCCACCAGGTGTCCCTTGTTATGTAGTTGCGAGTGCGCATTATAGCACCCCTCTCAGCATGAACGTGTCCCCCGTGCCTCCTACGTCAAGGTCACCAGAGATCCACGGAGCTGATGCATGTAAATATAAAACATCGGCAGGGATTCGACCTGTATTATGGTCGTAAGTGTACCTCACTAATACAGGGATACGGCGCCATTTTACCATCGATCAGAAGTGAGTATACAACGACAAATATGTATGCATTGCAGAAACGCTACTGCATTAAATATCATTTGATTTCTTAGTAAGCCAAAAATATGAGTGGTCAAACCAACATTATACCAAGAATCTATGATAAGTTTTATAACTGTTTGATTGGCTCTTAAATAAATGTCAATTACCCCGCTAAAACTCCAAGGGTGAAAGTTATTTATATCAGAGCCGCATTTTAAAGGTACAATCATAATCTGCATAATGATTTAGAAATTATGGTTATTGCGATTTCTACTACATAATCACCCTTTTGTGATGATAATGGTTTCTAGTAGAGGTATTTTTTTCCAAACATATGTTTTCATATCGCGCCTCGGTCGTGATGGCCCAGCAACCACAAAATATTTGTATAACATTTGTACAACGTTGGACCAACGTCTTCGACGTTGGTCCAACATAGTGCAAATGTTATACAAATCCTTTGTGATTGCTGGGGGAGGGACAGTCTTGTGACGGTAGAACATTATTATGGAATGACTCAGACAAAATATGCATTCCTCAAATAGGCATACGTGACATGTTTCCTCAGTGACACGTGCAACGAATAGTGTTTCCTTCCATTATCGTACATCATACCATACAAGCGTCCTACTGTAGACCTAATATTAAAACACATCATGAATAAAGTGCTGGGTTTGTCATTGTGAAACTAAAGGTGCTAAAGGTGGTAACTCATTGACTGGTGTAAGTGAAAGTTATAAAGACAAAGGTACACATGCATTATACTCACAAACTGGAAATTATATACTGTAATACGACTACTGTAATAAGACCTAAGCAAACATATTGGTATGCCAGTCGTGTACAGTTCACTATTGAGTTGATTGACCGCGCAAACAGATTGGTATGTCAGTCTGTTACTGCTCCATGAGAGTTGATTGACTGTGAAAACAGATTGGTATGGCAGTCTTATACTGTTCCATGAGAGTCAATTATGTTAATAATTACTAGTAAATGAACGATTTAAAAGCACATGGTGATAGTCACAGCGGGCCTACTGTTGTTTGCCTACGCTTTGCGGTACAGCAATATTATCAAAGTTCGCAAAAAATAAGATACAAACGATCAAAACTGCTTTATTAATTATAAGAACACTTGTATAAGTAGAAACTACGGAAATCGGAATATAATCCTGATCAACAGATTTACAATTATTTAAAACAATATTCTTGACAGAATGCAGCTTTGCTGGCAATGAACTTTCTTGTACAGAATTAAAAATGATTGAGATGTATTTTTAGCCATATATCCTAGAGCAGAGCCCAGCAAACACGAGACGCTGACAGAATGCTGGTTTGATGTTGGGCCAGCGTCGCAGATTGAAGCTCTGTCTACCAACGCTCATAACTTCGTCTCAGAGCATATCTCCACAGAACACCATGTGAACTAAAAAAACGTTGTTCAAAAACGAACATCGCAGACGCTGGCCCAACATCAAACCAGCGTTGAATCAACGTGCCTTGTTTGCTGAAGACGGAGCTCCTGGCCATGGTCTGTGATTGCTGGACCACCTTTGATTTTTGACCTCACGCCACAGCTGCGGGGAGTATCTTTGAAATCAGGAAACGGATCGTGCAGACATTAGCAGCCAGCTGATAGTCTCAAGAGATCCTCCCATTTTTGACCCTTTAACCGCCGGTGCCGCATATATTCGGGTTTTCATTTTTTATTAGCACATCAACTACCACATTTTAAATATGTTATAGATAAAATGTGACATCAACCAGCAAGATTTGAAAAGAGTTGACCTCCATTTTGTCAAATCTGAATAATTTTTGCTCACTTGAAGTTGTGGATCGCGTCAGCGAGACACAACTTCAAGTGTGTGAAAATTCAAATTGAATAATTTGGCGGTTAAAGGATTAAAGCTCCATGTGGTGACACAGAGAAATATTAACTCCTCAGGCTAGCCGATAGTCTCAGCATGCTCAACAGGACTACATTATGTCCCGACTGTAAGCCGACGTTGGATCAACGTCTCGTGTCTGGTATTAATAGCTGTAATTCTGACATAATTATTGCAAAGATTAGATGGAGATTACATAAATTAGTTAGTTACAAACAAACAAGCATTGTGTTTCTCGAGATTTGGGAGAAAATCTTATTGATTAAAGGCCAGGCCTACATATTACACATCGTCACTTATTATTTATTAGTGATCTACAGTATGTGAGATTTCTAAGGGCATCGAAAGTTTACTTTTACGTTAAGTCATGGAATATTATTCTGTGAGAAGTAGATGCAACCTTAATGTGAATTGTGCATGATTCTGGGTAAGCAGTTTTGCACACGATGATTCAAGATAAGCAGTTTTGTACACAATGATTCAAAGTAAGAAGTGTTGTACTCCATGATTCAAAGTCAGCAGATTTGCACACTATGATTCGAAGTAAGTAGTTTTGCAGACGATGATTCTGGGTAAGCACTTTTGCACACTATGATTCTGGGTAAGCAGTTTTGCACACGATGATTCTGGATAAGCAGTTTTGCACACTATGATTCAAAGTAAGCAGTTGTGCACTCTATGGTTCAAAGTAAGCAGATTTGCACACTATGATTCAAAGTAATCAGTTTTGCACACGATGATTCTGGGTAGGCAGTTTCGCACACTATGATTTAAAGGGAGCAGTTTTGCAAATACTGATTTAAAGTAAGCAGTTTTACACACTATGCTTGAAAGTAAGCAGTTTTGCAAACGATGATTCAAAGTAAGCAGGTTTTCACATGATCATTCAAAGTAAACAGTTTTTCACACGATGATTTAAAGTAAGCAGTTTTTCACACGATGATTCAAAGTAAACAGTTTTTCACACGATGATTCAAAGTAAGCGGTTTTTCACACGATGATTCAAAGTAAGCAGTTTTTCACACGATGATTCAAAGTAAGCAGTTTTTCACACGATGATTCAAAGTAAGCAGTTTTTTACACCATGATTCAAAGTAAGCAGTTTTGCAGACGATGATTCAAAGTAAGCAGTTTTCACATGATGATTCTGGGTAAGCAGTTTTTTTCACACGATGCTTCAAAGTAAGCAGTTTGTTTTGGCAACGAGTACGACTATAATCATTTTTATTCCATTCATCATGTCCAATGCCGGCTTAAATCCCTGTTAGTTGGGAGTAAAATATGTGTTTCAACGTCAACTTTTGGTAACTTCTTCTGGTCTCAAATTAAACAAACATGAAGTTGAAGTTGTGGGTCGCGGTAGCGAAACACAACTTCAAGTGGGTGAAAATTTAGATAAGATAACTTAGCGTGTAAAGGGCTCACCAAGTAAGTTAACCCTTTCAGGTCTAAATTTACCATTGTCATCTTCATCTACTACAAGCCGCGAATTGCTGTCGCAATTCTCGACTTGTAGTGGATGTAGATGACTTGAAGTGGGTGACAAATGAAAAAATATTCTGTTATTTTCAAAACAGTCACATAAAAAATTTTGTTCTAAAACCACTTGGTTTCAGGAAATTAAGTCATTCTTCAGAGATGCGAAATGATGCTTTAATGCATCGTGAGAGTTTAAAGGGTTAACATTGATACAGCTCAGGGCTGGCGCAGTAGTGGACGATATTCAGAGATATCGGTACGTTTGGAGAATATAACTATGCCTAGGATGGAATCCACATACTGCGGCTACTTCGTGGAGAAAAATTGCCTTCCTTTTGAATCCGCTCGTGATCCGAATGTAAATGATTCTCTTCCTTTTGCGTTTCAGATTTGGTTTGGAAAAAATCACTATTCAATTTGTCCTCGTTCGGCAAGTCATTTCCACGTATTCTTCCCTTTTCTCCCAGATGCTATACATAGACCCTCCAATCAAAGCTCCATTTCTTGTATCATCTCTGTATTAGCGACTCCCAGTGTTAAAGTACGTGATTTTAGTCTGGCCCACGCACTCTGTTATTCTGCCGTGAAGAAGCTAGTAGCAGTAACTTCCTACTTTTCTGGCTTTGTATCATGTATAAATAGCCATATTGCTATTAAACGGAGTGAGTGAGTGAGTGAGTGAGTGAGTGAGTGAGTGAGTGAGTGAGTGAGTGAGTGAGTGAGTGAGTGAGTGAGTGAGTGGGTGAGTGGGTGAGTGGGTGAGTGGGTGAGTGGGTGAGTGGGTGAGTGAGTGAGTGAGTGAGTGAGTGAGTGAGTGAGTGAGTGAGTGAGTGAGTGAGTGAGTGAGTGAGTGAGTGAGTGAGTGAGTGAGTGAGTGAGTGAGTGAGTGAGTGAGTGAGTGAGTGAGTGGGTGAGTGGGTGAGTGGGTGAGTGAGTGAGTGAGTGAGTGAGTGAGTGAGTGAGTGAGTGAGTGAGTGAGTGAGTGAGTGAGTGAGTGAGTGAGTGAGTGAGTGAGTGAGTGAGTGAGTGAGTGAGTGAGTGAGTGAGTGAGTGAGTGAGTGAGTGAGTGAGTGAGTGAGTGAGTGAGTGAGTGAGTGAGTGAGTGAGTGAGTGGGTGAGTGGGTGAGTGGGTGAGTGGGTGAGTGGGTGAGTGGGTGAGTGGGTGAGTGGGTGAGTGGGTGAGTGGGTGAGTGAGTGAGTGAGTGAGTGAGTGAGTGAGTGAGTGAGTGAGTGAGTGAGTGAGTGAGTGAGTGAGTGAGTGAGTGAGTGAGTGAGTGAGTGAGTGAGTGAGTGAGTGAGTGAGTGAGTGAGTGAGTGAGTGAGTGAGTGAGTGAGTGAGTGAGTGAGTGAGTGAGTGAGTGAGTGAAATCTTTTCTTATGTAACTGGAAGCAATAAAATATAAAAGTACTTTTCAGAAATTGAACTTGAACCTTTCAGTCGCTTGTCCATCCCAGAATCTTTCCAGTACAAACAAAATGTGCCCTTTTGATCTGAACAATATGTATAGAATGGCGGCGTTCTATATTTATCGGGTGATTACCAGTGAGTTACGCCCCCACTAATCCCCCACAGGATATTTGTTCCAATACTTCCTAGCCTCGTCCACTGTGCATCAAAATCTCAAACTTACCGGTGGTCGGCGTATGTGAATATCAACAGATATAAATAGACCTTATTAAAGCGGAATATAGCCACATTTACTAGTATGCCAAATACGATTCTCGTGAATTTAAGAATGTCATATAAGTACAAACACACGGAAATACCCTGCAAACACAGTGTCGTTTTAATGTTGGGTCACCGTCTTCGACGCTGGCCCAACATTAAAACAGCATTGTGTGAACGTCTCGTGTTTACTGGTTATTTTAGAGATCGATGTCTAATTTGTTTTATTGGAAGCGAATGGTATGTAATCAGGTGAGTACGGCACACTTTTCTGGACAATATGGTCTTAAAATGATATTTTGAGGATAACTCGGATAAAACACATGCTTGTTAATCTAACCAGAAACGTGGATCAATAGAAAAGGACGTTAATATGAGGTACGTATCGCGTCTGGATTGTAGCGCGCTGCTGTTATGCATTAGCTGAAAGCTGGTTCAATGCTGGGCCAGCGTCTATGACGCTGGCCCAGCATTGAACCAGCGTCTGACCTGGAAAGGACGATGGCAAGCTCGCCAGATGTTAGGTTGTCTCCTTTAAAAGTGGCCTCGTAAAGTAGTCCACGGCAGATATTCAATAGATGGACTGATATACCACTGTTAGTATGCCCCTATTAGTGGGAGGAGATGCTAGGAAACGCTTGGTGTGACAAAAAATTCACTCTGATGACAGCAGCAATGATTATTGAAAACTATTCATAACATATTATAAATTTTAGTTTGTATGACACTATATGTTAAAGTATTTTTTTCGAACACCGACGAGTTAACATTATGATAAAATGAGGTACATCGAACCCTAAGAGCCAAAGTGTGGCATGTGCCACTCACCCGAGTGGAATATGCCACACTTTGAGTGCTAAAGCACGATATATACTTCTTAAGCACATATATGTATATTCAGGACTTCAACTCTTGAGATATACCACCCCCAGGCATAAACATAGGTAATCATGGTAATTATTTCCCATTCGCCACTAGAGGTGGCCCCAAGAGAAGCTTAGAAGGGTTGTTACCTTAACCCTTTAACCGGCAAATTTTGCAATTTGAATTTTCACCCACTTCAAATGCGTGGACATTATTCAGATTTGACAAAATGGAGGTCATATTTAACATATTTAAAATGTGGTACTTAATGTGCTAATAAAAAATGAAAATGAATATATAAAATATATAATGAATATATGCGGCACCGGCGGTTAAAGGGTTCAGATGTAGATGGCGGCTGTAAACAGGTTTGGAAAACTATAGTTTTCGGTGTAAATGGATTCCTGATAAAATATACCAAGCTGTGGTCTAAACTCATAAGGCAACTATATATTAGGCTGTTGTTTGATTTGGTATATGGTAATCGTACTATTTAAAAATAAATATCCTTCAGTGCATGAAACCAATGAAAACTTTTCATCTACACGTATACAATGTGCCATCGACAGACATATCCCAGCAGACACAAGACGTTGAATCAATGTTGGTTTGACGTTGATCCAGCGTCGCAGACGCTGGATCAACGTCAAACCAACATTGATTCAACGTCTTGTGTCTGCTGGGATATCACATGTATGTAGTTGTAGAGACTGTCTGTCTCTCATTCTGCTAACTATGTGCCAATATGACATAAACACAGAGTCTACACCTATAACACAGCCAGTCAATTGGGCACTCAACAGAGACAATTACAAAACTGATCAAAAATACGTTAATGTTACAAACATAACAAAAACTGAGCTGCACTAGTCTCTAATCCACAGTACATGGCTTAGGACCATAATATGTTTTTTTATTTGGTTTATTTCGTGCACGAAATAAAACAAATAAGAAAACAAAGTATCATTGTCCTAAGCCAGCTACGTATTAAATCAGTACAAAACAATATTTTACTTACATCGCCGCTACTACAATATATAGGGTAAACGCCTAATATAATATAAGACAGTATCATTCAATTGAAGTGACGTGTTATGTATTGTCAATCAGTTTACACTACCGCAAAATAATTAAATTACCAAATTTCAGCCATGCACAACAATGGATGAAAACCGTCCAGCCGTTACTCGGCGCTTACGGTGGTGCATTATGCAAATTTTATTGAAAATCGTTGTCGGGCGAGATAAGTGTTGTTCATCGGACACGCATCACGTGTTGAGCTCACACGGCGTCCGCGCAGGACGTGGTCCGTGTTCCAGTGCGTGGCGGAGGACTCCACGTGAACGTGTTTGATGGGAAATCAATGAAATCCGGCGACTGAGAAAGAACAGGATAAAAAAACAGTTCGAATCGCACAATCATTTTCCGCTTCAGTGCTTTTCTGCCTGCAAACAAAATACAGGGCGACCCCCGGGGGCTCCTGCACAGCAAACATCAGGCGTTGACAGGGTGTTGGTATAATGCTGGGCCAGCGTCGTAGACGCTGGCCCAGCATTATACCAGCACTGGATCAACGATCGTGTTTGTTGGGATTGGTTGTTCGGGGGTCATGATATATACACAGTCCCAGTGGACGAATTCAACCAATGTGTTTCTGATTCGCTTTCACTTTCCATCTCGCTGGAGTTCTGCCCAATCATTGAGGTGAAGTCCCTAGTGTAGCGGGAAGCACTACCGGCTATCACGCTGGAGCCCGTAGCTCGATCTATTTTCTCTGTATTCGAGTGTCAAGAACTACAATGTTTCCCTCTCCTCTACTCGTAAACCTTAAATGAAACAATTAGTAAAGACCTCTAGGTGGTATGCAATGCACAATCTACAACAAAAATGACGACACATGACGCGAATAATACAACTTATACAAACGTGCAAGATTGTCTTTGGCAAAGGCGAGCCAGTCTACACGGACTAGACTCTTACGATGATTATTCGTGAGGATTAACAAATCTCTGCCACTTATATTTTAAACTGGCAACAGGTCGCGTGGCTTTGTGGAAGCTGGAATCGTTGATCTGATTTTCAGCTTCAAAAGACGAAAAATATCTTTATTCAAGAAAGCGAAACAGCTCTAAAACTATATTTCTTGACTAACTGGTCATTACCCACAAGCTATTTTATTGATTTCTGTGACATTTTACAATTTGAATATGAAGCATACCATGGAAAACCCTCTGTATCCGCTAATGTATCCACTCGTTCAGGCATTATTAATAATGTTGACTGCCTCCCAGCATACCATGGACAACCCTCTGTATCCACTACTGTATCCAATGTTCAGACATTATTGATAATGTTGACTGCATTCTAGAATAACATGGACAACCCTCTGTATCCACTACTGTATCCAATGCTCGGACATTATTGATAATGCTGACTGCCTTCCAGCATACCATGGACAACGCTCTGTGTCCGCTAATGTATCCAATGTTCAGATATTATTGATAATGTTGACTGCATTCTAGAATAACATGGACAACCCTCTGTATCCACTACTGTATCCAATGCTCGGACATTATTGATAATGCTGACTGCCTTCCAGCATACCATGGACAACGCTCTGTATCCACTACTGTATCCAATGTTCAGACATTATTGATAATGTTGATTGCCTTCCAGCATACCATGGACAACCCTCTGTATCCACTACTGTGTCCAATGTTCAGACATTATTGATAATGTTGATTGCCTTCCAGCATACCATGGACAACCCTCTGTATCCACTACTGTGTCCAATGTTCAGACATTATTGATAATGTTGATTGCCTTCCAGCATACCATGGACAACCCTTTGTATCCGCTACTGTATCCAATGTTCAGACATTATTGATAATGTTGACTGCATTCTAGCATAACATAGACAACCCTCTGTATCCACTACTGTATCCAATGTTCAGACATTATTGATAATGCTGACTGCCTTCCAGCATACCATGGACAACCCTCTGTGTCCGCTAATGTATCCAATGTTCAGACATTATTGATAATGTTGACTGCCTCCCAGCATACCATGGACAACCCTTTGTATCCGCTACTGTATCCAATGTTCAGACATTATTGATAATGTTGACTGCATTCTAGCATAACATAGACAACCCTCTGTATCCACTACTGTATCCAATGCTCAGACATTATTGATAATGTTGACTGCCTTTAAGCATACCATGGACAACCCTCTGCATCCGCTAGTCTATCCACTCGTTCAGACATTATTGATAATGTTCTTGCTACAGTGACGCTTTCTTATACCTTAATTGTTTGGTCGACAATACAACACGTATCTCTGTATTTAGTTTCATTAGTTTATTATTAATCGCTTCGTTATCGACCACAAACTTGATGCATTAGTATTGTAAGCTATGGACGTGATGCACTGTCGGGGCATGGTTATAGCTGCCGCCTGTCGCGGGATCAATCCCTGCTGAGGCTTTCAGAGAAACATGTTTCTCCAATGCACTTTTTTTCTTGTGTGCTACGCTTACGCTTAAAACGGCAAATAAATGAACAGCAGGCCATATTACCAGAAATAATACTTATGTGTGAAGTCCACAAAGCATGCATGATGCATGCGCACCATGAATAATTGACCTGCATTTTAGTAATATTAGTCATTTTTGTAAAGATTTACAAAACTGTATTAACTTTCCCAACATTTATTTCATTATTCAACATAAATGATTTATTGTATTGTGTGTGTTCCATTTTAATCACAAAAAGATGTTTCCACTTTCACAGTTACAAATGTTCAGAGTAGATGCGGAAAAAATCACTTGTTACGAATTTATTCCACCCTAACCTACATTGACAGTCTAATATTCCTGCGCTACTAGCGCTATGATTGGCAAAAACGGAGATGTCACTTCAGGTATGTTATGAATGACAGGTCGGACAAAGTGTAGTTCTCGATACTTGCCCAATGAGGGACGGTATTTCATGTCATGAGGTTTTAAACGACCAATCAACAGCTGCTATTTTGTGGTGGGTAGAGACATAGGCCCCTATAATATACGATAACAATGCCATGCCTTGTCATACATGTAACTTGCATGGGTTTTCATTTTTTGCGCACTGATTCTATTCGCAGGAGTTGATATTGTTGGTCCAGTGTTGGGTCAGTGTTGCTGACATTTGGCCAGCATAGGGTGAACGTCTCGAGATTGCTCGCGCATCCCAGCAAACACGAGACATTGACCCAATGTTGTTTTATTGTTGGCCCCCCGTCTTCGACGTCGGCCCAACATCAAAACAGCATTGGGTAAACGCCTTGTATTTGCTGGGATCCTAATTGATCTCGTCCCGATCCATCTAACCACAGGTGGCGGTTCGCATCCAGAGATCAGCTTCAAACCTCCTGGGTGGGTTGTTTTTTATTCGGTGCTGTGTAAAGTGACACGCCGTGCTGCGCCAGCGCCGGGTGGATGATGGGCCAGCGTAAACGAGCATTCAACCAACGTTAAACCAGCATTCCGTGAACTTTTATTCCAAGAAAATTACTACGCTCTGGCGGACTGTTTACCGCACCTAACACATGCGTGGAATGCCGCGTGGACACTTAGGGCCATTATTCAGGGCAGACACCCGCTTCTCTACGACATGTCTCTTCTCTAATCTACATTAGCCCATCCCATCGCCGCCTTATTTCTGCAATTTATTCTATATTAGCTAAAAATATGGCTACATTATCGTGTGAAGTCAGGCCCCCTACGAGGTATGTGTGTGTTTTTGTATGAAACTCCTAAATATCGATATCTGCACATAGCTAAGCGATCAAGCTATTTATCTTACTTGCCAGATATACGTAATTCATCACAAAAGTCTGTTTTTGTGGTGAATTATATTGTTTTTTAAATGTGAGACAGACATACGATATACTATGCTAGATATTTATAGTTTACTCAAAAAATAGGTTTCAAATGACAATTTGAGGATCACGAATTTATGAGATGTGTTGAATTTATTCAATGGTGGGTACACCTGATTGATATTCTATTTTACTCACAGATAATTGAATTAGCATCCCATTTGTGAATTACATATCGTCACCTTGATATTAGAGGGTCGTTTCCGCCACTTTACAAAGTGACAGAAACGACCCTCTGATACCAAGGTCACGATATTATCTGAGATACACAGTTCTGGTGGATTTAGTTGTTGAAAGCGATGCAAGAAAGAAAGTGATGAAGATTAAAATTCAAGATGGCCACAAATTGTAAATGAAATGTATCTTTCCAATTGTTTGCCGCGCAGACATGTTCAATGTATCACTATTTATAGGAGTTTGACAATATTGAGATCAAAAATCAATATATGTATAGATTTATTTTTGCACTTTTTTAAATTTGAAATTACATTCAAGATAGACAAGACTAATTAATTTGTAATTAATTTGTTATACAGTACATGCGCAAAATCCGGGAATTTATTTTGTGTGTGTGCGCATTTTTGTAACCAAAATGCAATATTTCATTATGAATAAAAATATCGATCCTAATTAAAGATTGATGTTCCATTGAGATTTTTAGGATATCATTTTATTGTTGGGGGTGGGGGGGGGGGGTTAATGGTAAAACCAGCTGAACGTTTGTTTCAAATAATTTTATAATTGCTACATCGTAGACTCTGACTCGCTGAACGGCATATAATTCAGAAAATTTATGATGGTCCATTAACAAGTGGAACCGCCAGAAATATATGAAGAATGGCAGATTTGGTATTGAGGCATTCGGTCTCATTCAGCCATCAGTCTAAAAGATGGTCCACTAGAGGATGTCGTAGCAAAATGTACAACCTGATAGATAGATAGATGAGCGGAAGAGCATTATGTAGACAATCCCATAGTGTAGACATTTAATTGTATCATATACTTTTATTGGCAGCCTGGTGTTTCTATGTTTAAATGATCATACTTATGAAATATTCAAATGATAGATGGTCTACCAGCAGCAATTTTCAAATATGTTACATTTTCTATGTTTATTATAGGAGCTGAACTTCGATGTATCCATATTTTATGTGTTATTTTGTCATATTATGAAACTATATGTTTAATAGTGGGATTAACTTTATCAGGAATTCCGCATGTGAATACAGTTTTTTTCTATATTAACAATTTCGAAAGTTGAATCTGTAGGTTCTTTGTATTTTTTAAGAACATGTTAATTTTATTATCAAGGTCGTTTGGTCTTTTAAATACAAGAGGATCATCATTCTTATGTCGTCTTAGACGGACCTAGCCACATTACTGATAATATCGTTTTTTTTAATTATGCATTTAATTGAATATCTGATAATACAAAATGTACATATAAGTGGGTACACTGCCGATAAAGTAGAGAATTGAAATGATGAACGTATTATATCATGTGATAAGCTGTAACATCATCGTGACGCTTTTAGACATAATCATGGATATTTTATACGAGTAGCATACATGTAACTATACCTAGCTAATTCGAAATGGTAAACCACCAAATGTCATCCATCTTCATCCATGCTATCAGTGAATAATTAGATTATGTGAAAGTCCAGCAGACAGCTTTATCCAATGCTAGTTCAATGTTAAACCAACATTGAATGAGTGCCTCGTGTTTCTTGGGTTGTGGAGTGGTGCACACATTCCAAACAATAATTGATATAGTGTAGATGGTAATGATTCGTGGAGGAAATTAACCGGCACAGAATGATAATTCGCCCTGTCCAGCAAACATGAGACGTTTACCCAGTGTTGTTTAGGTGTTGGGCCAGCGTCGCAGACGCTGGGCCAACACTTAAACAACACTGGGCGAACGTCTCGTGTTTTCTGGGATATCCATGTCTCGAGGCGCCCCGTGGTCATCAAATGTCAGCCATAAACATCGCAGCCTAGTGGTCGTATAGCGTTGGGCCAGCGTTAAAGACGCTGGCCCAAGACTACACAAATAGTGGGATTTTCGGGGATACTATTCCGGTCGCATACCTGACCGTAGATGTTTATATTACTTCTCCAGGAACAGCGGCTCCCCGAGGATGTATACGACAGAATCGAGCTTTTTTCACGCCGCAAACAGATTAATCTACGTTTAACCCACTCACTGCATTGTTGACTTGATACACATTGTTTTTTTGTTTTGGCCCAGCTCCAGATTTGCCTTCCTCTCACCTGTTGTTTTCTCGCCAGATAGTCTTACCTGTCGCTGGTGTGAGAACATAAAGTGTGGCTGTGTGTATGGCAAGTATCTTTGTGTATCTTGTCCTTAACCCTTATAGCGCTGAGATAATCTATAAAACATGGAGACTAAATGTTCTTTTTCAATTTGAGGCATCACAAGTTTAGTAGCAAGCTCTTTCCACTTCATCTGACTACCTACGTTATGGGTCCACGGTCACTGTAAATGTTTTAATTTTTTCAGTGCAGGGACCATATTTAGACATCAGAATGTGACGTCTGCAAAGGGTTAATAGTTAGCACTGGATGAGAGAGAGCGAGAGAGAGAGAGAGAGAGAGAGAGAGAGAGAGAGAGAGAGAGAGAGAGAGAGAGAGAGAGAGAGAGAGAGAGAGAGAGAGAGAGAGAGAGAGAGAGAGAGAGAGAGAGAGAGAGAGAGAGAGAGAGAGAGAGAGAGAGAGAGAGAGAGAGAGAGAGAGAGAGAGAGAGAGAGAGAGAGAGAGAGAGAGAACTAAAACACTGTAGTTGCAATAAATTATGGGCACTGTAAATGTCTACATTAGCAGCAATAAAAACATACTTTCAAACAAATCATAATTCTATTTAAATGTATGGATGTCAAACGAATTGGGTGCTGGTCACCTATAGTGACCCTTACATACATTGTTATAGTATATCTTATGTTACTATGATTTTTCTAAGTGATATGTATACATGCATCAAGCCAAATAAATACAAATAATAAATAAGACAATAGTTGAATAACTTAGCTGACAGAAAGCCCCTACTATTTTGATTATAATTATAGCCACAAAATCTATCAAATAATCCCATTTATAATATGCTTCAAACTATATATACTAAAAACTTCATCATGATCTTATGTCTTATTAATATTTTCATATATTTGATAATAAGAATTATCTAATTTTTTTTCGTTGAAATGGACAATTCTAGACAAATTCTGATGAATAACGTTTCGGCTTGGTAAGTGTATTTTGCTTTACACGATATACTGTGCCAGATTCAGCAGAGTCGATAGGCCAACCACAAGGACAGTGGCCCAACATTACGCAAATGTGACGCTAAAATCTTCTGCTGGTTTGGTAGCTACCACAACTCAATAATAAGCATTCTTTAGATTGGCCCTGGTCATATTTCTCAAACCAATTTGTTCTTCCAAGGTCATCATACACAGGCTGGATTATAGTTTAAGAATTCAGTGCCACCCCAGTCGCATATATATGACGGCCTGACTATGAAGAGGATGATATAGATGATATTTGATGAAACTCTTGTGAATTGTGTGTCATGCTTTATTGCTCCATTCGCATAAGAAGCATACTGTCTGAGCGTCAACAAAGGTATTGCACGGTGCTTAACAGCTATATTCATTTCATCTGATGAACTGGCTAAATACTGACCCAAGAGATAACATGTTTACGTGGCTCTCGTACAATTGAAACGCACTTGTTACGCTGCATACTTTTTGCACTAGAAACACTCAGTCATATATAAGAAACGGTTTATTAGATATTGAAGAGAACAAAATGCAAATAGATAGAACTGTTATAGCTGTCAAGATTATTCCCGTTAATAGTGGTTGGCATGGCACTTTATTTAAACCCTCTCATGTAGTTTTGTTTTGCATACCATTTCACTATGGCCAATCAATAAAAAAAACATGCATATTTAATTTCTTGTTGACTATCAACGCAATATGACAAAATATGAGCTGTGTAGAACTGGCTTTAACCATGTTTCATTTCAGGTCATTATATTCCATATTTTTGCCTCATGCTTCTAACGTGCATTATTCCTACAAATCGTTTCTTGAAATTGTTTTAAAAAGTTGAAAGGAGGTTACTCTTAAATAAACCATCACTGGTCAAAATAACAACGGCCTGTACTAATATTTTTTCTTAGCTTCATTTAAAACACACTAAATTATTCTCTTCGTCAGACCACTCCATTCTAAGCCGAGTTATTGTTGATAAAGTACAGACCAATTATCATGGCAGGCCTATGGTCATATAACAAGTCTGGTGTGACCGAGCTGTTGATTATGAAGGATCTTCATTATGGTCGGATGTGTTTTAAATTAGTTAAAACCCTCGGAGATCTACATTCTTAGCTGTGGAAAAGGCCTCGGTCTTTGGCCTCGGCCCTATCCACAGCTAAAAATGTAGAGCTCCTCGGGCTTTATCCTATACTGAATGTCGGCCTTTCTCTGATAAATAGCCTTCTGAAATAAAATGGTCTGGTAAATCAGTCTGAATCTGCTTATCAAAGTTTCACTAAACTGAAGAAGTAAATTATTTTTAAAGAAACAACAGATCAAAGAAGATTTTGGTCACGTGGTTAGAAAAGTGGTATGGAATAAAAGTCATAGTTCTAATGACAGGCATTTGAATTTTGGGCTATTTATATGACGCGGTCATGAAGTGAGCGAAGTCGTAAATCTGATGAAGAGTTCTTGACGGAAAGAATGTGGTTGTTGGTATAATAATAGTTCAATTCCTCATTTGAAATTGTTATATCGAATTGACAAATGGACATAAACGTTCAAAAGAAGAAAACATGAAACGTTACGTAAGGAATTCACTGAGAATTTCTACACTACCACCCGTGTAAACGCTGCTTATATTCCTCGGTCACTTCCGCATGTTCCAACTGCGGCTCCTGTGAATAATTGTGTGTCTAAATACTTCCGGCAACAACACTTCGTGGAATTCCGGGCGAAAACATGGCAACTAGCGTGTAATGCCTCCAGAGAAGACGAGACGCCCACCTCATGTCAAATTAGTGTTGTCCCGCCTGTAGAACCGTATAGGGCGGGGGCCCTAGGGTAGTGGTTAGCACCGCTGCCTTTCACGCCAGAGTCCGGGGTTCGGTTCCCGGTCTCGGCGGTTTGAAAGAAACAAAAATGTTTCTTCCCCATCCACGTGTGAAAGTCAGTATTGTGGGGAGCCTCCGTGACCGAGAGGTAGCGTGCTCGGCCTCAGACCGCCAGGGTTTGAATTTCGAATCCTGTGTCTGGAGGACAGTGTCATCTCAATCATCTCACCATCCTCAGGAGGTTCTCCTGGCCCAGTTTAGCCTATATGTGCACAAAGGTGGCCTAAAGCCCGATTCATTTCATTTCATTTGTAGAACCGTATAATGTGGCCAGACGTAAAATGTAACCTATTTCCACAGCTAAGAATGTAGAGCGCCGAGGGTTTTAACTGGCTTAAAACACACCCGACCATAATGAGGATCGGACACACCTGACCGATTTTAGTACCATAGTCCTACCTTGATATTGTTAAAACAAACCACTACATTATTTTCTTTGTTCGGCCACGACATTCTAAGCCGGGAATGGAGAGTTATTGTTCATCAAGTACAGACCAATTATGGTGCTATAATCAGTCAGATGCGACCGAGCAGTTGATTACAGACCTCGGCCTTTTTCAAAGCTAAGAATGTAGAGCTCCTCGGGCTTTATCTTATATACGTCTGTACTAAGTCAACAAAAACTCTTTATTCCCGGCTTAGAATGCCGTGGCCGGACTAAGGAAATAATGTAGTGGTGTGTTTCAATAGCGTATAATCTTCTCCTGCTCGTAATTCACCTAAGAGGGAAACAGTCTTGATATAAAAGAGAACATTTCATTCGTTTAAATATTGTTACATAGTAAAATTAATTGCAATACTGTAATATTACAAAATTAGTTCAGGACGGGGCCCTCGCGTGTTAGTGAAACACTGCGCCTGTCAGGCCGTATCTCGTTCAAAAAATGTTTCTTCTCTGTTCACTCGTAACGACTCGTTATTGTTAGGACACCCGTGACCGAGATGTAGCGTGCTCGACCTCAGGGCTTGAATTTAGAATCGTGTGTTTGGAGAATGGAGTCATCTGGTTTATCTAGCTCTCTACTCTCTGGAGGGTATTCTGGACAGTTTAGCACATTTAGCAGTTTAGCACATCAACGGTTATTATGAGACAGACTAGTCAACATTGTCAACCGGTCCGGAAACGAAGTGCCAGACACGTGCCCCGTCTAGAGACAGACTATCGAGTTAGTCAGTTCGCTCGTTCGCTCGTTTTTTCCGTCCATCAGTCCTCACATACATGCACATGGAATGATCAATTTGAGCGAGGGTACTACACACCCTTGATATAGCCTACACCTTGCTTGAGAAAATGTCATGAGGCGCCGCACAACATTATTCAGCACAGGATCCCCTTTCATTAATCTTTGGGGTTTGTAGTATTCCTGATTTGCGTGACACAGTGGAAGTGCACTTAATGCGGTATTCAACACTTTCAAAGCAAAACAAAAAACTTATTTTTTCTTCAAGACATCCACCTCTATTCAAAAGTGTACATCATAGTTTTTCAACATGTATTCTGTAATAAAAATTAAAAATAAATTACATCTTTCTTGAAAAATGTCATGAGACGCACATCATCTTCAGCACCAGATTTTCAATCTTTTCAAAACGAGTACAACATACGTTTATTCTTCTCGTACTATGCTCCTTGAAATACGAAATTACTGTCGCTAATGGTTATGTTTTGCACGGCCTGGATGGTGTAGGACGTTAGCCTATATTGCCCGGTAAACACGTCGTCAAATTAACCCTTTGCACGCTAAGTTATTTTATTAAAATGTTCGCCCACAACCGCGATCTACAACTTCAAGCGGGTGAAAATTACTCATTTGTGTTTAATTTGTGACCAATCATTTGTAAATCTTGATTTCATTCCCAATTTAACCTGCTAATAAAACAGGTTGAAGCTCATTATATTCATAGGCCAAAATTAGCACTCAGCCCTTGCATCTAGTACATCAGAAATTCACATATTAAGGGCAATGGAAATTGAAAAATTAGAAAATTAAACAAATGTATAATTGAACAAATGGAAGTTCAGAATCACCTTAGATTTGAAAAAGAAAAAAAAGTAGCTACCATTTTTAATTTTTCAGACACTTAAAGTAGCATCTCGCTACCGCGATCCACAATTTAATAAATGTTAGTTCCAAATCATAGCAGCGTCACACATTTATATCAGGAAGTATTTGAGTTTTAAATTTTAATGAAAATTGCGAAAGCACATAAATATTCTTGTAGTCGACAGATGCTAAAGGGTTAAGACGCTAATCGTAATGAACTTAATACAAGAGAACACAGTATAATTCACAAAACTAAGAAGGTTCTGAACTTCCATTTTCTCAATTATTCTTTTTTTCTAATTAATTAATTTTTTTGAATTTTCATTGCCCTTAACCCTTTCGAGCCTGAACTCACCATTGTTATCTCACCCGGTCGTGAATTGCTGTCGCAATAGGTGGATGAAGATGGTTTGAAGTGGGTGAAAAAAAAAATTGTCATCACAAAACCCTTTAGTTGTAGGAAAATGAAGTCTATTTACAGTGATGTAAAATGATGCTTTATTGCATCGTGAGGGCATAAAGGGTTAAGATGTAAATTGCTGCTGTAATTCCCACCTCGCGGTGAATAATTCATATAAGATACATTCACACTGGCCATCAGTGCATGATTTTTGCTGATGGTTATTCAATACCAATTTGCCAATCTTCAACAACCCTATTTGTTTAAAGCAGAGAGTATACCGGAAGCTATGCCGGAAGCATAGCAATTTACTACATGATATGCAAACTAACGTTTAAGCTATTCGACATGGGTTTTTATAAATATATTCTACGTAGTTGCTGGAGAGCGAGAAAATTTTCAGCCGCTTGAAGTTGTGTCTCGCTATCGTGACCCACAACTTCAAGTGGCTGAAAAGTACACATATTTGTTTAATCTAACATTTCCAAATATTAATGTTTAAATACTCATTTCATTCCCATTAACAGTAATTTAGTCGACTAATAAAACAGAGTAAAAACGGTTATAGTGGTGCTCAGCGCTTTTAGCGTTAACTGCTACTATAATGTTTAATGCATACCTGTTGAGTTGATAGCCTCGTGCAGGATGAGTGATGAGGCGTGATTGATCATAACCGTCACAATCACGTGGCGTGATCTCCTTGAATTAGCTATTTGCATCACCACTCTGGTCTGTCCATCGCTCAGTGCAGCCCAGCACACACCACACAATGTTGGTTTAATGATGGACCGACAACAGCCTGATGCATCATGCTTTCTGGAATCATTTCTAAAACGTTCAGAATAAGACGTCCGTATGTCCATGTGCCCCTCCTCATAACCGTTTGATGTCCACTTATGTAACAAGATTATGCATTGTTTCTGCGCTGTGGGTTGAGACGTACACCAGGAAAGGCGTTTTTCGTTGTAGGGCATTATAAAAATTGTAGGGCTATGCTGTTTGTCTTTACATGGTATTAGAATTTTTGAATTGTGTGTGCTGTTTCTTTTTGCAGGGCATTATTGTGTATGTAAGTTGTATACTGTTTGTCTTTACAGGTCATTATACTTTTTGTGAGGTGTATGTCGTTTGTTGTTTTTGCAGGGCATTATAATGTTTGTGATGTGTATGTTGTTTGTTTACGGGACATTATAATGTTTGTGAGGTGTATGCTGTTTGCTTTTACAAGTAAAATATGGTCATATTAACAAAAATCTGTGATAGAATGCTGTCATCTAGATTTAACATGGATCATTCTGAGGTTTTGTTTTCTCCAGGCTTCCGTTTATAATTACAGCAAGGCAAATGCTATCTGATATGATTTATTATGGAATAATAAATAACATAGCTCATCGTCAAACTTTTAGGAGAAAAATCTCAGTCCGACATATTACTGTTTGGTATGATAAACAAGTTCCGTATGTGGATGGAACCTCTCTTGAAATGGCGTATACAAGTGTTATTTTTGTTTAATTTGCATATGGTATATGTAGTCACTTAATGAAACTAACATTGAAACAACTTATCGGAATTATTATCGGATTTTTAAAACTAAATTAGTGTCGGCTTTACCAAGTGTCTAAACAATAATTATTCATTTTCAGGGGCTGGGTTTGGGCCATCTTAACTGCTGAATCCCCAAGAGATAAACCGTGTGCAAAATGTTCATGAACCCAGAATCAGTTAAATAATACATTGATATTAAGAAACACATATGTGCGTATCTCTTTATCATAATTATAACTTTTTTAAGGTACATGTATGTGGTAGAATCCTAGCAAAACTCGAGTCTATCGCTATTTATAGCATTAAGACAAAGAGTAGGCCGCTATGTCTTAATTTATGACATTCTTCTGGTCTTAGATAAGTGATATGCGCACATTTAAGCCTACATCTTTCATGATCTGATAGCAAGGTTAAGTTTGTCTTTTCGAACACTAAGTCATAGTGTATGCCCAATATACATAAACCAGAGGTGGTGAACAAGAAAAATCTGGCATGAGTTTAGCCAAACCAATATAAAGAATAATGTAGGTCAGTCTTCAGATCAATGACTAACCCCCTCAGGTGAGCTAGTTTAGGACTGACTTATACCCGCCGTCAGATTAACTTGTATCGTATGTTTTTCGCCGATTTCTCAGTCAATTCTCAACTGATTTCGAAGAAATTTTGCAAGGACTATTTTTGAGTCAAGCGGCGACTACCGTGAAATTTTAGACCATTTGACATGTAGTAAATTTGAAATTACGACGTCCCTCTATAAACCCATTAAACTGGTTAATAGTGCTGCGGCCATTCTCTAAAAGAGGCCTAGAAATAGGAGTAACCCCTCCCCACGGTAGAACAAAGCACAACCATATTTTTTTGATTGCTTGATATGTCTGGACTAGGAAATGGGTGGTTGTGAAAAAAAAATCGGGGACGTTGCCATGGTAACGGCATTATAACCGTACAACCTCTAATCCTGAAAATGCACTAAATATGCCCTTTGTGTGTGCAGTTCCTACAATTTAATCGATGTGTTGACGCTAACGATACGCATTTAATAAAACAAATACATTGTACAATCGATTTGGGAAGCGCCAAATATGTAATGAAGTTATCTTGAAGATGTATTTTCATGTTATTTTTATAATTTGATATAGTAGAAAGTTTTAATACGCAGTAACGTTTAAACATCGTATTACGTTTATATAGGGCTTGTTAAATGATAGTGTGTTCATGTACCATTAGGTTTTGTGTGCGTTATAATTATTGCGAGAAATCGCACTAATATATATTAGTCCATGTGATTTATAAATTACAGAGACGCTGTGCAACGTTTTATTGTTCATTTATAATATAATAATGACGTCATAATTAATTTGTTCACTGAACGTGTTCAAGGTTACACGTCACCAGATCTGTTCAAAGCGGCCATTATAGCAGATCGTATTTGTGTCCTTAAATTAAAAACTAATCGTCGCAGATGCACAAATAAAGTGTCTAACCCTATGTTTTCTAGGTCAAGGAATACGATAAAATAGAGCATATAGCGATCCGGCTCATGGCTGTATTGCTATTTAAATAATGTTGTATTTTTTGTTATTTTGACATTGTTTATTGCTATTAACAGATTTTCGACATTTTTCCGAAATAAATTGAATAATGATTCACAGGTGGTTTCATTAAATTCACAAAAATATGTCTTATGGTGATGTATGACGTCATGGAAGTTTAAATAGTAACAAATTAACAATTGAATTCACTGAAATTAGATATCAAGCAAAGTAATCCGAGCTCGAGGGCTTTTATAAAAATGACCTAACCTTGTTTTGTTACATATACAATGTTTTTGATGTTTTTATGCTCAATAAAAATCCGATGTGTCTCGGCTTGAAAATTTTGCTTTGTGTACTCGACGCAGACGCACACACAGGCGCACACACAGACTCAGATGCATAAAACAATCTGGTGAGGTTAGAATCGGGCCCTGCGAAAGGGGGGGTCATTATATCATTTATGGCAAGGCGGTAATAGGCCTATAACAAATGACTCTCGTTGTTTGAATACAATGTCGATCTTAGCCTATATGTGCACAAAGGTGGCCTAAAGCCCGATTCATTTCATTTCATTTTACAATGTCGATCTTTGACGGAAAGGACGGGAGTTGTCATCCGTCATTTTTAAAGCAGACCTTCCTGTTGGTTCCATTTTCATTTTGACAAAATGTTTTTTTCAAAACTAGCCACCGACTACGAAACTGGACCAACAAACAACAAAAATATATGCAAGCATGAGTTTACTCTATTCTGATTCAGTAGCCTATATGCCAGCATCGCATCGCGGACGGTGGACCAACATTGAGTCAACATAGGATGAATGTTTTGCGCCATGAGGGATTCGTGACAACAACATCGCTTTGATCGAGTATAAGTACGTTATCTCCTTTATCATGTTTATCACCTTAACTTTAACGTAACTTACTAGAGTGATCAATAGCCGATATTTAGCATGCTATATAGTTAGGCCTAGACCTATATTCTGTGAAACTCGATGACCTTGACCTCCTTTGTTTTTACCGAGCTGGCTAATACAATGAAGTATGGGGGAGGGGTCTTATATAACTTTCTTTTCACCGAGTAACGTCACTGCGTTTCACAGAATGAAGTGGGGGGGGAGGGGGTGTTATATAACCTTGTTTTCACCGAGTGACGTCACTGCGTTTCACAGAATATTCTGATATTGGCTGCCATCTGCGGCAGTGCCCAGCAAACACAAAACGTGTGTATAACATTTTTACAATTTTGACCAGCGTCGAAGACGTTTGGCCGACGTTGTACAAATTTTATGCAAATGTTTTGTGTTTGCTGGGCGCTGTCAATAATCTTGGGGGACATTTTTTCCAAAATTTTGGTTCTTGAAGCCGGAACAAACTGTTATGAGCGAAAACAAGATAGTCAGCAATGGCCACCAAGTCGGAAAAATAAAAATAAATGCTCAATGGTGAACACATTGCACCCGGTGGTTTTACAATCTAGACCTATCAATTATACGTCTGGCGCAAAAAAACATACCTCATGAATTGTAAGGTTCAACTAAATATGGTGGCCTGGCAAACCAACTGAGGAACTTTATCATGGTTATCGGAACGTGGGAACTGCGGAACATGGGAACGTTCTTCTGCGTCTGATCGTGCGTCCGAGTGTGCGTCTGCGTGTGAGTCTGCGTCAAGTACACAAAGCCAACAGTTTGCCAGGCATTTTTGTGAATGCAAGGTCAAATATGAGTTTTCAACAAATGAAGCTAGGAACAACTGTAATACCTCATTTCCGTGTGACTTTGACTGGGCAATCCATTTCTTATATTATTTTCATGACTCTTCAAGGTCAAAAGGTAAATTTCAAAGTGAAACAAGGAACATGTGTACGCCTAGGCCTAATACCTCTTTTTTCATAGGATTTTGACTTGAAAATCCATTTATGGTATTATTATGGTCATTCAAAGTCATATTCAAGGTCTAAAGGTCAATTCCGAGGTCCTTTGTGTGTAATGTTGACTGAATAACCTATTCTGGTACTGTTTTGATGACTAAAGGTCATCTTCAAGGTCAAAAGGTCAATTTCAAGTAAAGAAAAATATGATTTTTGAAATCATTTTCTTTTTAAATATGATTTGTAACATGTATGAGCTACATATTGGAGCATGTAATATAATACCTCGTTTGAGTATGCTTTTGACTGGATAATCTAATTCTGTTAGTTTTAAGTGATTAGGCATGCTTAAGGTGAAATGATCAGGCGATGATAAGGCGTTAAAGGGCAGTGGAGAGGTGTTGAAGAGCGAAGAAAAAGCTTTAATGATCAATGAGGAGTTGTTAAAGGGCAATGAGAAGGTGTTAAAAGACAACGAGTAGGCATTAAAGGGCAACGAGGAAGCATATTAAAGGGCAATAAGGAGGCGTTGAAGGGCGAAGAAGAAATGTTATAGTGCGATCAGTGCCACCTATGTAAAGAATAATGACTAATGCAAAATTGAATTTTTAGTTGATGATATTTCAGACAATTCCGACAATCCAAGTCGCCTATGGAACTCTATAAAAAATAATATTCTGCGTAGAATTCCACCACCTGCTCTGCCAGAATTCACAGCAGTAAAATCACTTTGTGAAAATTTCTCGAAATACTTCGTAGATAAAATTGAAACTGCTCGTTCCCAATGTTCAGATAAGGTACCATATATTCCATCAGTGCAAACAAACTGAAATTAAATTAAAAATGAAAGTTTTTGAACGTGCGACAGAAGATGGAAAAGGAAAGCTTTCTTGGGCTCATCGCCAACATCGTGTGATCTGGACCCCATTCCTACAAGCATGCTAAAAATTGTCTCGACATATTAATGACTGGGTATATACATCTTCCAAGGCCTCGGGAGAAGTAGAGCCTTGCAGTCGGAAGATGCGTATAGGACCATCAGTTAAAAATATATATTTCTAAAAACGAACTGAAAAATTACAGGCATGTATCCAACGCGAGTTTTAGTTCCAAAATCTTAGATAAAGTTAATAGCCATTCGTTTACAAGTTTATTTAAAAAATAACCATACATCTAATCCACTACAATCAGCCTACACGAAACATCATTCTACAGAATCAGCACTGGAAATGGGAGGTCGTTTTCTGTGATATTTGTACGACATTAGAAATAGTTCTATTAAAGATAAGTTCCAAATTGAACTAATCAGAAAGATATACTCCATAACAATCTGGTCGTACGATTTCAGAACGCTGAAATTTAAAATATTTCACTGAGTCATTTTGTTATTTAACCTTGGACGACCTTGAAAATTAAAATTATATTTTAACTACCTTTTGTCAGGTATTCAATCAAGTGATATACGGCAATGTACATTGTGATATTTAACTTAGTATTATTTAACCTATTTTCTAAATATTGGTCAGCATATTCTTCAATTTCCACCAGTTTAAGATATAACTTTTAAACAAAAACACACTGGATATTCCACACAGGATGTGAAATAAGAGCGTAATAAAATATAATCAAGCTTAAGTAAAATATATTTTTCAATGCAGAAATGTATTAATGATCATAACTGCTACATATTTAGCTCGTCCCAAATCGCTGATGCCACTTACATGTCTTTTATCACTTCAGCTTCATTCATAGACTTGGACAATATATGCGCAAAATGGCGTCAATGTCGCAAAAGAGACTGTGTTGGAATAAAGCCGTAACCATGGCAACGCCTCAAATATTTTTTTCACAGCCATCCATTTTGTACCCCCGACATATCACTGAATAAAAAAAATATGGTTTTGCTTTGTTCTACCGTGGGGAGGGGTTCACTTTTTTTTCACCCTCCTGGCCGCTGCATTATAAGTGAAACTTTGTTTTTAGCCCTGAATTGCATTACATGCCAGATGGTCTAACTTTTTAGCTATACAATATTTTCCGAAGAAAATTTCACGACAATCGCCGCGTGACTCGAAAATACTCCTTGCAAAATTGCATCAAAAATCGGTTGAGAATTGACTGATAAATCGGCGAAAAACATGCGATACAAGTTATTCTGACGGCGGGTATAAGCTTGTCTGCACGATGATTGAGACATAGGTTAGTCTTTAGATCAATGACTGATCCAGGTATAAGCCTGAGTCTGTCTGCGAATATAAGACTGGTATAATTTTGTCGTCACCTGATCGAGGGTCAAGCAAATTAGTATGGCAAACGGTTGACGACTTATGACTTTGAAGCAAAACAGAGGTATCCATCTATCGCCAATCTTAACTCATTAGTCGTGAAGATAATTAATTGGAAGACTTGTACAACCTTCATAATGTCTATTTAACCCTAAATTTTCACTTAAAATTGTGTCTCGCTTTCTTGCTTCACTTTTGTTTAAATTCAGACAAAACATTTGCTAATAACATATCGTTCCCAATAGAAGTGATTTAGTCGGCTAAGATAATAAGACTGATTCGTATCAAAGACGACTACAGTCGTAAATAGCAGTCAGGATTAGATCACCCACTGAAATGATTACAAAATAATAATTATAATCGATTTCGTTCCTATTAACAGTGATTTATTCGCAAATCTGACGAATTCGGATTTAAAACGACTATTCGTGAATAGCGTTGAACGGATTCAAGGGTCCATTTTTGATTAAAATGATTAAAAACAAATATGCATGTAGTCCTGAATCATGACTCATGATTGATCAGTTTCGATGGAAGCTGTTTTTCCATCACCAACATGATGCTCAGTAGGAAGACAAAAATTCTGCTTAGATTACAAACCCAATTATGATACGATCGTCAGCAAATTCTCATGCTGGTTGTTTTTTCACAGGAAATAATTGACTGTGTTTTATTTTAGAACCTACAGCGGATGGGTGGATCAGATTTATTTCTAATCTTTTGATCAGTGCTAAGAATGGCATAGCGCCGTGCCTATCACTTGAGATGCTGGGGCTGCGTCTGAAAGACAATCATCTTCACTACAGCAAGTCTTGACCCCGCGAGGACTCGCGAAGTCAAGACTTGCTGTATGAAAGATGGAGAGATTACTCAATCCGTCTGTTGGATTACCAGGTGGGGGAGGGGGGTAAACTCCACCCTTGTTCCGCCAGGGCTTCGTAAAATTCACGTGGGTGTGAAAATGCGTAAAATCTTAGAATAATACTAACTTATCGTCACCTAGCGGTCAAAGTGTGGTAAGTGTCTCCCAAATGAATGACACATATCACATTCTACCTGCTACATAATGATGTACGACAATAGAAGCTAAATGGCGGGTGGGTCTACACTAAATCATTCACGAAGGCAACTATAATAGACAAAATAATTTGCACAGCGATCTAAATAAATTATTATAATATAAACGTGATGGTTCATAATGATGAACTTGTCAATCCAGCATGTTGGTAAAAAGTTTTTTGTAAAATGATTCCACGATAATAAAGCTTTCAGTCAGAATAGATTTTCAGTTTCGTGTTAGTAGGTCAGCTCACAGCTGAGCACATAGCTGAACTACACGTCATCATAAATAGTATAAATATGTAGCAGAAGATATGTGTACAATACAATGGTGTCTCATAATCACAATGCCCCACTTTAACCCTTTCCCGCCTGAATTTATCATTGTCATCTTCATCCACTACAAGCCGCGAATTGCTGCCGCAGTTCTCGACTTGTAGTGGATGAAAATGACATAAAGTGGGTTACAAATGAAAAAAAATACTGTTATTCTTAGAGCAGTTCTATGAAAATTGTCATTCTAAAACACTGGGTTTGAGAAAATTTAGTCATTCTGATGAGATCAGCCAATCACCGCCGTCATTCAGTTGTTATTTATATTGTGGGATAGAATGCCATACTTGGGCTTCATCAAAACCGATAAAGCGAGAGATCATCCATGACGATGCTCGGTCCGATAATATTTTACCTTCACACACCATAATTATACAGGAAGTGCTCTATATTATGGTGCCAGTCGTGATCTGTTAGTACCATTCTGAAAATATAATTAAAAAGACGCAGTGTCTCGAGGTCGAATTGAAAATATATTACCGTACAGTCTGATACTTTATTCGTGATAATAACACAAGATAATAAAATGGGTAGGCCTATCACGAATAAAGTATGGGAATGTATAATGATTACACAGCACGACACACTAATATCGTACTCAGGGATGGGATCAAATACACTTGATCAAATAGGCTTACAAATTAATACGCTGTCGTATTATTTTGCAAATACAAGTACAAATACGAAGCCCTAAAAATGTCAATGTACGGTTCATACTCCACTCAGATGTCGCTCAGGCCAACCCCTCTTTCTCTCTCTGTAACCTCACGCCATGTTTTGGCAGAAACTGCTCATTTTGAACAGTTTGTTGATATAAAAACTGTAGGCTTATAAACACGCTTGAGTGTCCTAAATATATATAATGGCAAATATTAAACACCACTACTCCGCCACATATGATTTTCTAGTCACAGAGAAATAGAAAAAAAATCAAGGGATTGCTTTTTTCGCCGGCGCGCCGCTGTGAGACGGTTCATGTTTATGTTTTTTCCAACAAAATGTTTGTTTTATAATAAATAACCAGCAAATTAAATTAATTTTACTGCACTATTAACGTGATATCGTTAACAATAATCCGATAATTGGATAACATACTATTTTAGAAACATATATGAATATTTTAGGACAATAAATAATCGTCTGCCGTCATTGTTCAGCAAACATGCAATGTTGAACCATTACTGTATCAATCAATCAATTAATCAATAAAACTTCTATAGCGCCTATATCCTCAGCAGACCGAGCTCCGAGGCGCACGAATCCTTAGCGTGATCATGTGTCGTAATCGAGGCCAAAGCAGGTTCGTCAACAGGGAGCCGGGCTGCCGAGGGACTAGGGTGGAAAAGCCAGGTCAAATAGGTGAGATTTAAGTAATTTCCGGAATGTTAAGATTATTTTGGTATTACGTATTGGCACAAGCAGGGCCAGATATAGAGAAAGCTCTTAACCCAGTCTTAGTCTTTATACGAGGAACAACAAATCCATTCGAATTAGTGGAGCGTGGATATTTTGAGCATTTCGGTCGAACAAGTAAATCAGCCAGATATGCAGGTTGGTTTTCTTTTAGGTCTCGGAAAGTTATTGCGCATATTTTAAAATGAATGCGAAACTTGACAGGAAGCAAATGTAATCGTTTTAGAATTGTAACGGAACGAGTAAATCGTGGGGCCTTGGTTACCACTATTGCAAGGCAGTTTTGAACGCGTTGTAATCTAGCGATATCCTTTTCTGGCATATTGTGAAAAAGTGAGTTACAATAATCTAACTTACTACTGACGAGTGCCACTGCAATTTGCTTGGCAAGATCTAAGGACAGACTCTGTCAAATTCGACGCAGGTCACGGATATGATAGAAGCATGCCCTACATGTTTGGGATATGTGTTTTCGGAAATTCAGGCTACTGTCGAATAGTACACCAAAATGTTTAGCTTATGTAGATGGATCTGTGTCTTGACCTAGAAGTAAGCATGGGGAATTATTCAAGAATTTTTTTCGTTGAAGTTTGGTTGCAATAAGAAGAAATTCTGTCTTGCTAGGATTAGGCTTCAGCTTAGATCCTGTCATTCAGGCCGACACACCCATTGAACAATGTTGCAACTTCTCAAGAGATTCCTTCCTGGTGCCTATTTTGCAAATAAGAAGAGAACCAAATTTGAGCCTGGCCAGATATTCCATACCAATCAGAAAGTCTATATGTTAATGTAACATGGGCAATGGTGTCAAAAGCGGCCGACAAGTCAAGCAAGTTAGAGCCGTAACTTCACCCTTGTCCGTACTAATAATGTTGTGTACGTTGTGTACTTTCAGTAGAGCCGATTCTGTAGAATGATGTTTCCTGTAGGCCGATTGTAATGGATTAGATAGATGGTTATTTTTTATATGAGCTTGCAGCCTATTGGCTACTATCTTTTCTAAGATTTTGGAAATGAAACTTAAGTTGGATACAGGTCTGTAATTTTTCAGCTCGTTTTCAGGAAGAGATGTTTTTTCAGTAGTGGTCTTACATGAGCTTCTTTGAAATTTTGAGGAAATGTACTAGTTTCCATTGAAATGTTAATTATGTCAGTGATGGGGAGTTATTAATATGTCAAGACAATTTTTCAACACGCTTGTAGGAATGGGGTCCAGATCACATGATTTTGACGATGAGCTCAAAGTAAGCTTTTTAATTTCATCTTCTGACGCACGTTCAAAAACGTTCATTTCAGATCTAATTTCTGGTTTTTGCATTTGTGGAATATTCTGTACTTTATCTGGAAATTTGGAACGGATAGTTCCTAGAGAAATGATCACAAAGTGATTTTACTGATGTGAATTCTGGCAGAGCAGGAGGTGGAATATTATGCAGAATGTTATTTATTGAATTCCAAAGGCGACGGGGATTGTCCGAATTTTAAGCAATAACATCAGCTAAATATTTCGATTTAGCTTTTGTCATCATTCTATTAAACAGGTGGAATTGATATTTGTAACGAAAATGATCTAGATGTGTACGAGATCTGCGCCATGCTCGGTCGAGATTGTGGCGAAGGATTTTATACTTCATTATTTCCGGAGTCATCCATGGAGTTGGTGGTTTTCTGGGCAGAGTCTTTGTACTTACACGAGCGTGTTTGTCTAAGAGGGATTCTATAATTTTAGGCACCAGTGATGATATTTTCCTTGATATATGAGATTGTCTGAATATTGTCAAAAATTTAAACACATGTCAACTTAGCTTAGTTTATTGACATGGCGTTTTCAGCAGAGCTTAATTTCAATTTTAAATGCTTATTTTTATCAATTTAAATTTTTCTTACCGTTATGGAGAGACTAATTTACCGTTATGGAGAGAATTTAAACAATTTATGCTACGGAGTAATCTTCAAACTTAAATTTCTCAGTGACCTTTCTACAAAAGTATACCATATTTAACAAGTAGTTGAACATGGCTATTATAATGTTGATCACTTAATTTAGAAAGAATCACTTTATGATAATAACCCTTAAATAATGAAATAAGAATTACTCTCCGTTACGATTATTGTCGTTATGGAGAGTAATAATAACGCACATTGTCTCTCCATCACGACAACTATTTCTGTTATGGAGTGACAATAAACAAATACTAAATATCGATGCTAACACAATTTAAATGACAATAAGAAAAGTTACTATTTCAACAAGTGTCACTTGTTGGGTAAAATACCAAATTCATAAAGGTTTATAGCTATTTTTAAATGAGTAAAAGGGTAATTTGTGACTACTTTTTCTCTCCATAACGTTTTTATTTTTGTTATGGAGAGACAGAAAATACGCGTTATGGAGAGACGTTTTTTTTACTAAATCGTGCATAACATCTATGTATAATGCTATAGTATGATTATTTTTGTTTTTTTTCAAATGAGGTTGTAGTAGGCTTGGAGGTTGTATGGTCCTTAAAAGTTTAATTGCAGTATTTATGTGGAAAAAATCGCGTTATGGACGTAGGCGCAGTTTCCATCCGGCGAGACCCCAAAAAATCCACAATATGGAGTACTTGGCACATATATAAGGCCATGAATGATATCATGAATGATAACAGGCCTTGCTAAGTTACTCCCGTGGCGCGATAGCACAATAGTGCGTACTGCCACGTAATAATATACAGATACGTTGAATTAAAATACTCACCCAAGGACTTGCACAAACCTTACATTATTTCTAAACAAAAACTTATTTATTATACTTTTTTTTCACGATTCACTGCATGAAGGTCTCGCGCAGCTGTTTTTTACCAGACAAGTGATATTTTGGGCAGAAAAAGTATAGAGATTACCTGGAAACTAAAAGCGTTACGGTGAGTCGCTGCAACGTGGGACAGACATAAATTGCATAAAAAGTGGTAAAATAATAAAATTATTAAAAAAAACTCGTATATGATCTTATAGATATTGTTGTAAGCTAACATTATATCAGAAACAAATATAATACAGAATACAGGAAGTTTAGAATAAATCACCTGTTTATGTGAGATTTAGAATGTGGGACAAGGCTTTTTGGATAAAATTGGCTAAATTTACATAACATTTCTTTCAAAAAACACATTTATGTTAGAATTTTTTGAGTTTTAATATTGGTATATTGTAAAATAAAGGTCATTCATTGCATTAATGTAATGGAATTAAATACAAATATTCAATAATAAATATTACAAGGTGCGGACAGTGCTGGTGCTTAAAATTATAGAATCCCTCCTAAAGTAGAGCTAAAAACAGAATCATACTGTTGACATAGATGCCGAGGATAAGTGCTGGGCCACAGTCTGCAACGTCGGCCCAACATTAAGCCAGCAATGGATCAATATCGCGTGTATGCTTCAGCCGGTTGGGTATCTGTCTAGAACAATGCTTTCAGTTCTGAAGATAAATATTACACCCCACCCCCCATTTGGAACTGACACTGAAATGAGTGGTATATGATACCAAAGCACAGAACAGACCAGAATTAAATGCCACGTGTCTGGCTAAGTCACGAATCACCGTATCACATCCTAGGGGGGGCTACTCCTGCTGTCATGACAGGGGGGCTGCTCGTTCTGTCAATTATTATTATTATTATTATTTTATTTATTTTTTCTGTCAATTGAATGACTTTGAAACTTATTTATAATCAATAATCGTTTAATTTATAAAAATGTTCATTTCCAATAATACATTTTGTGGAAATTGTGTGGATAAGCGTAGACACTGGGGCTGACTTTCTTGTATAATGCAAAAAATTATTCACTATTTAATTTGGGATTGTAAGATTATGTTTGGTATGTTGCTATTCACACGACTAACCCTGTAACCATCAAATTATTTAATTAGAATTTTCTCCCACTTGAAGTTGTGGCTCGCTGACGCGATCCACAACTTCAAGTGAGTGAGAATTTTTCAGATATGACAAATTAGGACTCATATACATGTATCACCTATTTTTTAATATTGCTGATTGATGTCACCATTTATCTTTAACATGTTTAAAATCTGACTATTGAAGTGACAATAACAAAATTAATAACACGAATAAGATCGGCACCGGTGGTTAAAGGGTTAAGCTGAAGAAAAGAAAATATGTCGAAAGTGAACGAAATCATTAACAGTTTACCCGCCAAATGATTCAATCTGAATTTTCACCCACTTGAAGTTGTGTCTCGCTGACGCGATCCACAACTTCAAGTGAGTGAAAATTATTCAAATTTGACAAAATGGAGGTCAATTGTTTTCAAATATTGCTGATTGATGTCACATTTTATCTTTAACATGTTTAAAAGGTGGTACTTAATGTGCTAAAAAAAATGAAAACCCGAATATATGCGGCACCGGCGATTAAAGGGTTAATATGGGAGTGCTATTCATTAAGGAAAGTGCACTTCTTTGAACATAAACTACCATATGGAGGAAGGCCATCACTCGCTCATTTGATTAGTACAAAAAAGGTAATCCGGATTTGGCGACAGAAATAATACTGATGTCCTTGATATGAACCAGAAGTTGTGCCACACAATGGCGACCCACTGCTGGACCAATGCTGTTTGGGGCGGCCCAGAATTGAACCACAGTTATGCCATTACATCAGGTGTTTTAGGGTTTTAGTTACTAAAGATCCATTACGCAGATAACCAAAGTGTCGTTTTCGCCATTCATTGGAGTGATGTGGCTGCTAAGATACGGTACGATAAGACGGTATGTCCATTGCGAACGCGCGTCATTTCTCACATGCGATCATTCTCACTTAAGTAAAATTATACACAAACTTCAACACACCTTGCTCGATAGTAGTAATAATCAGCTCGTAAACGGTAAATAACTTAACCAATGGTAGAAAATGTGCATCTATATGGATCGATAACCTGTTAATTTATTTTTATTAGTATCGTGCTGCAGGAGAATTAATTTGAAAAGTGTTTTGGTTTGAAGGAAACTGCAATAGGAAGCTTTGTTATCACTTATACGTTCTCAACCGAAACAGTAGGCCTACAGTAATTAATCGGTTCATCATCGTATGACTTTAACGCAGCCGTAAAGACGTAATTATTATATTCGATTGCTCGGCTATAATAATGGATATCCCCTTAGCCCTCATTAGGGTAGAGTGTAGACCATAAGTTGAAATAAATAAATAAACCCGCTAAGGAGGTTGTCATGGAGACACTGATCCGCTCCCTGCTTTAAAAAAGAAACCGAATCCAAACCTGGGAAAACAAAACGCTTGCTCAACCTTGAGCCGGCGTTTATTTGTTGTGGTTGATCTAGCTCGGAATTTAGCTGGTCCAATCACCATGATTAATCAATGTTAGGATTCGAACGTCGTCGCCTATTGTTTTGATGAACCTCGTCAGCGGCTAATTAGGCCGGCGACGAAATCTAAACCAGTAGAGCTTTACCCGTACAGATCTGATGTACCGTTCATGGTTAGCAGGTTAAGTACCTGGAGGCCAGTGTCGTCTGATTCTCATCTCACCATCCTCGGAGGTCTTTCATGTCCAGTTTAGCCTGTATTTGCATATATAAATTGCCTAAAGCTTCATTCATTCATTTATATATTTATTCGTTCGTTCGTGCGTTCGTTCGTTTGTTCGTTCATTCATTCAATTTTGTATTCATTCACTTATCTTTTTATCAAAAACAAAATGATATATCGATTAGTTCCACCTAATTGACTTGTGTGATTGAGCATATTAACCATTTAACAGCCAAATCATTTAATTGGAATTTTCACTCACTTGATGTTGTGTCTCTCTGACGCGATCACAACTTCAAGAAAATTATTCAAATTCGACAAAATGTTGGTCAGCGATTTTGACATATTCCTGGTTGATGTGATGTTAACAAGCTGGTATTTAATTTGTTAATAACTAAACATCGGCATCCAGACTAGAAATGGATTCAATGTTGCTTAAACAGTAGACCACCTACTGCGACGCCGGCCCATCGTTGATCCAATGTCGGATTCATATCGCGTGCTTGCTTTATATTTAACATGCTCTACAGTGGGGTCACCTCATATGGTTATTATAGTCAAATAATTCACGTGTATTTAAACACGGATTATGCGACTTCTAGGACTTGTACATCTCTCTCGATTCTCCTCGCTTCGGAAAATCCTCCGGACCCGAATTCATCCATCAACCCGCTGCCGATCAGCTTGGATCCCTAGAGATGTGAGATCCCGACGAGATGGATCCAACCAGTGCAATTATTACCCGAGCGTGTGATAGGGATTTCCTTAATGAGCCAGGCAGGTCTGCCAACAAATGATGCCGTGCGAAGACAAACAGCAGTAACTGTTTACTTTTCAAGTAAGCAGCTACTGTTGTTTGCCTTCGCATCGCATGGCTGTTCTCCCGTGGCCTCGCACAAATGGCAACTTCTGGCTTTTCCGGCGACCGCCTTTTCCCCATCCTTGACAATCACCCGGTCGCCATTTGCGGTCTCTCAGCAAGACCGGTCACCGAGACAAACTGGGGCTCAGAACGGACCGTCTGGTCCATATGGTGGATTCAGCGCACCTGATGATACCTGAAATCCTAGAAGCTCGCCATAATAAAATGAACCCGCCGACATAACAATGGCTGCCCAGGACTCTATCAGAAACCAGAGTCTCCAGTCGTTATTGACACAGTGGGAAGCGCAGATCAAATCCAAACGTACCCTTAGAATCAAAGGGACATGTTCACCATAATTATTGCTAAGTAATTTACCTTCCTTACAAAAAATTGTTAGAACTTTTTATTTAGATTGCTCGGATGTCCAAGGTAATAGCAACCCACTGTGCTCTGGTGGCCCACTTTGCTTTGTGGGTATATCTAAAGTATCCTATACTTTGGTTGACTTTTAAATATCACGAGATATTTATTACACTGCCATATTGCATTTCCATATTGAATTAACCACGGTATTGGTAGTTTTATGCGCGTGCTAACAGATTCGTTTGCCTATTTAGGTTATCGACGCGCACAGTTCATTCATCATGGTCTATACATATTCATTCATTCATTCATTCATTCATTCATTCATTCATTCATTCATTCATTCATTCATTCATTCATTCATTCATTCATTCATTCATTCATTTATTTAGCATGGATGAAAATGGGGTCTGGGAAAAAATAAGCCCGCGATGGTTAATAGTCAAGCGAGACAATGTATAATGTCAAATAAGGGGGAATATTGACATTGGATATCATGAACTGACACTGAACTATAAAATTTTAATTCTAATTTCAAATTGAACTAGTTCAATTTCGCTTGTCTGTGCACCTTTCACACGTGGCATACAAGTTTGAAAAGTTCATTTAAAGGGACCCCTTGGGATGAGACATTTTCAATGTTGTCAATTTTGAAAATTTAATTTATATGAGGCTATATAGCCTACTGATCTTAACTGAAAATACGAAAAAGTCAAGAAACAATTTTAAAGCACTGAAAAAGAGTGAAATAGTTGTATTTCCAGGTCGTATATTGCCATGTAAACAAAACAAGTCAGCAATATTCAGCACTTTAGATCACATATTCCCACGCATCAGACGGTAAGATCAAACCAGTCCCCGCTAATTGGTGTCTCATAGTCAGGACACGGGAGGACACACCTGCAGCACTGATTGTCTACCCAACGCTGGGCCGATGCCATCAGCATGTGGCCCAGTGCTGTGAAAACATTCAATCGTCCTTCAGGTATACAAATAGTTTGTTTGGGTTTCTTCTGGTTTCATAGAAATGTTGATTAAAAATATTTGTAAAAATATAAAATTCTGAAAAAAAACATGACCCGTGGGATACACTACTTCAGTACGGAACTAAAAACGAGAATTGATGTCATCCCAAGGGGCTGCTTTAATGTGAAAAATAAGGATAAAATATTTTTCATCCAAACTAGCAATCAGCGCAAAATAAAAATTATTGTATCTAAATGTTTACTGGATACTCTTTAAAATCACCGAACAAAAAAACAATATATTTGTTTGCTCAAATAAAATCCAGCAATTAATTTCTAAGCAGACAATGTGCGATGGCCTTTCACGAATTAGACAAATGCCATGGCTATAGTCAGTTTTTTTCACTATCAGACTGTAACCCGGTAACACCAGCCAGTACATGATCAGACTTTTCAAATACACCTCATTCTGTGAGAAATGATGAATAATTTGAGATCGGCATCTGAGTGAAAATTGCACCTCAACTTGCCCCAAAGAAAATATTAATGGGGCCATCAATCTACTTGCACTGGTTTGACCTAGATATCAGACATCTGATTGGTCGAGATCGACCAATCAGATGCCTGATATCTGGGTCAAACATACAAACCATACAATCCAGGACCATATTACCAATCTATGATGGAATCGAACAGTTGATACAGACAAATGTTAGAGTGAAATCCTGGTCGTTGCTAGGCTGCACGGAGGACGTGGACTCGGCATCGATCCGCTCGTAAACTGGAATCAAACCGTCACTATTATCTCGCCCCAGTCGTCGATAAGACAATTGCTTATGATAGCGATGGCTGTAAGTTCGTGGTTCTCAGTTGTGCCTTTGACCTGTTAGAAAAAACCTCAGGTCGACCGAGTACTAGAGCCAGGGCCGCGGTAAAGTGGGGTTGAAGGTGCGATAGTCCCGTCGGATCAACGCCCTTTCATATCCCGACAAAAACCCGATGATGTGATCCGGATTTATAGCCATTACTTGCAAGTATCACACCCCGTGCAAGCAGGACGCAAAGGCCCAGCATCTAAACAGCGGTGTATGGGTATGGCCCAAAGTTAAATTCCGTTTGGGTTGACATTTACAGTCGCTGAGTGATACTGTAATAGGCCTATTTGATATTCTGTGAATCTCACAAAGAACCATTGACAAAGTGGTGGCTTGCTGCTTCCCCAGTACAGTGGCGGATCCAGGATCTGAAAAAAGGGGGGCGCCCGGGGTTTTGGGGCTTGCCCCCAAGATTTTTTGTAAATTTTAGCCAATTTAGGGGATTTTTTAAAAGTATTAGCCGAAAATAGGGGGGGGGGGGCAGTATGAGAATAAAACGAGTTTAAAATTGATTAAATGTTGAAGAATTCACGCTTTGTACTATCGTGGGGTGACAGGTGTTTTCAACGATCATACCCATTATTGTTCTGGAACAGGCTACCGATTTTCTGGAACAGGCTACCGATTTTCTGGAACAGGCTACCGATTTAAATTTATACATGTAAACCCAACAAAATCAAGCGATAATATAATGTAGTTGAAGTCAATGAGCAATGTCATAATTTCAGCACACATACAGTACATGTACGAAAGATATATGCGAAATATCAACTTATTCCAATCCGGCCGCTGTCCTATGATCGGCCGACGTATTTTTCCGCTCATCGGGCCGGCGATCGGCCGACGATCGCACGGACATCGGAGCATTTTGGAGTGTCGGGCAGCAAGGGTGGGGGCCCTGGTGCAGTGGTTGAAGCCGCCAGCTTGGAAAGTCAAAGATCACGGGCTAGAGCCCCACTCTGGTCTACAACTTTCAAAGAAACAAAAATGTTTCTTCCCTCGTGAACATTCGATATTTTGGGGAGCCTCCGTGACTGAGAGGTAGCGCCTTTTTGTCAGGCGGCGACCGTCAGAACGGAGGACGGTCTCCGCCCGATGGACGCCGGACGCGCCGCATGTCCGGTGCGTCAAATTTATATAGATTTGACATAGGACGCCTATACCAGAGTATTTTTAAATCTTTTTGATGAAACATACGATACATCTTCAAAATGTTAAAGTGCTAATAAAAACGATTAAAAAACGATTGTGGTCAAGATTAAAAGAAAAATAGTTAAAAAAGGTTAAATGGTTTAAAGAAAAATATTTGTGATATAAAAAAAATTACAAAGACAATTTTGTGAGAATTCTCTGTATGCATGTGATCATAAAATACGACATGGCTTTTCAAAGTACCATTGTAGGCCTTACCAATCTTGAACGAAAGATTCAGTTGTCTGGATCCTGAAGTATTCTCTCGCGCTTTAAACTATTCTTTTACCTTTCACACAATATCGTTTTTATTCAATTCCCCGTGACGTAGCTTATGTTCTCAAATTTATGTACTATCAGTGCGCCCTCAGGGTGCTTCCCAGAAATTGGTGGGCGGTCATGCCATGAAAAATGACAATTTGTATACTATCAGTCACTAAGTCAGTCTCGGTCACAAAGGCTTCCCACAATATTGAATACTTGCGAGTGGACAGGGAAGAAAACATCATGTTAATTTGAAATCTAAATACCGGAGCAGGAACAAGCTCCGGCGTGACGAGCGGCAGCTTTAACCACACCACCAAGGCACCCGCGATGTAGTGATACATAACGCTGTTTCAAAGCTGGGCCAATACCTCCGACGCCAAACCAAAATTAAAACAGCATTGGGTCAACGTATTGTGTTTGTTTTCTGGGGAGCTAGCCACCATGACCAAGACGATACAGGGATCCCGACGGCATATAGATCAGAGGATGTTAATAGGTCAGCATTGATCAGGTGACTTATCCGACACCCGTGGACGCCACATATATATCCCGGTTTGGCGATAAGCTTCCCCAGATATTCTTCTTAGTTTCCAATCCGATCCCTACTGGAACACCGATAGCACCCACGACTGATTCATGCAGGCAAATAATCCTGATAAAAAGGAAGATTCTTACCGTGGGGCTTTGGCGTCCATGATCCAGGTCATTCTGAATTGGGTTATGGATCATTCATACTTTCTCATTGCTGGTTCTGATCATACACTGTCGAGTGTCGTGTAAGGCAAATAGCAGTGACTGCTGCTGTTTCTCTTTTGTACTGTCGTGTTAAAGGGATTCACCATTGACAAAGCTTATCGGTCCTATTAATTTGGAGCTAGTCGCGACAAGAATAGACTCGTTTTATGTTTAGGCCCCTATGCTTTGTCTGCCAATTGCGAATGGTGTGTCAGTTTAATTTAAAATATTATCAAATCCATTATCAGTGATTATTGTAAAATATTTAATCACATTTTATACGACTCTAACCAAATAAAACATTGAATTGTTGGTCACTCACGCGAAGTAGTTTTTTGCTATTGCGATAATATAATGATCTATTGATAAACATTGAATATATGACCTGTCTCTAATTCGACGTGAATAGGCACTACTATGCCTTTCTCGAAGAGCTTTTGAATATATTTCAACATGATTTGCACTGTTATATGTAATCTCACGATGAGTGACAATGAATATTGTGCTACATTCGGTATCGGAAGGGCCGTGTTGTTTGGCGTGTTCGCGTGGACCTGCTTTCACAAATGCTCGGCATATAATTGGGACGGTAACCACGGTAACCTTTCCGGATAGAAAACTTACCATGGTTACCATTCCAATTATATTACGATCTTCTAGCTGATCAATTTCAATCCCTAGATTAGTGTAAATGCATGCTTTATAATGTTTTAAATATAACAACTTACAAGCCTCGAGTGACTTAATCCTTATTCAAATTCAAATTCATTTATTCATGCTCAAATTACAAGTTATACATCTGTTGGAGTGCTTGTTTTATTAATGGATGCAAAGGAGACCCGCAAAAGGCTTTGTTAAAACCGTTTTCATGTGGGCACTGGCCGTAGACCCATTACATAAGTATTCAAATGAAGACGACATAGCTAAGTGAGATGTTTATTTATGATGACTTCAAATTGAAAAAAAACCTATAGTTTGTATAAATAGTTTTCAGCGCTTTAACCCTTTAACCGCCAAATTATTCAATCTGAATTTTCACCCACTTGAAGTTGTGTCTCGCTGACGCGATCCACAACTTCAAGTGAGTGGAAATTATTCAGATTTGACAAAATGAAGGTCAACTCTTTTTTAATCTTGCTGATTGACGTCATATTTTATCTTTAACATATGTAAAATGTGGTACTTAATGTACTAGTAGAAAATGAAAACCCGAATATATGCGGCACCGGCGGTTAAAGGGTTAAAATGAAACACTAAAGATAACCCATTTGTCATTCATTGGCGAGCTAACGCTAACGTCTACAGTGAAATGAAATGAAATGAATCGGGCTTTAGGCCACCTTTGTGCACATATTGACTAAACTGGGCCAGGAGAACCTCCTGAGGATGGTGAGATGATTGAGATGACACTGTCCTCCAGACACAGGATTCGAAATTCGAGCCCTGGCGGTCTGAGGCCGAGCACGCTACCTCTCGGTCACGGAGGCTCCCCAAAAGACTTTCACACGTGGATGGGGAAGAAACATTTTTGTTTCTTTCAAACCGCCGAGACCGGGAACCGAACCCCGAACTCTGGCGTGAAAGGCAGCGGTGCTAACCACTACCCTAGGGCCCCCCGCCCTTATATTGAATGGCTGGGACTATAATATCAGCACTATAAACACAGCACAAGATCGCCAAAGTATTGCTTGCTATCTTACATTTTGTCAAGTGACTGCTTCGTTTCCACGCGGTCAACAGTCAATATTTTGTAACTATTGCAGGCCCAATCACATATTGATTTACACCCTTGTATGTTAAATTTGCTTTACTTACACTTTAGGTTGTATATTTTCATACTTCTACCAAACTACAACCGGCTTCCTGGGACAGATCAGCATGGTAATTTATTTGTAGAGGCAATTTTCTACACCATCACTCTGAAATGCGTGCAATGATGCTACCCGAATCAGTATCTCGTCTCCTGTCAAACGAGACGTGGACGGTAGAATCAGCAGCCTGTTATAACAGGATCTGATGGATAGTTTTATGAAAGACTGGGTCAATCTTTATTTATACAAAGGCAGGCATATAGATTACTATACTTGATTCTACCTAGCCATGTCTTTTTGACAAATTAATTTTTTTTTTTTATAAAATTATTCAATTCATATATATATCACGAAATAACAAATATGAATGTTTATAAAAAGACAAACATATTATCGGAAATGCATGGTTTATGTTATGCAGCCTTATCAATGAATCTTGATTAGGGGTGTTATCTAACAGGTATGCCTATATATCAGTCAACACTTTTAGCTCGTACGCAAGACTCATTGCCGAGACAATACCTGCATAATAAAGGCCTATATTACATAGATCTATGTAATACTTGTCGTTTTGTTTCCTCCCATTGGCAGGGCTCACTTATCTGCGATATCCCCTGTGATGACGCCCTTGACTTGCTTTGCACTCAAAATGGCTGCCTAATGAACTTTGCTACGGACAAAGTTATTGGGCTATAATCTGATTGACTCACATGTCAAGAGCCCAATCGACGGAGACGTACTGAATAGGGAAACGAAACTCTAGCCAAGTGAGTTACTGGCACTGGGGCTTATATTCCGTAAAACGTCATCCACTCATAATAGGCTTACCAAAGAGTCACTTCGAAATGTATTTTTAATTGCAAGTCTCTGTTAATTTTAGTTTACTCCGACTAATGTACTCCACATAAATCTAGCTCAGATGGTCGCTCAATGACCTTGTTGTGAACATCCTTGACACAGTGTCCGTGATAGGCTACAAATGAGATTTATTTAGGCGTACGGCCAGGAGGCCGTAGTGGAAGGTGATCCCGATGTGAATATGGCCGCGCTGGACGGGGAGCATGGATTAGGCTCATCTGGACGTCTCCCATGCCTCTCTTTACCCCCGAGGTGCACCCAGGGGATCGGACAGGAACATCAAGATTTTAGTCTTCGTGTCTACACAAGAAAACGTGTGTCACAGGAATTGTCGCAACGCTGGGCCACAAGCTCCTGCGACGTTAATTCAGCTTCTACGACATGAACCTATGGCGTAGGCCTAATCTACTATTCTGTTCTGATTGTCAGATTTCAGCAGTGATTGTAATGTGTTCAGATGCATGTTACTATTTTTCGCACTGTGTGTAAATTGTTATTGATTTTAGTGTAGGCCAAATAGGCCTATCTACCAGTGTTAGAACACCATGTATTATGTTGAAAGCAAAATAATGTGTCGAATACACTCGCAGCATGGTCACACGTAAAATATAATGAGCATCGAGCGAGAGCAGGAACTATTTTAGGTTTGCAATATTGCAGCAGAGACAACCCCGATAATTATCGTGATACAGTCTTTTAGTAATTTGTTTGGATCTTTGGATCTGTTATAAATATCGAAAAACACAATCACGGGGGGTCGTCCCAAGGGACTCGTTGGCTTGTGGTCCTCGCCAAAATTCTCAAGGACTTCCACCCAAGAAAACAAACAGTGTTGGTCAGCAAAGACAGATGTTGGTCCATGATTGGGCCAATAGTCACAGACGCAGCCCAATCATGAACCAACCTATGTCTGACTGGCAGTATCTTTATTGAGATTCTTGCCCGTGCTAGTTTTGCTAATCAGTGTGCCATGATTAGCCACATTACGTTACAGGTCCAAGGGTGGCATATGGTAGGCCTACAGTCATAATTATATCTCAACATTCAAATAAATCACCCCGCATCCTGAATAGCAAGAGACTCTTCGAACTTAAAGGTCACATAGAGTTATGTGACTTTAGTAACGGATTTTTTTCTTGTGTGGTATTTTTTGGAACACCACTAAACGGTTTTTTTGGTGACAAAAAGACATATAGTCATCTAGGACGCCTAGGGGCCTACGTGTAGCTGGGGCCGATACTGTAGGCCAGTAGTAGCTTAGCACTACTGCATGTCATCTCTACTGCTTATTGGCCTATGCCCATTTTAACCACTTAATTGCAATATATTACCTCTTCTCCTACACCAATGTGCATTTGGGGGCCTATGCCTATAGAGTATGATAATTTATATCGTCGTTTGTCATACTGATTTGCGTTGTATGTATTATTCATGCACATTATTATCTCCATAATGCAATTCGAATTAATTTTAAACAGCTTAAAGTCAGTTCACTCATATGTCATAAAAGTATCCAAATGAGAGCATGTGATGAACGGAGATTAATTTTTAATAGGACGTGGCAATTATCAGCATGACAAATGTGGCTCTATTTTTAAAGGAGGGCTGCGTATCCCTGGGACCCCTTGGATCCGCATCGGCGCATCCTTGAAGGCTCATGAAATCTTGATTCTCTCAAACAAGATTAAAATCGTTCATAATTATTTTCATCGCCTCTTCAAACATTGACTCTACCTCTTTAACCAACAAAGTATTGAATTGGAAATTTCAATCACTTGAAATTGTGTCTCGCTGACGCGATTCACAGCTTCAAGTGAGTGAAAATTATTCAGATTTGACAAAATGGATGCCAATGATTTTGAAATCTTGCTGATCGATATCACTTTTTGTAACTGACATGTTTTAAAGCTGTTATTTAACTCGTCTACTGCTGAATTATTTGTGAGTATTATTCATTCATTTGAAGCTGGAGCTGCTGACGCAACTCCAGTTTCAAATGAATGAAAAATATTATTTATGCAAAATAGATATCTTCAAATTTGAATTATTTGATTAGGCCTAACTCAGCATCTACCACAAGATATATTACCGGGTATACATTTTAGTGGTATTTTATTTAGTCTGAATTTTCTTAAAGCTGTATAAATACGGTCTCACCAACTTAAGGGTTAATGTTATTAAAAAAAAAACGAACATAGTTGTGACCGGCGGTTAAAGGGTTAGAGGTGAAACGTGACTTGAACCCTCCAAACGCAAAACATCTGTATAACATTTATACAATGTTGGACCAACGTCGAAGACGTTGGGCCGACGTTGTATAAAATGTTATACAATTGTTTTGTGTTTACTTGGAATCAACACAAATTAAAAAAAAAAGACTGTAAGCAAACCTAGCTAATTCTACAGTCTACAGGCTAGTATCGCGACAGCGAGACACAAGTCGGTGAAAATTGAACTCGTTCAATTTAGCGACTCAAGGATCCAGATGATCCACATCGCCCGGTTTCACGGTGGGGTGAAGATGGTGGCCCGGCAAATCCAGCTAAATACCCCAGGATTGACTTTACGTGCTCTACCGGGATCCTACAGGTGACGAGAAACGTTAGCCCGAGGTCGGGACAATTGTGGCGATGATGTGTTCGACTCACCATTGAGTCCGCTCAACGTAGAATGCTCACAAAAACTGAATCCCAATTTACGAATATTGCTCATCATAGACTGGGATTTTGTGTGTTTATTGAGCTCAGATAATTTTATATTGCCACCATGTTAGGCCTATGTTGTTTTCATGTTATCAACACGTGGCGCGGCGCAGTACAAACAGCCGCACGTTGTGAAAGGCTCTGGCTGGTGCACCTTGCCCCATCAGGTCTGACAGTCAGACCACTGGTCTGTCTGTGGCAGACAACTGGAAAGATGAAGATGGGCTGCTGCGGCTAGTTCTGTATAGGGTGTTATGAATAAAGCTGGTGTATGTTATCGTAATCCACAAAGAGAAAGAATTTGATTGAAAAGAAATTTTGTTGAACAAAGATTGAAATATATTTTATTAGTAAGCTCGCTATTAAATAAGAGGATTGTACTATTCGAAATTGATTGGATTGGATGGATTTTAAAATCAGATGCGGTCATGATTATTTACAATATTTGCACGTAATGTGCCACTTGTATGTATGTCACAGAGTGCACCTGATACAAATGCATTTGACGTGAAACTAATTTGTGTGAACATCGTTTGGTGAGAGACAGGTCTGTGCCTCGATAATTACACAAATCAGTAGTAGTAGTAGTAGTAGTAGTAGTAATAGTAGTTAACAGTTAATCACCAGACAGTAAATGTACTGGTTAAAAAACGAAATTGAGTTACTAATTTTTCTGGTATTATAATGGTTATAGCAACTCATAAAATTGTTCCGGGGTGCATGCATGTCATGTCAAAAGGGATTATTTTGTACTTCAATGTACCTTTTGCTTGTAGGTCTATCTATATTAACTTTGTGTTGATTGATTGATTGATTGGTACGCAATTATTGTATTTTGCCTTTGTACCCACGTATATTCGATTGCATGATATTTGGAATATTCATTTTAATAATTTATCTAGTTTGTACAACATAATGGTATCAAATATCTATAATGATTAACAGGTTTTCATAATTATCCATTCTGTTATTTTATTATGTTATTGCGCACGGTTCAACTAGAGTTATTGTCCGCAGATTGTCTCGGTTTTGAATATACCACTAGTAGCAAAAACGTCAGAGGATACTGAAGGGATAGACGACACAATAAGAAGACGGATGACTGTGAAATGACGTCATGCCCAGCGAGGAGGAGTAAGCAACCACTAAATGTCAGTCACCAAGGGGACTTCGTCGCTAAGCTCCTGAGTCTATTCCGGGCGCCCAAAAAGTCACTCCTCTCCTGCATTACTACACCTCGCGAAAGACCAGCAATGGACTGACTGACTAGCTGGTTTAGTTTTATGGTCTCACGCTCAAAACAGCAAACGCGTCTGACAAGATGAAAATCGATGTCAGAATTGAAACCATCTCTGTATCGGCGTGTCTTATCGAACAGGTCCTGCCAGGCATGATCGATGGGTAGACCGACTGGGTGGACGTGGAAAGCAAGTTAGGTAACACTTGCCATGAACCATCTCCTGCTCTCAAGTAGTTGTTTCGTTCCGGGGCTAAACACACAAGTCAACTGGCGAGGTGCCAATTTATTCCTAGAAAAACCTGTCATAGATATTTTAGCCGCATTCAAATTATTTATTCAGCATTAATCCTTACAGCGCGGGGATTGACTTTAGACGTCAGAATCTGACGTCTGTAGACGTCAGATTCTGACGTCTAAAGTCGATCCCCGCAGTGTAAGAGTAAAAATATGTGTAATGTTTGTAGACCCATAACATATACACTCTAAACAATATAGGTTTATTAGAAGGAATCTTTCAGTACTATTACCATGCAACCCCAAGAGAACCCTTGCAGGGCTCCTGTAGTTGCATGGTAATAGTACTGAAGGGCTCTTTTTGAAGAACCTAAAGATATTGCTTAGAGTGTATGTATTCAAATGAAGCAGAAAGAGCTAACTAAGACATTTATGATGATTTCAAATTGAAAAAACCCTTTGGTCTCTATGGTTTATACAAAAATTGTCAGCACTTTAAGAGCTACCACTGAAACTAAAATTGATCAGTATGCTGTTCACTGTTTCACCATGAAGTGTTGAGCTTCCATATTCGAGGCAAAGTTGTGACATTTGTCGTTGGCTGTGACATTTGTCGAGGCAAAATTGTTACATTTGTCGTTGGCTGTGACATTTGTCGAGGGCTGTTGTGACATTTGTCGAGGGTTGTATTGTGACATTTAGTGGGCACAGCAAGCATGGCGTTCGCTGTCGTTTCCATGATGAGCACCACCCAGCAATAAATCCGCATCGTGTCCACAAGAGAGAGACAGAGATTCCTCTCGGATAAGATCCGGATCACTAGTGAGGGCTAAAAATACGGGGACCGCCCACCTAACCGTCCTCAGCTGGTCAGCACTACCTTCCCAGTCAGCACGATACTCTTACCCAATGTCGGTTCAAGGTTGGGCCATCGTCTGCGACGCTGGCCCAGCATTGAACCAACATTGGGTCAGTGTATCGTGTTTGCTGGTCATCACTGCCTCACCGCTAAAATGACCGTCGCGATTCACCGCTCTCCATCTTTTCTCCACTTGATGGTTTGCGTAACTCCTCAAAACATGGACAAAATTGGTCAACAGTGCTTGATTGTCGTACCCTGATGACATCGCAATGTGAGTAGCCTGGTTTAGCCGAGTATGATTGTCGCAGACGCTTGCTTCACAGAGCCAACCTTCTTACGGTTGACAACCCCATGCCCCAACAGGACAATTTACGAGGTTGAAGATCTGTGTCTCTATATCTATATGTTTGCAATGCTAGTCATTGTCATTGATCTCAAGCCCACTGAATACAATATAGACTTCTAAACGGGACTTTCAATTGATCAGTTGCTTGTAGGACGTTCAACATACAGACCAATAGACTTTCGTCGATTAACCGATTTTATGAAGGTCAATAGTTTAAATACACTACAAAATTATTAATAAAGTAGCCCAGTATGTGACAGTAAAAAAATAAGTGACATTGCGGGGCTTCTGTTTGCTCTGCTGTAAAACACAGGCTCCTGGGAGGAAGTCCTTGGGGGGGGGGGGGGGGTTATCCCAGCAGGAACGAGACATTGAGCCAATGTTGATTCAATGCTGGGCCACCGTCTGCGACGCTGGCCTAGCATTAAATCAACATTGGTTCAATGTCTCGTGTCGGCTGAGTTCATATCTTGTGACACATTGTGAGGGCTTTTTGAGGTACTCTGTGTTTGCTCAGGCCTCAGGTTGTCATCTGTCCCACCAGAAGAACTCCACCTCCTGAAACATTTATGGAAGAAAATGAAAAGGAGTTTTTAAATAGTGGATACTTTACTTCGTGGGGCCGAGCGAAGGGTTACATGTTTGAGATAGGATTTTTCTTAAAAGCATTTCACCCTTGAATTGCTAATAACGTCCATGGTCGCATTTATTTATCCCTGAAAGAAGAAAAATTTAAATGGAAAAAATGAGCAATAAATTTGCTGGATTACTTTATGTTTGGATTCAAATTGTGTATATTCAAGTAAATTATACTCATGTGTGTTGCAATAGCGAGACACGACTTAAAGTGAGTACAAATTAAATTATATAGTTTAGCGCTTTAACCCTTTAAGCCCTCACGATGCGTTACAGCATCATTTTACATCCCTGAAAACAGACCTAATTTCCCTATAACCAAGGGTTTTAGAACAAAAAAATCTAATTAACTGATTTACCGATACATGGTGATTTTTTTGTATTTTTAAACCACATCATGTCATCTTCATCCACTACAAGTCGATAATTGATTCGCGGCTTCTAGTGGATGAAGATGACAATGGCAACTTCAGGCTTCAAAGGGTTAAGGGTTAATATGGACCAGCCTCAGATGGAGGTGTCATCACGTGTTATTTCATGTTTACTGGTAAAACAAGGACACACCAGAGATATTGTACAATACGATAGTCAGCTTACTAATGTCACCATATATACGAGTGCGTATAATACATTAGACTATGTGTTGCTGCCACCTATTGACGGCGGTTGAAACGGTTAAGTGAATCTATACTATTATAGATCAAGAGTTCTCAGGCTTCATCTTTCGTTGTAAGCTCACCCTGAACAAATCGGTTTTTTCCGGCCACCCATTATTCACCTACCACACAGCAGTTATGGTATTTTTGGAATACACGCTATTATTATAATTTCCTATACTAGGATATGTTTTTGTGTCGTAATTAACAGTAGGCTACGTCCACAAATATGCTGTATTCCGGCAACGGCAACGGCACTCAACACACAGTGACGCCTGTCTTGAGCGCGCCAAAAAAACACGAGGCATTCAATCCCAATGGTGGGTTAACCCTTTAGCCACCAAATTATTCAATTGGAATTTTCACTCACTTGAAGTTGTGTCTCGCTGACGCGATCCATAACTTCAAGTGAGTGAAAATTATTCAGATTTGAAAAAATGAAAGTCAACTATTTTCAAATCTTGCTGGCTGATGTCACATTTTATCTTTAACATATTTAAAATGTGGTACTTTATGTGCTAATAAATAATGAAAACCCAAATATATGCGACACCGGAGGTTAAAGGGCTAAGAGTGAACATTAGCTTAACATTGAACTAACATTTTTTCAACTCGTGCAGCTTGCACAGTTTAACTCTAGTCATCATATAAAACAAATATACAATATTTTTTCCAGGTTTAGCACTTATGACAATATATTTGCAAAATTTATTTTTGGAAATAAATTGACATCTAAAGCAGCAGATATACAATATTTTATCAAAATACAATTTTACAGATTAAAATGTCTTCATTTTAATACAAATGAGCTATGTGCACAACGTACACAAGTGTGTGGTCATAACTCAACAAACATGGGGCATTCACCCAATGATGTTTCAATGTTGGCCCACCGTCATCGACGCTGGACCCACATTGAAACATTATTTGGTGAATGCTCCGTGTTTGCTGGGAAAACGGGAGGGGATAATGACTGTATGTCGTCAAGCATAGTATCTAGTCTTGCACTATCATCACTTGCCCAGCTGACACGAGTCGCTAAATCAATGTTGGTGTAATGCTGGGTCAGCGTGGGTCACCACAGCATTGGGTCAACGTCTCTGTTAGTCGAATGTTACATGCTGTCTGTTAGCAATGAACATGCAGACTTTGTTTATGAGGTTTATCGTAACCCCTGGTGACGATTAAAATTACTAATAATTAAACAGCATTGATAAAAAAATGAAAGTTAGGCTAAAGCGACACAATCAGGCTAAAATCTACAAAAAATCAGTAGGCCTATTGTTATTTTGGCTAAAACGTCATTCTTATCAGTCAATTATTAATTATCTAACGCGTCTAACTCCTCGGACGAACCGAGCTCAGATGCGTACTAAGACCAATTCATAACCAATGCCATTCTTGAAGTCGGCGAGACAGGTGGGCGAAAAAAGGGAAAACCATGCGGCTTGCTTGGAAAAAAACTTGTGGGACAAAATACTATTTCAGCATTCAAATCAACGTTCGGTAGACTCTAATTTTAATATTATACAATATGAAAAACAAAGTGTTTCGCTTAATCATCAGTTATGCTGAAATATGTTGTGTATGTGTTAACGTGTGGTAAGGGGGGGGGGCATATTTACCCCAATCCAAGATGGCGACGTGACAATACGACTTCCAGTTTGAGAGCACATAGTCGTCAACAGGCCACAGATTCATCGAAAAGCTCTGAATATAAATTAATTTATTATTCCGTTCATTGATTCATTACTTCGTTTATTTGTTTATTTATTCGTTCATTCATTCACTCTCTAAAAAGACCAATTTTCACATTTCTAATGGAAATGAGATCTTTTAGTGGGATGGGTTCTTATCTTAATACTCCTTCCTTATCTCCAGCTATCACCTGCAGTGTGATGCGGCTCAATGTTGGGCTAGCATCTACGACGCTGGTCTCGCATTTGAGCCGCATCACGTATCCCGCAGAGAAGAAAGGAGTATTAGCGCATTCTTAATAAAGAAATCTGTTTTTCTAAGAAGTGTAGCAGTTGTGGTCTGCAAGTGTATCGCAGTTTAGCGGCAATAATAAAACTCACAGTCCACCAGTTTGTGACCTCATCCTATACACAGCTAACTGTGTAATGTAGTTAACCAGGCTGGGGGGGGGGGGGGGGATGATGACGACCATTACTCAGATGGTCCTCATGGTTCAAGAGAAGGCTGATTGGTGTTGGTAACTGTGCTGGTAACTGTGCTGGAGAGAATTATAATGATCTGCAGCAACTGTTACAATCTGATGGGGAGATGCTAACTGAAATGGATGAGCCACTCTGTATAATCAGTACAAATCTCAGACTGATTAATCGCATCAACCCTTTGCGTTCTACAACTGTTTATCAAAACTGACGTGAAAAGGGAACAGCAGTAACTGCTTACCTGGAAAGTAAGCAGTTACTGCTGTTTAGTTTTGCGTGACAAGATCAATTTACAGTAAGGGTGTCGCCATTATTTGAACGACTTTGTAAAAGATTTCATCTCTAAAATAAATATTGTTGTAGAATTCCCCCTCTGAGTTATACAAAATATCACCACCTTAGTGATGTAAATCGTATCGCGCTCTCGTGAATTAAAATACACCACTACATTATTTTCTTTGTCCGACCACTACATTCTAAGCCGGGAATGGAGAGATATTGTTTATCAAGTACGGATCAATTATCATGTCAGGCCTATGGTACTATAAAACCCTCGGAGCTCTACATTCTTAGCTGTGGCCTCGGCCTTTTTCATAGCTAAGAATGTAGAGCTCCTCCTCGGGCTTTATCCTGTACATCATTCACCACGGCGGAGATAGCTCGTTACAGTGATAAATGTACTCAGCTCTGCTTGACCCGCGATCGTCGTTGTGATAAACAACGTTCTAAACTGTTCAACAGCATGGAGTAGGCATACTCACCAATTATGTGCACCATAATTAAACATGTTGGATTAATATTCAAATGTGTGCTTTGAAAATATTTAAAAAAAACTAGTCTCGTCTCATGGCTTCCTCTGTCGAGTAAAGCATCAGAGTGTAGGAAGCTACACAAAAAAAACATTCCCTCATTTAGACCACCCTCTTTGATAAAGGATTATTAAAATACAAAAATGCGGATGATTTGAAACTGTGTTCGTGGAACAAAATACTTTCCACAGTACAGACCGCAAAGCATGCAATACCATGGTAGAGGACTTTTCCCGGCAAGTTATACTGTTGGTGTTTCCATTCATGTATCTCTATTTGCGACATCGGACCAATGTATGCTTCTGTAGTTTCACAAGTTTTTCTAGTGTTGACATTAGAAGCCATTACAAGGAAATGGGCATCCAATAAACCGATTGGCATTCCCAGAGGTAATTCGATAAGTATAATTCGGCATGAGCAAGCGAAACAGAACGCCGCTCTACGGTGGCCCAGGTCCTAGGTCGAGTTGAGAACAAAGCTGTGCACCCTCCCCCTCTCTACCATCTACCCCCGGGCCAGGTCAGGACAGGATGGTTTAAAAACGATGAAACAGCACAAGTGTCTCACATTCCGTAAACTCATATTTGTCATTTGCCTTTGATGAATTCGTCCTTTTCATCAAAGTTGGATATGAATTATTATTATTTACATGTAGTTATCACATATCGATAATAACCCTCCTTGATGAACAATAAACCAAATGTTGGCCCACACTGAGTACCCACCAAGCACAAAACATGTGTATAGATTTATATAAACGAATGAATGAACTTATTGAGTTAGTTGAAATAAATCTGGTCAATATTCTGGATCAGTGTACAACATATTTATTATATTCATTTAATGATTCAATTATATTCAAAGGGCAGCAGTAACTGCTTACTTAACAAGTAAACAGTAGCAGATGAGTGTTCATTAATCACATAAAGGGTATCTCTCAAATCATATCAGAAATAAATATCACAGTGTTGATTTTCATCGCGCGAAACGTGCGTAGCTTCCAAATCTGGTGAGCTACAAAGAGAGTCATGGGGCCTGACCATCCAGTCGACTGTGTGCATATTGGCAAAGAGGCTTGTTTACGGCACAACAAAGTACGTTTTGGTGGGCGGCGGAAAAAATGACAAATTAGGCACCAGGTCGGAGCGCTGTTGCGTCTGGGACCAGTCGGTCATGTCCCCCAAGGAAAAGACCATTAACCCTTTACCGCCAAATTATTCAATATGAATTTTCACTCACTTGAACTTGTGTCTCGCTGACGCGATCCATAACTTCAAGAGAGTGAAAATTATTCAGATTTGACAAAATGGAGGTCAACTGTTTTCAAATATTGCTGATTGATGTCACATTTTATCTTTAACATGTTTAAAAGGTGGTACTTAATGTGCTAATAAAAAATGAAAACCCGACTATATGCGACACTGGCGGCTAAAGGGTTAACAGGGCACGTGGACCACACACTCTGCGTGCTGCAGTAAGAAGTGTACGCCAATTCTCATCTACATCGGGCAATCTATCACGATATATCGCGATTGAATTCCTGCTCTATATGGAAACTACATGGACGTGTTTTGTAAAAAATATCTAATTTTAAAAATGGTCATAAGTGAAAGCGTACCTCTTAGAAAATCACAACTGATGTTACTTTTGTGAGTGCATTGGTCATTTCATTTAGGCCCGGGCAGAGGCCAGGAGCCTACTGAGTTTATTGCAATATTGTTTGTGTCCTAATTTGCCGAAACAGTGGTCCCGTGTCTGGGCAACGGTTGTCATTTCTGAGAAACAGTCCTTATGAACAAGTCAAATATAACGTTTGATGTCGCTAGGTCAAATAGTGGCGTATTTAAAAAGTGTTAAGAAAAAATGTGTTTATGGTAATATTTGTGATTAGAACCAGCCAGCAATGGGCTGCGACGCTGGCCCCACCTTGAAGCCGAACTGGGTGGGTAGGCCTACATCGTACGAGGTAGGCTTACTATACATAGTCCTTCTATCACATCTGGAGCCACGACTGGCAGCACGATTCACTGGCAAGTACTGAATGGATGTTGGCCAGCACCGGCGATGCTGATGGAAGGAATACACGTTGATATATTTTGAAATATTAACTTGTTTCCTTGGTTCTTTCTTCAATTATATCCTGGACATTTAGGATTCTGACCCATGAGAAAGACCAATACAGTAATTATGTTTACAAAATATTTTAAGCCGATTTGTTTGTCTATAGCACTTAATCAGCCTGAAGCCGGGCCTCGGAGTTTGGGAACTTCTGTTCTAATCTTAGTGCATAATTTTATGCAAATTTTCACTTCAAATTTGAGTGAATTTGTCATTTTATTCTTGATGTATAATTTTATGCCAATTTCCATTCACATGAGTCACCAAATTTATTCTTGACACATTCAGTTGCTTGCAATCTTGCACGTCTTCATTACAACCTGGCTTCGATACAGTCTCGAATGATAATATGTTTGGGGTGACACCCAAGAAACATGACATGTTGAACCAACATAGAGATAAAAGAGTGTACTTAATATTAAAAGTAAAAGTGGAGCTTGTTTTATTTGCTCTGGCTCCTCAGTCTTATTTTAAGTATTAAACCACTGTTTTAGACCACCAAAGGCATTATTAACACAACAATACTATTAAGATATATATATAATATAATATTATGTTATAATGTTAGTATACATCATTTATGGCCTGCTAGTTGTAATACTGTCAACAATAGCCGATATGATGTTTGCAAGTTACTAAGCTTGCAGCATGTTAACTAGATGATTTCGCCTTTTAAAATGTACAGCGATGTGTGGAAATAGGTAGGTCTAACAAAAAATAAGCGCCAATGGAAATTCACTAAAAAGTTTAAAATCTCTGAATTTTCTGTAATCGAAGGCTTTCTTCAACTCAATCAATCGCTGTTTGAAGTGCTGATTAACACGATTAAAAACATTAACCCTTTGAGCGCGGGGACCGTATTTATACTTCAGAATCTGACGTCTATAGACGTCAGATTCTGACGTATAAAAACGGTCCCCGCACTGAAAGAATTAAAATATTTCCAATGTCCGTATATCTAAAACATATATAGGTATTCAAAAAGAAGCGGAAAGAGCTAACTAAGACATTTATGATGATTTCAAATTGAATAAAACCCTTTCGTCTCCATGGTTCACACAAATATATTTCAGCGTTGTGAGGGTTATTGGACGCGATAATGAGCTTTGCTAATCAAATAGGCCTACGGCGACCCACAACTTTAAGTGGCTGAAAATTACTCATAATTGTTAAATTTGAGACCGAATAATTGCAAATCTTGAAGTTTAAACACTCATATTATTCCCAATAATATTTATTTAATCAGCTAATAAACAGATTTAAAAAGATCATAGTCGTGCTTAGCGCTTGATGGTTGCGTTGATATCCGACATAGGAACAACCCTGGTAGGCCTCAAATTAGCCAAGTCGGGCCTCAAATCACTAAATTCTCTCTAAACATACCGTCCTTTGGATATGAAAGGATGTATCTGCCACATTGTATAATGGCAGTACACCCTTTTATATCCAAGGGGACGAATTCGCCTCTTTGGATATGAAAGGGTGTATCTGCCACTTCGTGAAGTGGCAGATACACCCTTTCATATCCAAGGGGACGATCACGTTACTGTGATCGGTACTCGTGCGGGTCATGAATAGATAACATCGAAGACGAGTGATACAGAACCAACTGGTTTATACAAATGTGCACACAAAACGACAATATCACATAAATATGTCAGCCCGAGAGATCAATGTCGCATAGAACAATAATGTCCCTATCCGCCAATATCGATATTGTCATGTCCCGTGGATAAATACACGCATATATTGTCAAATATATACATTTTCTCAGTTTAAAGGGACATGCCCAGGTCTAAAATCATAAAAAAAATCGGTGATTTTATTTTAGCTTAATAATATGTCCATATTATGTAAACATGTCCATAGACTAGAACTGCAAAAGTTTTTTAATTGTTGTGCTGCGCACTTACCAGTTAGGCTAGATATAGAGACAAAATTCCCGTATTTCTTATTTTTGACATGGTTGTCAATAATTAGAAATCAGGAATTTCTGGGCATTTCCCTTTAATTGTGCGGCGGGTGGAGATACATAGCCTACCAAAACTTATCTCATCCGATATCGGTAAAATCTGACCTATCACTATGTCTTTAGTGGGGATTATCCTATATAATTCATTTAATATGTTCATTACAATTATCCCATTTTGTGACTTGTGTAATATTTCTTCATAACGACAATGATACAATACCTCGCCTTAAACTTTAATAAATTAATATGTATATTTTCAAACAACCTGTGCATATATATAGGCCTAGGACCTTTATTATAACTTTTGACAATTATTGCTAGCGTCACACCAACAGGTTAAAATATATTATATACATTTCATATCTTCACTTACTATTTTAACATATCGTTTTACAAATGTACCATGTATATGAATTATTATGCCTATGTCTATGACGCAGAGTCTGTATTGATTCCCTAACGTCAATATAACATCTATCTATCTGTACTAATTAGTTGTGCCAGGAAAACAGGGCTAGAGAAAGGGGTTCGTTTATCAGCAGGTCAAATGGTTGAAAAAATCATGACTGGTGCAGTCTTCTATTATCCTAATATAGAATTCAATTATTATACCTACACGTGTGTTTACATGATTGCTGTCATGATGTCGTTCGGTGTAGAAATTACATAACTGCCTTATTTGCCATTATTGTCACGTGGGCAAGTCTGATGAAAACGCGGCAGCCATTTAGCAGATGTATTGACTTCACAAAGTCGTATTGTTCAGGTTTCACCTATTAAACCCAGCAAATACAAGGCATCCACCCTATGTTGCACCAGCGTTGGGCCATCGTCTACGACGCTGCCACAACATTGGGCTAACATTGGTTCAATGTATCGTGTTTGCTAGGAAGCAACTGCCAGATCAACCTACTGGTCAGAAACTATGAAGTAACAAAACCAATATGTATTGACTATTTCGCAGTATATGCTCTGAAACTCGCCAAATCGAGTGGTAACTTGGGCGTTAATTTACCCCGCCGTGATTTCCGTGGTTATTTTACTTTCAGTGATAAACCTGACGTGTTTTACAGACACACGTATTTTTGGATGAAAAAGACCCATAAGTGACAGCTTTTCCAGATACAATTATGTTCAAGTGATATTTCTTCTCTTAAAATCCACACAGCGGAGGCATGTATAATTCCATAAAGAGGAAGTCTTACATTTTAAGCTGACTGTCACCAAAGATGGAGTTAACACATTCTGGAGGGTGTAGACTTGATCGATAGAAGGGCATTGTTTCAGCCAGACGAGAACGTCTCGCCTCACATCTCATCCCGCGAAATCACAATGAGAGGTTGTCACAGTGATCACATAGATTTGTTTGACCCCTGTAGGTCAAGTCCAGTATTGATCTCCTTGAGTTACTATCAGTGCAGAATTTCTCTATGAATGAGCGATGAGCGAATATTATTTCTGCATATTATGGCAATATCGCGACACATTATTGCAAACATAACACCCTACTCCTAATCAAATTACTTCAAGGGTTCATTATAATGCAGAGTACCATAAGCAGCACTGCACACTCCAAGCGTTTGAACAGTTTAGAGTACTTTATATGCATAACTGCGATGACAAACCCAGCCCGATCGGATTTTGAAACCGATACCTCCAGGTCACGAGCCACAGTCAGTAGAATGAGTCAACGGCGCCAGCTTATTTATCTCTTCTTACCAACCTTATTTCGAACGTGCACAACTTTATGCCTTTTTCTTAAGATCAAGGTGAACGAAGATCCCACTAGCTGGCTATCCGGTCAGTTTAATATATTTTAACCAACATGCTTGTGACTGAACTCAAAACTGACAAGTCTTTAACTCTTCTTTTGCCAAATTCGCATTGATTTATGCGAAATCCACATGTGTAGGCCTACATGTATGCGTTATTTGCAATGGAGATATTTCATTACATGCGTGCCTGAAAAAATCGCCAACCAGAATGGTCAGTGACATAGACGCAATGTTCTCTTGCATTTTTAATTTGTGCGATGTGCGCATGCGCATAGCTATTACCTGTATTGTGCCCAGGGTCTAGCTCTGGGATACTCCTTAAAAAAGTCGGTTTCTGGTAGTAATTTTATCAGGGGGGAAGTCGGTAAAGGAGGAGGTAATATATACCACAGGCCATTAAAAAGAAAATTAATTAGATATAGTATTACCGAAAACTTCTTTCTGTCCTTCACTATTGATTTCAGTTCTAAAACGCCTAGGTTTTAGAAAATGAAGCCATTCTTTAGAGACGCAAAATCATGCTTTAATGCATCGTGAGGGTTCAACCCTTACAGCGCGGGAACCGATTTTCGTCGTCAGAATCTGACGTCTGTAGTTTTAAAGGGTTAAGGCGCCTATAGTTGATTTTGGCCGTTATGTTTGTCCTTCAATGACAAATGAGCAATAAATTTACTGTAATAACATATTTCTAGATTGTATATAAAACTGTAGATCTGGTGATTTTCACGTGCTTAGGTTTTCGCGAATTTGTGCTTTTAGGACTCGCGAACTTGTTTTTCATCGCGAAATTTTCGAAAATTAAAACTTCGCGAATATTACCAGATCTACAGTACATAAGTATTTTTACTCACTTGGAGTTGTGGGTCGCGGTCAATTATGAAAGTGTGTATGACGAAAATCCCTTCCGCCATTGATCTTTTAGCCCGGTTTATCTTTGATATGGGTCCACGCACACTCCATGCACTGGAAGTGTTACTCTGGAAATGAAAGAGGTTAGAAGAAAGGTACTTGGGCACAATTTCTAAAAGAACAGCACCGGATAATAAAGTCCTTAATCCTGTTCTTTGCCTCTGTGGCACAAGAACAGCCCACTGGAAACACGACGTTGTAGCAACTCTGAATCAACGCCAATGACGTTGATTCACCGTCGCAGATGATCGACGATACCTGCAGCATGACGGTCCAGGTAACGCGTTTGACCTTCTTTCTTTCTTCTTTCTCATATAGGCAGTGTTTCCTGGAACACTAATGGGAATTCCAAAAGTAAAACGATCTAAGCTTACTGCTCGATCGTTTAAGTGGCAGATACTTTTGTCCAGCCGTTTGTGACAAATTCTGCTACCCAGCAGACACAAGATGCTGAATCAATGTTGCTATGACGTTGGCCCCTGTCTAAGATGGCGGACCAACGCGAACCAACATTGACTCAACGTCTTGTGTCTACTGGGTAAGCTCTGTACATGGAAAACAATAAGCGGCTCTTGAAATCAATAGAAACACAACATCGCTGTGTTATTGGGCGTTCATAAATTTACTACATGCATAAAAGTTGCTAGACTAATGTCGTGTTAAGAATACTTTTGTGCTTTTAGTAAAGTTACCCTTGAAGTTTATCTCTGTTAACAAAACAATATATTGATATAATAAGAAGCCGTTTTTGTATCGCGCCATACCTATTTGTGAATGTACTGACATCAGTTTTATTATTCCTGTCTCTCATTGGGTGACTCGATGTGACACTCAAATTAAAACCCCAGCGCAGCTATTACTGGTAATTTGTATCTGCTTCTTGTATATAGTAAGATCATATAAAACTTCCTTCTGGGTGTTTTTTTACAAGAAAAAACAAAACTGATAAATAACTAAAAATAGATGATACATATCACCTTAAAATAAACTCGGCAGACAGATTTTTCAAATGAGCAGTTGCTACTGGTTGCCTTTGCAGGCTGACCAGGTAAAGGGCTGAGGGTGGGGGGATTAAGAGGTAATGAATCTGTCCCGTTCCTGGGTTGATAGAGAGCAGGAGATGACGTGAGACGTGGGGAGATTAACCCTTTAACCGCTACGTTGTTTAATTAATTTTTTTACACACTTGAAGTTGTGGGTCGCGGCCGCGACCCACAGCTTCAAGTGTGTAAAAATCACTAAATTTGTTTAATTTGAAACATTTTAAAGTCTTGATGTTCACACTCACATTTAATTCACAATAACAGTGATTTGATCGACTAATAAAACGAATTTAAAAAGATTATGTTTGTGATTGGCGGTGAAAGGGTTACCACGGCAGAGAGGAAGAACGACCTGTGTTGAATTATAAAATACTCGGCAATTGGTAACATGACATCCATATAAAAATAGTTGAATCAGTGTTTCCGGTGTGGATAGATCCACTGATCCGGATTAATCAGGATCAAAACTGTGAGTTTGGATTCTGCATCGTCGAGTAATTCTAGTCCACGTACAATACGAAACTTCCGATTTTTTAACGTTGGACAAAAAAATGGTAACCCACAAAGATATAATTTAACAAGGAACTTGTGTAAATATGTGTGTAAAAAAGAATCACTTTATTAATCTCAGCAATACAAGCGTGGATTTGAGTAGCTATTTGCCATATCAAAAGCTAAATTTACCACATCAATAATGATGTTTCTGTTTTGTTATTTTTCATTTAAAACGGTGTAAAAATTCTGGGTCGATATTATTGAGTAAAAGTCTTCTTGGTATGTCAATAATCGCGATGTCTTTTGATGAAAATGGAACTGCCCAATTTGGTTATTTATTTCTATATCAAGAACATATTTTGTAGAATCAATTGATTTCCATGGCTGATGTGCCTATAGGCAAGACCGACACAGATATATCTGTGTCGGTCTTGCATTTGTTTTTTCTCTGGCGGGTCAGTGTTAAAAATATGTATATAATATATTATGTAATCCTTTCCGAGTCCTATCTCTTCTTTTTGTCCACCCGTATTATCCATGTCAGACACAGTGCCAGTCAGCTGACGGATGTGGATGAGAGAGAGAGGGCGGGTCTAAGTGGCAGCTGGTTAATTTACCAGCAACGAGCTGATGGCAAACTCAGACGAATCTCTCACGGACACTGATTTAACATCGGACCAACGCCAAAAGATACACCACAGAGTGTCCTGGAATGAATACCTGACGGGGAAGGCGTCAACTGCAACTTATAACGTTGGATCAGTTGTGGCCCAGTGCTGGAAACGTAGGCCACGCATTACCCTTGCATACGAATGGCATACCTGGCAGATTTCATCGTTGGCGTGACGCCGGGTTGACGTGTTTGCCCGGCGTCCAGACATGCTGTGAACAGGAGCCAGCAAGAGACGCTGACCCGGAGCTGCTGTAATGTTGGGCCAGCGTCTGCGACGCTGGCCCAACATTACAGCAGCTCCGGGTCAGCGTCTCGTGCTTGAAGTCAGGTGTCCTAACTGTCCGCCGCGGACATTATTCTCCATTGCCAGCCATGTTCCAGGCAAACAAGCCTGTTTTTCTTCGTTTGCCCCTGATGGCTTATCGGAGACGTGATCCTTGTTCCAATCCGGGGCCAAGGATCGCAGACCCCACCCCTCAACCAGGTCCCCATCAAAGGAGTGTATGAATGCGCCGCAGATGAAAATATTAACAAAGTCAGGACATTAGGTTGATGTGTGTGGGCGTGAAGGTCGCACCGACCGCACCAGGGATAGCGTCTAATTGCTGATAAGTACCATTGGTTAGCTATATCCTAATATCCATCTCTTTGTGACAGAACCAGCTGAATAGAGGTCCTCACTGGCTGGTTTTGAATATCATAAGCATTTACGCGGTTTGAGAAAACTAAACCAAGGACAAAAATCAAAGAGGGTTTTTTCATTCAGCCTTCCTAAGCACTGCTAAACGTCAGATTACTTTGTGCTCAATTGTCATCCGTCTGAAGCTGGAATTGTCCTGAGACATTTCGTGTCCTACAAGCGACATTTTTTGGGGGGAGGGAGGGGAATATGAAGTGCCTTGACAAGTGAGATGACATATTTTATCGTGAAATCTGAATTATACGATGATTTGCATGGACATAATAGTGTGTGCTTATGTTTGATATCTTAGGTTTTATTTTGTTTCAGGGACGCCCGGTAGCTCGGTAGTAGGCGCGAAATGCATGTTTATTGCTATATTTTCATTTGTTTTTAAAACTGTGATTGCGAGGCAATTGGATCCATGTTAGATTGTAGGCCTACGATATTCAAAAACCGTAGAAAGGCGAATGTTATGGAGTAGAACCTGGTATGAGCAGCCACTATTGTTATCTGCAAAAAAGAGGCAGATACGACTGTTTATTACATAGGTTACGACTTGGGTTATTTCCTAAGATGACATTTTCTATCCATATGGACAGCCCCCAGACACCTGCCACATTTATCTGTCCCTATGGTGACTGTTCACGTCAGGTTCTACTGTACACTAAGACCAAGGAGGTTAGCCATATAACCTTGCTAAGATGTACTTCAAATGAATGACAAATACACATTTCTGTACGTGAAGGGTTCGGCGAGATATCATGTAGAATCAGGTGGAAGGAAATGAGATTATTTGCCGGCACTGTTGACCAATCTTCTGGAATGCGTGAATGATGTGATTGGGCGTTGATCAGGGTCTGGTGGTCATTCATTTATGACAATCATCTTGGTCTGTTAGCAATGCTGGGCTGCCTACAAATCCAATGAAAACTACTACTACGCAGTGCACCCATTTCCGGATAGCTGGATACTGCTGCGTTTTTTTATGATCTTCATTGATGCGCTCTCATGCGTTCAATATATAAAACATGCGGAACTTCTTCTGGCGCTAAAATAAAATGAATGGGGTTTTAGTCCACCTTTGTGCACATATATAAACTGGGACAGGAGAACCTCCTGAGGATGGTAATATGAATGAGGTGATACAGCCCTCCAGACATACGATTCGAAATGCGAGCCCTGGCGATCTGATGCCGAGTACGCTATCTCTCAGCCACGAAGGCTCCCCACAATAGAGAATTTGTAGGAGTGAGCGGGGAAGAAACATTTTGTTTCTTTGAAACTTGAAGGCCAGAGTGGGGCTCGAACCCGCGATTTCCGACTTTCCAAGCAGGCTTTAACCACTGCACCAGGGCCCCCACCCTCTTCTGGCGCTAACAGCGCACAAAAATATGCTTAGCGTTAATGCAGCGCGCTCCACGAACCACTAACGATAGCTGACGTACGACCAACGCTCCAGTAAAAATATCAATTTTCAATGCGTCGGTCGTGCGTCGACTATGTGTGACTGAACATTACATCTAGAAAATATCTAAAAAATGACGGCACTGAGCGCGAACATAGAATCTATATGCGTGCTAAATGACTCCACAATTTATTCGTGAGGCGCGCTAGCAATTCGCTGTGCATTCGTTAGCTTCATCAGACCAAGTCTAGTATTCTACCCCCGACCAATCGAAGAGTGGTTCAGCCTGTCACATGACGAGATCGGCCAATCACCGCCGTCATTCAGTTGTTATTCAAATTAGGGGGTAGAATACCAGACTTGCACCGCTTCATCGCACTGCTAATGCGTATCGCATTATCAAAATGCTGTATATTCACTGATTTATGCACTTGATTTATTTTTAACACGCTGTATAGGCTATTCGTCATAAACTCGCTAGCTATTTTCATCACCCGACAAAATGCACAGACGCACAACGACGCACAAGGCGTTGTCTGTGCGTCGTGTATGTGTGACGTACTGGGGTATAACAAATCGTGCTGACAATCATTTTTCGTTATAGATACGCTGTGTTCCGGTTGAGATTTCAATATAACCTTTAAACCCTTTAAGTCCCCACGATGCATTAAAGCATCATTTTACATCCCTGAAAACAGACGTACTTTTCCTGTAACTAAGGGTTTTAGAACGAAAATTCCCACGAAACTGGCTTACCAATACGTGGTAGTTTTCTTTAATTTTTAAACCACATCAAGTCAGCTTTATTCACTACAAGTCGAGAATTGCGGCAGCAATTCGCGGATTGTAGTGGATGAAGATGACTATGGTAAATTCAGGATTGAAAGGGTTAAATACCCTCTCACAGCTCATTTAATTGTGGCCTCAGGAAGTAATCACTCTACTAAAAAAACATTTGAAATATTTTGTTAAAAGCTTAAAACCATTTGCAGAAAAACGCTAAAATATTTGCGTCGGATGAATGAATGATGAATATGTGAGTGAATGAATGAGTGAATGAATGTGACGAAGACTAAAAGTGAGACGTTTTTTACTAACACTGCTACTGTCGCAGACAACATAATCACTCATAATATAAGACCGTGCAGATAACAGTGCAGATGAATACTTCTACTGATTAGAGTCGTCGGCTAAATACTGGTTGAACGTGCGTACCAACATCACAGTCATTGGCACAGAAGTTTATGTAAGGTTTCACCATCGCCTTTTCTTCGCATCGAGTTAGAAAAAAGACTTGATGGTTTCTGGAGGATTGTTTGTAAAGCAGTCAGGGAAATTGTCTGATGTACGATGGAGGAACTCACCGTAATCACCATAAACTCACTCTCTTTTCCTGGCATTTCCTGGCAAGTTTTTCAGGCAAACCTTTCTCGACCACCTCGTCGCCAAAGCTGATCTTCACAATGAAAACTTGTGTGGAGAGACATCCGAGTTCTTCATTGACCATGTATGTGAAAATAAGAGTGCAAATAATATCTGCTTTGGGATGACAAAAGACAATGAAAAGTAATTCGTCTTTGTTTCCTGAACCGTTATAATTTTTGTGCTCATAATGTATGTTATACATACGTGATCAATCGATTATGTACACATTCATGGTTTGACTATAACAACTGAAACCATGCAATAATTAATCTTATATCTACTAACAATGTATGATACTGATATACATGTTATTATGGTGAAGTTATTTCAAAATGTTGAACAAGAAGAAGCGAGCGGGCGTGTGAGTGAGTGAGTGAGTAAGTGAGTGAGTGAGTGAGTGAGTGAGTGAGTGAGTGAGTGAGTGAGTGAGTGAGTGAGTGAGTGAGTGAGTGAGTGAGTGAGTGAGTGAGTGAGTGAGTGAGTGAGTGAGTGAGTGAGTGAGTGAGTGAGTGAGTGAGTGAGTGAGTGAGTGAGTGAGTGAGTGAGTGAGTGAGTGAGTGAGTGAGTGAGTGAGTGAGTGAGTGAGTGAGTGAGTGAGTGAGTGAGTGAGTGAGTGAGTGAGTGAGTGAGTGAGTGAGTGAGTGAGTGAGTGAGTGAGTGAGTGAGTGAGTGAGTGAGTGAGTGAGTGAGTGAGTGAGTGAGTGAGTGAGTGAGTGAGTGAGTGAGTGAGTGAGTGAGTGAGTGAGTGAGTGAGTGAGTGAGTGAGTGAGTAAGTGAGTGAGTGAGTGAGTGAGTGAGTGAGTGACATTGCCCAAGTATAGAACTCTACTCCAGATTGGTGCCTGTGATTTGTTGGAGAAAAGTAATTTCAATTCTCACCGACTAGGCAATCTGTGCCGCTATTGTAACATTCCGCCAACATAGCGTCATCTTTATTTATACCTGATACCTAAACTCTGAACTCTGAACTCTTTATTACTCTCAAGACCCCAAAGATACATCATTGTGTGAAAAAACATATCATAACAAAAATAACTAACTAACAGTATCTTCATATATGGGTATGTGAGGTTGTATACAAATAAAAAACAAATTATAAAATAATACTGATATATGATGGTGAACACAATACCACAAATATTCATTATTTAATACTGATTTAAAAAATGTACTTTAATATTATTTTAACACATCTTCAAAATAAAACAACAACATTCTGAAAGTTATCTAAGGTGAGACATAATTATTTTAACAAAATTTGCTAATTTACATTGTTTTTGTTAATTTTAACTAGACAATAATACATGATATTTTTCTGTATTTAAATTCGACCAATAAATTTTGGCAAAAGTAATTTCCTCTCATCATTAAAAATACTGCACTGAAATAATAAATGAAATTCATCCCCTGATACTTATCACACATGACATGTTCTCTCACTACGCTCCAAATTTTCATATCCGCCTCTCTCTTTAGGTAGTTTATGACTCGAAACTCTAAACTTAGTTAAAGAAATTCTCAATGACACTGGCAATTTTAACAAATAAGTTTCCATTTTCAGATTTGTTTTAAACATCTTAGAATTATACCACTTACTATTATTAAAAACATCTGATGACCACAAATCCTTATATTCAATGTGTATACCTTCCTTGACAATATTTTTAAACTGATTTATATTTGGTACACACTGTGTAATCCTTTGGTTATACAAGTTACAATTGTTTAAACAATTTTTAACATGCAAAAACCAATCTGATTTTATCAGACCTGTTTTGTTAAGCTTATACATGACATGATAAAGAGTTTTACTAAATTGTTTGTCATTTGCATTAACTTTTTTTGCCTATAAATTTAATACATTTTTATCAATACTAGCTTGTAGAGGGGTTATACCTAATTCACCATACACCAAACATTTCGAAGTCTTGCTATTTACACCCAGAAGCATACGGCAAAATTTCAAATGAAGTTTTTCAACAATATCATTATTGTCATACCCATACTCCAGATCCATAAAGCAAAATTGTTGCTATCATATGATCAAACAAATGTAATTAAACATCTATAGGAAGACACAAGTTTTTACTTTTTCTTAAAAGACTGTACATAGCTCGTTGTGCCTGTCCAAAAAGATGTTTCTTGCATTTATTAAATTTCCCATTATAATTAAAATCGATACCCAAATATCTATAATCAGTAACCACTTCTAATGGCAAACCGTTATAATTAAATTTTGGAATATTTCTACTTTTACCTCTAGAGAAAATCATCACTTTTGTTTTTTGAGTATTAATAGCCAACTTCTACAGAGTACAATAATGATGTGCAGCGTTCAATGCTGCTTGCAACTCACATTCAGATTCAGCCATTATTATAGTGGCATCTGCATATAATACAATTTGAGATATACTTCAATGTCATCATCACTAAACATTTGACTTGTACAATCTTTAAGGACATCTAATCCCTGATAAGCATGTGAAATAAATTCTGACATATCATTGAGGAGCAGAAATGCATAACATTGTGCATTTCTGCAGATACCATGTACCAGTACCAGCTAACAAACCATCTTGAATGCTTTCATGTTTCTCTTTGCTTGCTTACCTGAACGGCTGCATGATTGAGGCCGAATGCACGCATGTTTGTAGGCCCTATGTATGCATGTATCACAGATACCTTCTCTCTTATGTATTTCTACATGTATACATGAAAACACGCACGAACGAACGAACGAACGAACGAACGAACAAACGAACAAACGAACAAACGAACCAACGAACCAACGAACCAACGAACCAACGAACCAACGAACCAACGAACCAACCAACGAACGAACGAACGAACGAACGAACGAACGAACGAACGAACGAACGAACGAACGAACGAACAAACGAACGAACGAACGAGCGAACGAACAAACGAACGAACGAACGAACGAACGAACGAACGAACGAACGAACGAACGAACGAACGAACGAACGAACGAACGAACGAACGAACGAACGAACGAACGAACGAACGAACGAACGAACGAACGAACGAACGAACGAACGAACGAACGAACGAACGAACGAACGAACGAACGAACGAACGAACGAACGAACGAACGAACGAACGAACGAACGAACGAACGAACGAACGAACGAATGTATGAACGAACGAAAGAGCGAACGAACGAACGAACGAACGAACGAAAGAGCGAATAAATGAATGAATGAATAAATGAATGAATGAATGAATGAATGAATGAATGAATGAATGAATGAATTAATGAATGAATGAATGAATGAATGAATGAATGAATGAATGAATGAATGAATGAATGAATGAATGAATGAATGAATGAATGAATGAATGAATGAACGAACGAACGAACGAACGAACGAATAAATGAATGGATGAATGAATGAATGAATAAATGAATGAATGAGTGAATGAATGAATGAATGAATGAATGAATGAATGAATAAATGAATGAATGAATGAATGAATGAATGAATGAATGAATGAATGAATGAATGAATGAATGAATGAATGAATGAATGAATAAATGAATGACCAAAAGAACAACTATTATTAAATATAATTATTGTATTAATCAGGCCTATACGTGAGTGGATTTAAAAGGATGACTGGCTGGCTGGCTGCCTGACTGACTTATTCACTGATGTTTAGGCCTATCTTGCCTCTATCTATGAAATGAACTCATTAGAATAAGAAGAAATGAATTAATGAGTTTTGCTATTTTTGTATAAATGGCCAGATGTCAGAATAACAAAATATCTAAAATTTAAGATATGTATTCAGCATAAGGTCCTACCTTTTCAAAAACAATTCTGCCGAGTGCGTGTTCTGCATATATTATACAAGTACGTGTAGTTGTGTACCTCTGCACTCAATGTGTAACACATGGCCGTCCTTGGGAACTGTCTAACCAGGGGCCATGGAGTCTTACAAATGTGAGAGCTAATAGGCTTTCTGTTAGGTAATCATTTAGGATTACCTCCACGTCAGTGAGTTGATCTACTCCTAGGTAAACGCCCCGATGAGCCGGAGACACTGGGTGAACGTTGGGCCAACGACTTCTACATGCTGGATCAACATTGTCCAGATGATTTGCGCTGTATTAATCATCACCCCTTATGCCAGAACTCAGTCAGGTCAAGCTGTGTTGAGAATTCATGGAGTGATTTGATGGAAGAATACGCAAAAACTAACTCTTTTAATCTTCCTCTTATATCCTCTGAGCCTCATGGCAGCGCACAATGACGGCCTGCTAGCGGGTTTTACAGACTACAATATCAGATTTAAGAATAGAAGCCCTGGTCGTCGTATTTTTATTGAAGAATTCACATCAGGGGTGCTGTAGCTGCACGCCGTGTCCGCATCATCCATCATCATTGGTTTGATATATATTTTGATTTTCCTGATAACATTTCCAAATTCGCCCCTTCATCTGTTGCTTGAGTTGACATGAGAACCTCATCTGAGATGTCAGGGGTTGATGGAGTCATTTATGGTGATATTAACCCTTCAACCGCTAAATTATTCAATTTGAATTTTCACCCACTTGAAGTTGTGTCTCGCTGACGCGATCCACAACTTCAAGTGAGTGAAAATTATTCAGATTTGACAAAATGGAGGTCAACTCTTTTCAAATCTTGCTGGTTGATTTTATCTTGAACATTTAAAAAGTGGTACTTTTAAATCTGCTAGTAAAATAGCAAACCCAAATATATGCGGCACCGGCGGTTAAAGGGTTAATAACCGTAGACGGTGACCCAATGCTAGGCTAATGTTGGCCCAGCCTCGCAGATGGTGGGCCAATATTAGCCCAGCATTGGGTCAACGTCTCGTTTTTGCTGGGTCCATTATAACAGTATGATGTTCTCTGTTCTCACATGCACTAAGGCCCTGTTCGATTCCCATTGATCTTAAAATAGTCTAGTCCGGGGTTCGGTTCCCGGTCTCGGCGGTTTGAAAGAAACAAAATTGTTTCTTCCCCATCCACGTGGGAAAGTTAGTATTGCGGGGAGCCTCCGTGACCGAGAGGTAGCGTGCTCGGCCTCAGACCGCCAGGGCTCGAATTTCGAATCCTGTGTCTGGAGGACAGTGTCATCTCAATCATCTCACCAGCCTCAGGAGGTTCTCCTGGCCCAGTTTAGCCTATATGTGCACAAAGGTGGCCTAAAGCCCGATTCATTTCATTTAAAATAGTCTAGTGCTCCGGTTTACTTTGGTTTGTACGCCGGAAACGAACGCCGTGAATTCATAGCAGCACAGTTACCACCAATCAAGAAATAGTATGAGCCGAATAAACCATCTGGTCTGGCAATCCGATTGCAGACCCAAATTTACAGCCAATCTATAAACAGTTTGAGCCAAAGAAACGTATAGCTTTTGGCAAACCGGTTCAAGATCCAACGACCAAACCTTCATGCAGGCAGGTTTCATGGTTTGCTTAATCCGGTTCTAGTTTGGACTGATCTGGTGCGAATCAAATGATCTGGATTGGTGAACCGGTTTAACCCTTTAACCGCCAAATTATTCAATTTGAATTTTCACCCACTTGAAGTTAAGTGAGTGAAAATTATTCAGATTTGACAAAATGGAGGTCAACTGTTTTCAAATATTGCTGATTGATGTCACATTTTAACATGTTCAAAAGATGGTACTTGATGTGCTAATAAAATTGAAGCCCCTATATAAACGGCACCGGCGATTAAAGGGTTAAGATTGGTACGAATCGAACGGGGCCTAATATGCCTATACATGTATAGCTCCGTGTCTCGCCACGAGATCCACAATTGCAAGTGGGTTAATATTGGTTCAATTTGAGATCTAAGCAACCTCTATGACCAAATATTTCACCTCCGAAATAGGTTACATGGTCTGCAACGTTGGCCCAATATTAAATCAACATATGTCTCGTGTCATAATAAAAAAAAAGGATAAACGATTATAGTCGTAATTGGTGGTCAAAGGGTCGATTAGGCTGCTCTGCTATGCAAGGACAAAAGGCAGTAACTGCTGACGTGAAAAGTAAACAATTAGTGCATTTTAGCTTTCCACAGCAGTGATATTCTATGAATAACGGCTTGAACGAAGGCATGTGGGAGTAATATTTTTATTAAATAAATTTATCCAATGTGAGACTGATCTTGTATTTCCTAAGGTATCCGTATTTAATGTCAGCAAATGATCATATTCATGATGCTGTTTTTTGTTTACACTACTCTGGAAATTTTAGTTAACGGGTGATTTTTGTACTGAAGCCATTTTACCATGTCAATCAAATTAGTGTGCGACGTGATAATAACGAGTGAGTTGTCATCAACAGATGCGCGGTAGCTCAAGATTTTGGATTAATTTTACTTGTAACCAACTATGACAAAGTTGTTTATCTATCACACACATTCACATAATTTCAAGTCCTCAATTGAATTTTATCAGATTTTTAACGTTTTCGTATTTCAATATACGCGGATGTAGGCTCTAACAGATATGAACGAAGTAAGGCGAGCACCAAAAAGTTCGATTCACAATAATTTGTTTCTAATAGTGTGGATGACTGACAAACCGCGGTCGTCCATTTCTCTGCAGACAGTGATAATTAGAGGATATGATAACCGCGCCAGTATATTAGATCCGTACAAGGCCGGCGCGATGTTTCCCCTGGATCAGCAGGGCCCGCTCCGAATAAATAAAGACCTATTATTCACTGGGGAAAGACAGGAAATTCCCGAATTGCAAATGAAGGAGGGTAGTCCTGAGTAAATAAAGGCAATCTCGTTGCGGCCGCAGTAAGTCCGGGACGGCTGCTCAGAGCTGTTCCAATGCTGGGGCAGCTTTAAAACGCTGTCCCAGCATTGGAACGGCTCTAGGCCAACATTCCGAAGTTACTGGCCCTGGCGTCTGCTGATACTGCTTGATATACTACCCGTTTAACCCCCCGGGCGCGGCAGGTGCGTTTATATCCCTCGGCGAATTTAAATTATCATAGATGTGTAGCATTAAACTTCCGCAGGGGGCTCACTGGGCAATATGGTGGACTTGCTGTAGGCCATCGACGCATCAACGATATTTCTAGTGTTAAATTGTAAAACGTTTATTAGTATGTAAATAATATTCAAAGCTTAAGCTTATTGTGTAGCATTAGGTCTGGGAAATGTTTTCAAACTTTTCTTAACAATAATTTTCAAAGCTGTTTAATTGTCTCTGTCGGAGTCATAACATGCAGCACATCAGATGTAACATAATTATCCCCAGGTAGTAAATATAAATGTTAACAGCTTTAACCCTTTGTCTGCTGGTCACGACAATAGTCGTTTAAAATCTGTTTTATATGCCGATTAAATCACTGTTGATGGCAATACAATTACATTTTAAACATCAAGATTTGTAAATACTTGGTCGCTAATTTAACAAATATTTTACAAGTAATTTTCAGCCGAGTGGTTGAAAATTTAAGTAAATTACCTAGCAGGATAAGGTTTAATAGTGATTGGCTGAGTCACTATGCAAATACCTTTCTAGCTTTATTTATATACAGTTTAGGGGAATTAATATATTGATTGCTTCAAGCAAGAATAACAAGTTACTGTGCCTAGGCCTGGTAATGACTTAGTTATAAATGAAAAGAATGGGGCCTCATGCCACTTTTGTGCACATACAGGCTAAATTGGGCCACGAGAACCCCCTGACCTCCAGACGAATGCTTCGAAATTTAAACCCTGGTGGTCTGAGGCCGAGCACACTTCTTCTCGGTCACGAAGGCTCCCCACAATACTGAGTTGCAAGAGTGGATGAGGAAGAAACATTTGTGTTTCTTTCAAACCGCCGTGACCGTGAAACGAACCCCGAACTCTAGCGTAAAAGGCAGTGATGCTAACCGCTACCCTAGGGCCCCCACCCAATGACCTGGTTATACGTGTCTGTCGTTCCTTTTCGGTCGTTTCCGCACCAGTAGTCAAATTGAAATTGACAAATTTCCATGTCACTTATATTTGCTATTTTTTCTTATGCAGAGGAACAACTCTCGCGGATTTCATATCATTAGGGGCCGTACCAGAACGAAAAGAAATGTGTATTAGGTGTATATATGATTGTGAAAGTGGGAATGCAATGCTATTCGAAGAATTCCTAACATATGTACATCAGTCAGTGGCACAGTACCTCACCCACTAAACTTTTTCGTAGCATTTGCTAATATTAAACACCAGGGGTCTCTGTCGTCTGTTACATCACCGCCTGCCACTCAGCAACCAGCAATTTATAAAATCGCACGAGCGGTGAGGTAGATCCTGATTGGTCAGTTGTGTTTAGATGCGCATTTCTCAAAATATGGGAATCTAGACAGGCAGCGCGTGACATACAAGCCTGCTATTAACCAGAGGGTATCAAAGAGTGTCCTACTTTCAATATTATAAATATTTAAAATTATTTTAATAGAGTTTTTAAATTATGAACTAAGCACAAACTTTACCATATACAGTATCATATCACTGTATATTCAGCATAGACAATGTTATCTCATTTTTAGAAGCGTCAGTGCTAATAACATGAACTGGGTTATTTTACGCTATGTGGGGCCACGTAGTGGGTTTTTTCCACACATCTGGATGCGGCAGTACAAACAGTGGCAGTGAAAGCTCTGAGCCCTGGTCGTGAATATTAGTTAATCCATGGATGATTACCAGTGTCTGAGTGTCTGAGACACTGGTGTAACGAGTGAATAAAACATGTTGCTGGAAGTCCATCTAAATCTGTTACCTTTTGAGAACACATTTCATTTTGCAATTTTAAAACATCATTTTCACTTACTGAAATAGGATATAATAAATTTAGTTTTGCTTTATAATGGTTAAAAAATAAAAATGTGTTTAGAAGCAACAATTGTGAAGAAATTGTTAAAAGAGTCAGCTACTGATGCTTTATCAAAAACAACCAATAAACAAAATGTTCGACTATTCTGACCCTGAGCTTTTAGAAGCTTTTAGAAGCAATATCTAAAGCTTTTAAAACATACATACAATGCAGCGGTTGACACTTTTACATGTAACCCCTTTGATATTAATTGACCCCCATTTTGTCAAATCTGAATAATTTCCACCCACTCAGCTCCAGTATCTCCCGTTGAGCGAAACATCTAGAGACGTAATTCAACTCAACAGACAAAAACAGCTTGTTGTAATGTGCTTGAATTAAACTAGATAAAAGACTGTTTGCATGAGATTAGTTGATTCGCTTCTTAACGTGTATATCTCGGTTTTTAGTGGTACATCTTGACTCCGCGCTATAAAATTACACTAAAGCTTTCCCCAGTGCAGTCTACCAGAGGGGACATGTTTGTTTTTGTCCAGATTTATCGGGTTCTGTAACTTTTCTCTACGTTTACACCACATCTCTCAGATTACGTAAACACCGTCAGGGTCAGAATCAAAGTATCATGCTGACGAGTACTGACACGCCCCCCGCGGCCCACCAGTCATCTTGTTTACCATCTTAAGATACCTGAGCCTCTCTGTATCTTTTTGTCTTGCAGCTGAAGTAAAACATATAATAAATAATGTTTCGGAATTACCCACACAGAATTCAGCCTTCAAGAGCAGACTCACACTGTATTCTATGTGGCTTAAAAAAAATCACACAACAAATCGAATTGTGGTATATGTAAATGCACGGATTTCGCCTCAGTCGTCTTCACATCATGGAACGCACACATATTGAAGACACATATTTCAATAGAGTTTAGGTCGCTGTCAGGGGTGATTAAATACCAGAATGATACACGACAGGTCTAATCCCGTTGCTCCACTTCTCCTACCTGTTTAAAAGGGAACAGACCAAGCCATTAATAGACCTGTTTTACCCTGACCAGGGAAATAGTGGCTCAGTCTCTCACAGAACGAGATCTGCCTATTACCGCCATTGTTACCGCAGTTGTTATTTAATTAGATGGTAGAATACCATACTTGGGCCCAACGGACTGTACAACTGTTTCACACATATCAGCCACCGATCACACCCGATACACGCATAATAGTCCTCTTGCTGAGGGGGGTCCTGTGTGCATTTTTAGGTCCCCTAAGTTTCTATTAAAATTCGCTTAGGGGACCACCCCAGAAATAAAAAAACAACTTGGGTAGACATGCTGGATCATGGTAGCAACTCAGGAAAACCATTTTCAAAATAGCTGCCGGAAGCCACTTTGAAAAACCTATATGTCTATATCTTTTGCACCAGTTGGTCAATTTGGATGATCAAAATGTCCAGTATGAGGTTTTTTAGGGTGATGAATCGATTGGAAGGGGTTTTGAAATGACCTGAAGTAAAGATCATGCAAAATTCAAAATGTCCGCCCTTCTGCTTCATCAAAGTTTATTTTGCTTTTTATCTTGATTTATAATTGACACAGGTAGTCCATGTGCCAGAATTGGTCCCCGTGCATCCCCACTACTCTCCACGAGTGGTACCATTTTGATCAGGGGACTCCTGTGAATGATATTAACGATGTTACCAGGAACAAAAATGCGGCGCGATATGGGTTTCGGCCATTTTTCAAAATTGCATGCCGCAACGAAAATCTAATTTGGACAATATCTCCAGTTCTAATTTACATAGAATCATAATTTTGGTGTCTACACATATGTTTTTATGGTTAAAGAATCGAATGAAACCACTTATTGAATGATTGGGTCATTCCCATTTTGCAAATTTTGTAAAATCCAAGATGGCTGCCAGCAAAAATAATTTTATGACAAAATCAAGATGTCTATATTGAAAACTGAATTATATTTGCTAACATTCTATAAAAACAATCAATGGTATCGTAATAAGGACAGGTGTGGTTATAAAAGATTTGAGCTTTGTGACTCTGAGCTTCTATTTTATGCAGTTATCGTCCAGAAATACGTATTAATATCCTATGATGGAAATATAGCTGGGCCATTATCTCGAGTTCTAATTGACATAGAATCTCAATCCTGGGTGGGTCAACGAATCGACTGCAACCTCCTAAAACAGAGGCTACTATAGCAATGAGTCCATGTGCCAGAATTGGCCCCGTGCATCCCCACTACTCTCCACGAGTGGTACCATTTTGAACAGGAGACTCCTGTGAATGATAATAACGATGTTACCAGAAACAAAAAATGCGGCGCGATATGGGTTTCGGCCATTTTTCAAAATTGCATGCCGCAACGAAAATCTATTTTGGACAATATCTCCAGTTCTAATTTACATAGAATCATAATAAATTTGGTGTCTACACATATGTTTTATGGTCAAAGAATCGAATGAAACCACTTATAGAAAGATTGGGTCATTCCTATTTTGCGAATTTGGTAAAATCCAAGATGGCTGCCAGCAAAAATAATTTTATGACAAAATCACGATGTCTATATTGAAAACCGAATTATATTTGCAAACATTCTATAAAAACAATCAATGGTATCGTAATAAGGACAGGTGTGGTTATAAAAGATTGGTGCTTTGTGACTCTGAGCTTCTATTTTATGCAGTTTTCGTCCAAAAATACGTATTAATATCTTATGATGGAAATATAGCTGGGTCATTATCTCGAGTTCTAATTGACATAGAATCTCAATCCTGGGTGGGTCAACGAATCGACTGCAACCTCCTAAAACAGAGGCTACTAGAGCAATACCATAAGGTACCATAAGGTAGCAGTACCATAGAGCAGTACCATAAGGTACATTTGAAAGAATGCACGATGGATTTCAAATAATGAGTTTCGATTCACAATGTCTATGTGGATTTGTTTTAATTAGCATTGTTATGGAAATAGATCTATAATATTCGTTGTGGTACTGAAGACATGCATAGTTAGAAAAACATCACTTCGTGTATTTAAACTGGCATGTATAGCTAACATTGGAAATGGTATAATATGTCCCTATTGTCATTCCATTTGTGTGAAAACAAACAGATGTAGAAATGAATTATTGGTGCTACAAATATCGAGGCATGTTCAAAATCAAAATGCTCCATGTCTCTAGTTATCCTATGTTACAGCATGGGGGGTGGGTCAAACATAGCTCTCTCAAGGAGACTTTATCGCGAAAGGGCGTCTAATTTAACTACAGAAAGAATGGATACATACATGCATGATTACAGAAATAATACACACTCTTCCATCTGATAAATAGCACGATAAATGTGTTGAGGCAGTTTGGACATTTCAATGCAGTGGTGGTTTCACAGTATGTGAAGATAGGGAAATCTGCGAGTCCTGTGGAGTACTGTGCTGTGAAGTCTTTGTCCAGTGTACTCATACTAATTCACCCCTCCCACCATGGCAATCCTGTTTTTCGTTTAATATGACTACCATCAACTACAAAAGATATGTAGCTTATCAGCGTCTTTCGGCTATATAGAATATGTGTCTATTAACAAGATATATTTTATGAGTTGATACACATCAAACAAAATATTTTGCAGCTACTTACTCTGTGACAAAAAAAAACTCAGTACCACAGGTTATTATTTATTGTAAATTTACCCGAGAAAAATAGTATGGATATCTGATTATTCATAATAGTTACTTATAAATAATTCCTTTGTATGTTGAATGTATACCATATGAAAACAAAAATAACATTCAGCACACAAGAACAGACAACATAACGTAAATTTAAAAGTATGAGTGAGCTGGTGAATGAATTCAAAGCACAATACTCACAAACACTTTCCAATCGCAAGTGTTCACACACTGCAACAACACAGGCGGAAAAAAGGATGTTGGGCCATCAGAATCATTAAAAAGAAGTGCATCATTCACAGATGCGGATTTGAGTTCACTGTTGCACTATGCGCATCTGCTCCGCTACACATGTAATGTGCTAAATATCAGATCGTTATATGGTGTGCATATACATCCCTGTTTTGTTTTAAATAAAACCTGCGATCGTGTGCACTATTTGAATATTTGAAACACTACTCTAATAAGGGCGTATCCCCATGTTTTCTCAGGAGCTATTCTAATTGATGCCCTCCCCCCGGCGTTAATTACAATAAATACGGTATTTTATATTGATTCGTGTTGTTCTTCGCGTTACTTCTCCAGCACGGCTCGCAATTTCCGTATGGTCATCTACACCATCTAGTCCATCAGAGAGTTTTCTACACATGTTTTGTAGTTGAGCCTTTAAGTATAATCCCATTATGTAAATTAGTGGTTTAATTTTCCCGGTGACCCGGATACTAAGGTGTAACGTGGTCAGCTGAAATATGACTCTATATGTCAATTAAAATTCGGAGTAATGCCCACATTAGATTGTGAACATTGGGTATCACAGCTCGAGTTTTATGACAGGTTGGTAAGTAACATAATATACATGTTCAAATACAGGAAGGAATGTTTTCTAACCATGTGGATGTCTTCAATACAATAACAAAGAATATTTCGTCGGTGGCCATCTTGAATTTTATTCAAATCCGCCATAATAATGTTCCAGTATGGGTTTTTTTCATTCGAATCATTAACAGAGAAAACATGGGTGTAGACACCAGAATTATGATTCTATTCCAATTGCAACTCGAGGCCCAGGATATCAATATTCATTTCTGGATTTTAGGCTGGTAACTGCACGCAATGTACAAGTTCAGAAACAAAAAGGAATATTCAATAACCATGCATGTTTTCAGTCCAATTATAATTTTTTATACAATGTCAGCAAAATATTTTGGTTTTCAATATACAATGTATAGACATTGTGATTTTGTCAAAACAAAATATAGTTATGTGAGCTATTTTCGAGTTTGCCACACATAAATTCCCCAATATTTCAAATTTGCCTTTTGGTATGGCTCCAGTATGTTTTACCTGATTTCACGCGATTCGTTGACCCTATAAGACATAGGTGTAGACACCAAAATTGTGATTCTATGTCAATTAGAATTCGATATATTGGTTAAATTGCAACTTAGGATATCAATATTACGTAATTCTGGACAATAACTGCACAATATAGGCCTACTAGATCACGAGAGACACAAAGCCATCCATTATAACCATACTTGTCTTCTTTACTTTAACATTTTAACATGTCAACAAATTTTGTTTGCAATATAAACATTCAGATTTTGTCATAAAATGATTTTCACCAGTTGGCATCCTAAATTTTTTCGAATTCGCCATATAGGAATGACCCAATATATTTCTAAGTGGTTTCATTCGATTTTTTAACCCGAAATCATAGGTGTAGACACCAAAAATATGATTCTATGTCACTTAGAAGTGGAAATATTGCCCAAATTAGATTTTCATTGCGGCAATTTAAAAAAAGTGGCCTAAACCCATATCGCGCCTCAAAGTTATTCCTCGTAACATCGCTAACAGCATTCCCAGGATGCTCCTGATCAAAATGGAGTGGGGGTGCATGGTGACCAGTTCTGGCCCATGGACTACCTGTGTCAATTATAAATCCGCATGAATAAAAATATAATTTGCTTAAGTAAAAATGGCGGCCATTTTGAATTTCGCACGATCCTTACTTCAGGTCATAATAAAACCCTTTCCAATCGATTCAGCACCCTGAAAACCTCCCTACTGGACATTTTGATCATCAAAATTGGCCAACTGGCGCAAAACATATTGACATATTGGTTTTTCAGAATGGCTTCTGGCGGCCATTTTGAAAATCGTTTTCCTGAGTTGATACCATGATCCAGCATGTCTACCCAAGTTTGTTTTACTCCTGGGGTGGTCCTATAAACGGAATTTAATAGAAACTTAGAGGACCTAAAAATGCACACAGGACCCCCCCTCAGCCATTGGATTATAATACGTACTCATGTCATGGGGAATTATTTATTTGTCGATACCTATATTATTAGACTACAGCAGAACGTAGGAGTACCATTGGTACAAATCTCCAGCTGATGCTGGCCCAACGCTTAACTGAAGTTAGAAAACCGTGTTTTCAATTTCCAGAACTCTCTGTTAATGTCGTAATAAGTTCTCCTTTCCGTAGATAAAAAGCACGTTCTTAATGCTGCCGATCTCGATGTGAATTATGGATACTTGAAGCAAATTGCAATGTTATATATACACTTGATCAAGTCAGATGGTTTTGCTCGCTTACTATAGCCAGAGGTTCATGTACAAGTATTTGATGCACTTTAAAACATGCCTAATGTTTTTTCTATGGATCTACCAGTTTCTTTAAGATCTACCCAAGAGACAAAACGCTGGTTCAGTGCATCAGTATTGTATGTCATGCAGGTGCCATAAGACCTTCGATCATACAGCCCCCTGTGTGCTGCTCTAATGGACAGCCTGGCCATTGTTGTCATCAGGCTTATCTTGCTCTTCCTTTCGATGTATAAGAAAAGACACTGGTGTTTTGTGTCATTTCCCTGCCTGCCTGCCTGCCTACCTGCCTGCCTGCCGCCAGTTGGTGAGGTGAATAGTGGCGCCCTCTCGCAGGGAGACGGTACTGTTTATTTTTCTGACAGACTCTCTGATTAAATCTGTCCTTCTCTCACAATGTGCCCTCCACTATTTCGATCGGCTTCAGTGAGTCTGGTCACTGGTATGAGCGATAATTTGGGCAGTACATTAATAATATCCTTTCTATGGTTGTTGTTGTTGTAGCTATTACCACTAAGGCACACGAAGGCCTGCTCAAAACAACTCCAGACCGCCCTTAGCATTCAAGGCACTCAGCAGACTGCATGCGCTTAGGCCTAAAAAGACTAAATAGGGGTATAAAACCTTTTTTTAAACATTAATCATTATCACTTTAGATCTTGACCCGGATATATAATAATTTATGTGTTTACCAGACCCGGTAATCTAACTAATAGGAAATACGTTAATATCTCTAGAGGCCTATACAAACTAGTATAGATGTTTCAGTGCCAGCAAAACTATACCGGTACTCGTTTTTTAATTCTTTTTATATGCATATAGGACGGTTCTTTGTGGTGAAATCAACAATTTCAAATTGTTGGTGTCAAAGTGAACAAATATAATATGTTTTTCGCACACTTTATCACTTTAAGTAAGCTGGCGCTCAAAAAGTAGTAAGAAAATAAGATTGTTATCTATTTTTCTTAGGATATGATATTGCTACTATCACATGTTAACTTGATACAATAAATATATATAAATATAATATATTAAGTTTAAAAATATAGATCTATATATTTTTGTTTTATGATCATTTGAATATTCATTTAAATCCTTACCATGGGAGCTATTTCCGCTCAAATTTTCGTGAGCTTTATATACCAGAATTAGGGTAGGGAACAAAACGAAACGAAACTTTCAAGCGAGTTTCCACAACCATTACCACGTGCCGCCCAAAAAAAAAACCAAATAAGCGTTCTCTTCCGGCCGAACTTGTGTCTTTATTGTAGACATTTAACCCGTTGACCGCAAAATTATTCAATTGGAATTTTTACCCACTTGAAGTTGTGTCTCGCTGACGCGATCCACAACTTCAAGTGGGTGAAAATTATTCAGACTTGACAAAATGGATGTCAGTTTTTTTCGAATATTACTGATTGATGTCACATTTTATCTTTTAAATGTTTAAAAGGTGGTACTTTATGAGGTATTAAAATATGAAAACCGAATGTATTCGGGACCGGGGATTAAAGGGTTAATTTGATTTTTGTGCACGCGACATGTCAGTCCGTGTCGTGCTACAAGGAACGCGTTAAAGAACTTGGTTGACCAAGAATAGGTCAAAAGGGGTATCTTTTATTGTGCAAGCCGTTTTTCCGCGTAATTGTAACCAGTTTATTTTACAGTCGTAGTGCAGATTCTAAAAAGGACAATGCGTGGGCAAAGGTTTGGCCAATGTCTTACGACGTTGGCCCAGCCTTGGCCCCACGTGTTGTGACAACACGCACAGCCACACGTTTTTATCTTCACCTGCGGTCAACCAGTGGGCATACACTATCAATGTAGTTTTTATTGAGATCTGAGACCATTAATTGCATTAGGTTGGCGAATCTATCATTCCGTGTCACTGACTACACAGACAAACTGCGTGACACCAACCCAGCAAACACAAAACATTTGTATAACATTTATACAATGTTGGACCAACGTTGAAGACGCTGGGCAGATGCTGTGTAAATATTGTACAAATGTTTTGTGTTTGCTAGAAAATCTCGGAATTGTGAGGCAGGATGTAAATTAAAAGGAATGACGAAAGTTTGATCCACCTATAAGCTGATTCAATTTTTTTTAATGTTTAGATTTTGTATTTTTGCTGATCTAAAACGGAAAAAAAACTTGATCTTAAAAAAACAATGATTACAGTTCAACAGATTGAGAAGTAAATTGTTTATTTGACGCTGTCAATAAATTGCGTTTACAACATTGCCATTTCCACCTTTCTTGGAGAGATGACCAAATTTATCCTATCTGTGATAAAGAGTGGCCTGAGCCCCGTGTATTCATTTATTCCAGTTGGAGAAATCATCTGATATGCCCATTACTGTCAATTAATATCTTAATTTTGGTACAAAAAAACGAAAATGTTTTAAAGGATTGTGGGCTATATCGTCGCCTCGGAGCTAAATGATCCTATCTGCCACTCTGACGAGTGTCAGATAGGATCCTTTAGCTCCGAGGCGACGATATGCCACTTTATAAAGTTGCACATACGACCCCTTTAATAGGTAATACAAATGATTCCATATAGTGTAGAGAGAGTGAATTGGAGTTTTCTACCGTAACCGCCCGGGTAACCATGCACCGTGGTGGCCTAATATAACACACATAGGCCAGGGCCGTATCCAGACTAAGACAAATGGGGAGTTACAGGTCGAACATCCGGTAATCGGGGGGTCTGAGGGCACTCCCACCCCCAGAAAATTTAAAAAAAAGGCATATTCGGGATATTCAGGGGGGGGGGGGTTACATACTCCCCAAAAAAACCTGGATACGGCTCTGTAGGCTCCAATGTAGAATGGCAGAGAAATCGTGTGGACACTTTTTCAGCACATCCCCTGTCGTTTGCTTAGATGAGTGAGTAATATAAGTAATATATATAGATACAGTACGCTCGTGAAGGACCGGCCACATAAAAGCATTGTATTAGTCTGTATACTCACTAATGTGTTAACCCTTTAACCGCCGGTGCCGCATATATTCGGGTTTTTATTTTTTATTAGCACATTAAGTACCACCTTTTGAACATGGTAAAGATAAAATTTGACATCAATCAGCAATATTTGAAAACATTCGACCTCCATTTTTTCAAATCTGAATAATTTTCACTCGCTTGAAGTTGTGGATCGCGTCAGCGAGACACAACTTCAAGTGGGTGAAAATTCAGATTGAATAATTTGGCAGTTAAAGAGTTGATAATCCTTGCATAATAAATATATTATAATAAGGATCGGATTCTAGTAGTCATAAGTCGTGGAATAGACGTAGAATGATGTGCTAGCGCATTTCCGAAGTTGGCACAAAAATACTTCAAAAAATCGAACTTGAAACCAACAAACCTAAGGCGAAACGAGAACATTATACATTGCAAACAAAATGTCATCAGTGCAGAAATGAGCCTGCGGCCAGCCTTAAAAGGGTTCTTGACATTATGCAGGGTGACTCCCAGAACATGTAACTTAACAAATGGAGGTCATGGCTGTGGGCAGAGTGTGGCCAAGCCGGTCAGAAATGATGACACTAAGCCAAAGGCAACACTTGCATATTGATGATCACGCCTCATGCAAATTGCTAACTGTTGCCCGGATTTACCTTCTCATCTCGAGGGCTACCGCTAACCCTTTCCGTGCAGCTGCAACTCTTAAACATGTTAAATCGTACGCGGTTTTTTCACTTACCATTGACATTGTGTTCATCTGTTACAATTGGGGCTTCATTATACCTTCAGCAACAATAAGTATTGTCTTTTTGAACGAGTGTACCTGATTTGTTCTGTCTGGCTAAAGTCAAGTTAGTGGACAAATAGGTTCAATCGTGCAATATTGTATTTATTAGGGGACTACTTCTACAAATATAAATAAGAACACATACGCTATGTGCAAAAATGATATTTATCAGAGAAGTAGTTTGGTAAAGTGGCGATCCTCTAATGATTATCTGCACATAATAGATAAAGTATTATATGAAGAATATAGCACGTGGAGAATAAATAATTCATCATCTTCAATGCTCCGACCAACACCGCGCTTAAAAAGCTGAGAAAAATTGGATTGTTATTACAATGGAATGTGTTGTAGCTGAAGAGTACACATCGCCCCTAAAATAAGTGGACTTTACGAGTGGATAGTGTATAGATGTAGCCATGGTATATTATCATGCTCTTATTGACATCATTGAATATAACAACACTTAACTAAAAATGTGACGCGACACACAAAACTGCACGCGAGGTCAACATTTTACAAATTGTTTTTTTAATGGATTTTCCAGTTTAATAAAAAATCTTTCTTAATCTAATTTTGCTTTGATGAAATTTTTATTTTTTTACATTTAGATATGTGATTATTAAAAGTAAACGTCATACGTAATTGTAACAATTCCGCCTGGAGGTACCTGTTCACATGGCTGGGTCACAAATGACGACCCACTATCCAAAATGGAAAAAGTAATATTCTGAACAATAAATCAAAGAAATAGTTAGGCAGCTTCCATGTTAAAATACCAGTCACCATTTATTTCATTTTGCCTTCCCACTTTGAAGGGCACTCTGGTTTGTGCCACTTGTGTTTCAAAATGCAATAACTAAGGTTATTTTTTTTCTTTTTCACAATATAATTCACACTGCTCTGATCTCTCTGATTTCAGATTTGAACAGCTGTCATGATCCCAGTACGTTAACATGTTAACAGGCTGGAGATTGGCTAACACTCGATGTTGACCCAACTTTCAGTCAGCGTTTGATCGAAACCAAGGATCAATATTAGCTGATATGAAACATTGCAAGATCTCCTAGAAAACATGCCATCTTCACGCCGACGATACCCAGATATATTTAACTCTGTCGCTAAAAAATCCTGATAGTTCATTGGAGATTCTTCGAAAAATGCCTTCAAGACGCGTCGTATTGGATGTCATGAAGGAAATTATAACTTAGCCCCGATAAGACCGATTTTTTAATAATTTGATCAAAGTGTTTTCCAACAAGACTGTCCTTCTCTATCTACTGGGAATATTGGCATAGTTTTTGACAGCGAGTCATATATCTGGCACGGCATATATCTCGCGCTTGTACTTGGAATATGTCACATGTTGGTATTCTATCATGTCAAAAATCAAAATGTAAAACAACATTTTCCAAGTGTACATATAAGATTTCATCAGCCTTAGTGTCATAGTACACAGTTATCGTAAACCTATCATGGTATATTAATGTTGTGTGTTGCCGAGCTTTTAGTAATTTAAATGGTGTCTGTTTTGATAAAATACACAAACAATGTAAAAAAAAACAACATTATAATAATAACAAAATAGAAAATAGGCTACTCATCATGGAATTCAAACTCCCTACGCTCACACACCAGCACAACTATGAAGCTGATGGGTGGATGTGCTGAACATCCAATTGAAAAGAAGGTAACATTGAAAACATAGGGACGTAAACCATCTATTTAACCCTTTAACCGCCAAATTATTCAATTTGAATTTTCATCCACTTGGAGTTGCGTCTCGCTGACGCGATCCACAACTTCAAGTGAGTGAAAATTATTCAGATTTGACAAGATGGAGGTCAACTCTTTCCAAATCTTGCTGGTTGATGTCACATTTTATCTTAAACATAGTTAAAATGTGGTACTAAATGTGCTAAAAAAATGAAAACCCGAATATATGCGGCACCGGCGTTTAAAGGGTTAATACTTATTGGATTACCCTCGATGTTTATATTTAAAATCTCACGTCGTTTTGAATAAGGGGATAGGTTTATTTACTGGTATAATATTTAGTTTTTTTTGTGAGGGGAGTTACTGGGGTAGCCATGATTTTCCCATCGCCTAAACTGCCCACTACGGATCTGGCTGGGGACGTTGTTGGTCAGTTAAGTATACGGATCGCTCTGTGAGAATATGGATTCTTTGGGATTAGTTGATATTGTATTCACCGGATGCTCTGCTGTCCTGTACAAGGTCACGTGGTCAGGAGAGCATGCAAGCATGCTATGTCCCACCCCCACTCTTCAAGAAAATAATTCCTCTATCTAGTTACCCTTTTCACAACAAAAGATTTGTTGAGTTCATTTCTCAATTCTGCCTAAAACATTATTAAATAATCAACTTCGGTGTGAGACAAGTCTACACGTGAAAGAGTTTATATTAACACTGATTAGGGCGACATAATTCCTTTACCAGACGATGCAGCATCTCTCACAAAAACGTGAGACATTGAGCCACTGTTGGGCTAATGTTGGGTCAACGTCGTATACGGTGAGCCAACATTAGCCTGATAGTGGGCTCAGTGTTTCGTGCTGTGCTGAAGCACTTACACAAAAGCTCTAGGTTTCTATTTGAATGTGAGCTGTGATTAGTAATAGCCAAAATAATTACTGTAAAATAATTTTTTAGGATCTTATAGGCCTGCTGATTTACTGTAATCGGACCAATTTAGGCTAGGCCCCTATCATGCTAGCATTCCCTTTGTCATTGCTTGTAGGCCCACATGCCTTATTATGCTTAGGCATGAAACGATAAACAATTTGTACCAGAAGATTCCCTGACCTTGCGAAACAGAATTGCATGAAGAGACAATAAATATAGGCCTAGCCATTAGACTATAATTAATTATTTTAAACACGATTTGATTTTAATATGACACTCATTTAAAAGATAAATATATTTATGTGTTGGCTTGATTTACAATGACCTGTATATCATTATGACAGCATTGTGATGGTAAAACCCATCCACATCACCCGATATAGGTCTACTACACCAGTACACCGATATGCCAGACACTTTGACTTTCGTGGGTTCAACAAAGTGATTTAAAAATGAGTCTCAAGAATTAGTCAACCAGGGACGTAATTAAACATAAACACATACGTAAATTTGAGGAAGGTCGATGGAATTTACCAGCAATTATTGCGGAAAGCCTGGCCTAGATTGACACTGGCCTATGTGGACACTGGCCTACATTGACACTGGCCTAGATTGGCACTGGCCTACATTGACACTGGCCTAGATTGGCACTGGCCTACATTGACACTGGCCTAGATTGGCACTGGCCTACATTGACACTGGCCTAGATTGGCACTGACCTACATTGACACTGGCCTAGATTGGCACTGGCCTACATTGACACTGGCCTAGATTGGCACTGGCCTACATTGACACTGGCCTACATTGGCACTGTCCTACATTGGCACTGGCCTACATTGACACTGGCCTACATTGGCACTGTCCTAAATTGGCACTGGCCTACATTGACACTGGCCTACATTGGCACTGTCCTACATTGGCACTGGCCTACATTGACACTGGCCTACATTGGCACTGGCTTAGATTGACACTGTCTGTGTAGTTGGGAGGGGGGGGGGGGGCATCACAACAGTTCGGCAGTAAGACCAGTGTGACCAACCATTGTTACACGGGGCACTTACATCATAGTAGCCTAAACAATTCTGATTTCACACATCTAAAATTTGAAATGAACTGCGAGCTCAAATATCTTCATGCTAGGCTTATGTCTGGCTTTCTTCTGGAACCTTGTGTTGTGTACAGATGACTCTGTTTGGCTGTGCGCACGCAATGTTGTGAGTTTCTGCGCCAGCGCAAACAGTTTAGCTTAAAGACTGTGGGCCCACGTTCACGTCTTCCGCTGGCCTGAGCAAATCGTATAGGTCTAGTTTCATTGTGACATCATAGACCAAATCACAAGGAATTGCTAGTATGCTATTGGCTTATGGACACTTGTAAATACATTTCAAGGACCCTTTGTGCATCATCAAATAACCTTTCAATTTGTGAAGGCTGGATGCGCTCGACTCCTTAACCCTTTAACCGCCGGTGTCGCATATATTCGGGTTTTCATCTTTTATTTGCACATTTAGTACCACCTTTTAAACATGTGACAAAGATAAAATGTGACATCAATCAGCAATATTTGAAAAACAGCTGACCTCCATTTTGCCAAATCTGAATAATTTTCACTCACTTGAAGTTGTGGATCGCGTCAGCGAGACACAACTTCAAGTGGGTGAAAATTCAGATTGAATATTTTGGCGGTTAAAGGGTTAACCTCCAAATCAATACTATACTAGGCCTACTTTGGGATCCAACTTTGTAAACTTGAAATTTTTTTGCTTGAGGCAGAGTGTGAGCAAAATGAAGTTCTGCGGATAGGAAGGTAAATAAATCATTTGTCCAATTACCCAACCCCCCCCCCCCCCCCCCTAGTAAGTGAGTGGTGGCAAACTCATTTAGCCAGCGCAGATCCCAGTAAACAGGTAGAACCAATGCTGGTTTGAGGTTGGCCCACCGTTTACGCCGCAGGCAGACCTGAGACGCAGCGCGACGTGAGCTGTCTGTGAATCCTGGATGGTGACATATCACGCCGCCAGAATCGAATCTGGATGACGGAAAAACATCCGCTCCGAACATTATTCTGAATTGGGTCACTATTATCAGATTATTGTTATGTGCACAGACGAATAGGACCTACATCCATCATGGTGTGTGGGTCACGGAAATATCAAAAAAGTACCAGGAGAACACGAGACGCTGACTCGTTGCTTGGTTAAACCTTTCAAGCCTGAGTTTACCGTTGTCATCTTCATCCACTACAAGCCGCGAATTGCTGCCGCAATTCTCGACTTGTAGTGGATGAAGATGATTTGAAGTGGGTGAGAAATTGAAGAAAATTGCCATGCATTGGTAAACCAGTTTCATGGAAATATTCATCTAAAACCTTTAGTTGTAGGAAAATTAAGTCTCTTTTCAGGGATGTAAAATGATGCTTCAATGCATCGTGAGGGCTTAAAGGGTTAATGCTGGCATAGCATTAGCCCAGCATAGGGTCAGCATCTGGTTGGCAGATTTTTACAGAAAGTTGTTTGACTTTGCAAACATGACGGTGTCTAGACCTCATAATAATGTCAACGTGTACAAGCCACACAAACAAAAGGTATTAAGATAGACGAGTTATCTTGAAAGGACGAAGTAGATCTACATGTAGTCGGCAAAACACAGTAACTACATTTTTTTATAAAAGTAATGTTTTATGTTTTCAGTCGAGCAAAGTTTGCAGTAGTTTTATATTAATCGTACTCAGTTCATCACCGATAAATGTACCTTAAAAATTGAACAATATTTTGTTCAAACCAAACACTTCACAAGATAGTGTAGTTAAAGCAATTTTCCCTGGTAACTTATTGCAGCCACGTTGTTTTGCTTGGTAATTTATTGTAGTTACGGCATTTTGTCTGGTTCCGCAAAAGTACTAAGATGCATTTAATATGCACTAATAGGGCAATTTAAAGGTATACCCAGCAAACACTACTACTACTACTACTACTACTACTACTACTACTACTACTACTACTACTACTACTACCTACTACAACTACTACTACTACTACTACTACTACTACTACTACTACTACTACCACGACTGGACGTTCCATTTGCATGGAAGACATACACTGCTTATTCTGACTGAGGTAAAGTAAACCCAGCATAGTTTGTTTTTCCTTTTACTTTTGTGGGATTGGGTGATATTGAATGACAGAATGATGGTCCAGCATATACGTGACTCAACGCGATTGTCCCAACGAGGAAATGTATAGAACGTTGAATCTACGTACAATATTTGCAATATTTGCATGCATCTAAAGTGGTCACGATGGTAATCATTTTTTTAATCAAGTATGTTTATTTAATTATTGAAGACTTCATTACTCCTAAGATGTGTAAGCCATTTATAGTTCTTCGAATTTTTTTAAATGATCAAACATTTTCCTTTACTCCTCGTGAAATACCATTCTCAGTGTTTGTTATTTTTTTCCGCCGTTGCAACCGCCGCGTACGCCGCTGCAAATTGATTAAGCTTTTTCAATCACACAAGATTATTGTATTTATTTTTTCACCTGTGCCTATCAGAGAAATAACATACCTTAAAAAAACGTTTTCCTAGATGGCCACCCAAAAGGCTACCCGGTATGACTGGGCCCCTAACTCATTTACTGCGCGAGGCCCAGTCACAGTGGCCGCCATTTTGTTTACACAGCCAGCTGTGTAAAAACGACACTTGCACCGCCTACCAAAAAACTCGGATGCCAAAAAATTGAGACGAATATTTCAAGTGCCTATGAAAACTAGGCCATTTTCAGCAGGCGTAAACTTGTGGTCGTATTGGAACTATTACACTTAAAAATGGAGGTCACTGTGTCAGAGCCTTGCGGTGTCATCAGGGTACCAAAAGGCTTGGAAACACAAAATCTTACAATCCATTTGTTGGATTGCATCATACATATTTATTGTGACAGTTTTTTACATTGTCTTACGTCCTGATTACAAATATGAGAAGAATCAATTCAAAAACAAATAACTGACGGCAACATGCTCAGGATACTTCCAGAACGCTTCATAGCAGAATACTTCCAGAACGCTTCATTACACAGACCAAAAAATAACAATGAGGGAAACATTATAAATTGAGTGGCGTACGATACGACATAATACGATTATGAAGTTCTCCCAATAATTATGATCCTGTCTGACACTAAGGCCACTATGTTTTTTTCTCTGTTTTAGATGAGCGCGCGCATTAGATTTAGGCCGCGCATAACCAAAAAAAAACATGCGTTTTTTTCTGCCCAGCGCGCGCATTAGATCGTTGCCGATTTCCAAAAAAACAGTCAATTTCGGGAGATAAAAAAAACATTCCGAAAAAAAAAGTTCATTCCGAGAGATAAAAAATATTTTTCCAGCTATGTTTTTTTTTTTTGCTTGTTTTTTTTTCGTCGCCCTCAATAATTTAAAAAAAATAGGTCAAAAGTTTTTTATTTCGTCGCCCTCATTACCTTTTCCAGTATTATGTCCAATGTTTTTTTTTATTTCGTCGCTCTCATTAACTTCTCCAAAAATAGGTTCAATGTTTTTTTTTCTTAAATGTTTTTTTCCGCCCTCTCTCAGCATATTTTGCATTTTTCCTGATCTAAAACAGAGATATTAAAACAAGTGGCCTAAGCAACTAAGTACTGCTATGCTTTCAGAAATATTTAAATTTATTTAGGCCGCGCATAACCAAAAAAAACATGCGTTTTTTTCTGCCCAGCGCGCGCATTAGATTGTTGCCGATTTCCAAAAAAACAGTCAATTTCGGGAGATAAAAAAAACATTCCGAAAAAAAAAGTTCATTCCGAGAGATAAAAAATATTTTTCCAGCTATGTTTTTTTTTTTGGCTTGTTTTTTTTCGTCGCCCTCAATAATTTAAAAAAAATAGGTCAAAAGTTTTTTATTTCGTCGCCCTCATTACCTTTTCCAGTATTATGTCCAATGTTTTTTTTTATTTCGTCGCTCTCATTAACTTCTCCAAAAATAGGTTAAATGTTTTTTTTTCTTAAATGTTTTTTTCCGCCCTCTCTCAGCATATTTTGCATTTTTCCTGATCTAAAACAGAGATAATAAAACAAGTGGCCTAAGCAAATAAGTACTGCTATGCTTTCAGACGAGTGGTGAGCTCGATATAGAACAGATATGCCTACGCGGGAATTTCACACACATTAAAGCCTACTGATTAAGTTCTACTATCGACTTTATTTCCTAAAGCTGTGACTTCTATAATAATTTCTATGGCGCACAACATGACATTTTCAAAACGAGCGACTCCTTGTACACAATACAAATACTATCTCGCATTATAATGATATTTTATTGTCAAATAATAGAATGGTGACAGTCGAGATCTTCTACTGTTTCTCTCGCACCCACTCACCTGGTGTCACTAGGTGCACCAGAGCAAATTATTATCTTATTTATTATAGCGACAAACCATTTATTCCACTTCACAAATAAACAGCTAACATTTAATTTAGATAAAGCTGTCACCTCATATTTTTTATTTAGGCCTAGCACATCATAAGTCATAAAAACCTGAATAGGCCTAGTCCAAGGGGATTGAGTTTTCATGAAAATTATAAGTCGATTTTCATTAATAGGGCCTAATATTATAAGTTATGACTTCAGCTTTACTTAGAAAAATGTTGTTGTAGGCCTAGATCAGAGTTGATAAGCATTGGTTCAATATTGCGAACAACACAACATACCACGTGCAATTCACTATATTTCATAACGGAAACAAATGATTACAAAGATAATTAAATGTTATATTTCAACTGAGAATACTAATGATGTAAATTCACACCACCGAAAAGCGATCCGTAATACGTTGAATGATGTCCACCATCTTTTTTGCACTTGTATGACACAGGCCATGACACTGTTGTCATGGCGACGCGCCCTCCCGACCTTGACCAGACACATGTCACGTGATGTATTGTAATCACTGTCCACCAGGAGGCAGGCTGTTCCATACTTTGTCGCTCCGGTATGTGAGCTACTAGCATACACATTATTTTCTAAAATAGGCCTACTCTCCAGATAAGCTCTGACGTGGTTTGATAATTTAATGACATGTCATGAATTATGAGCTCCATTTCACTAGTACGTTAAGGTCCCTACATGATAATATCTACATACCCTGTAGGGGCCAGGAGGTTATTTCACAATAATTGCTACTACAAATATCGTATGACTGGCTGTGATTGCGATATCACTTCCCGGACGAAATCAGATTAGGCCATGACGTCGTTCAATAATATGGTAACATAACAGCTCCACTGGTACTATCGACTTTTTGGAAATGTTTTATGTTCCCTTTTCCCTGCTGATGGTGGCACGAACCTATTTATATATATAACCATGATAACTAATGTTCGAATTGAGATCGGATGATAGTGTTAAATTAATTTCGGCGGAGGTTTGCAGTCTCTTACTGTCTAAATTTTATAATAATATATCGTACAAATAGACAAATATATAGGCCTAGCTAACACAGAAAATTAATTGCACACTTCTTTGCACATTTGAAAGACGGTCCAATTACCAGATATTATTTCGTCTCTTTATTTGCTGGCACCGCGAGATTTTTAATCATTTGCGAATGTTTCCCCATAACTGAAATATCACACTGACATATATCCGATATATTCAGGTGTAATTCTACACTAAAGCACCAATTTAAATTAGAACATTACACATATTCATCATTATTTTCTATTTGAACTTTGCAATTTCGTCATCCATAGCTGCACCTGCAAATGGACAAACAATGGAGAGTGATGCAGCACTTGAAAAATTAAACAGAGATGATGGCATTAAGCAGAAACTGATGCTGGTGAAGCTGTCTTATTTAATTATAATGATTTTTGATGCCCATTCGCCAGTCACATCCGATCGTTCCCAGTAAACATGAGGCTTTCACCCAATGTGGTATTAATGCTGAACCAACATTAGGTCAATTTGTCTTAGTTGCTGGGTTTGCTCAGCCGCTAACGTGTGAATTGCACTCGCACAAGACAAGATCACGTGCGACGAGTACAAGTGCCTGTAAAAGTACCTTGTTCATCTGTTGCAGGAGAAGCTGACAATTATTAGTATTTCTTAATAAACATAAGCCTACCTTGATTAACCAATTCCCCGCCGGTCCCGATTATATATATTTTTTTTTTATTAGCACATTGAAAACAGATCTTTAACATGGGAGAGTTGCGAGATTTAAGAGCACAATTTTAATACGTCTTCTTTGTTCTCGTAATTAGCACGCGTGAATTATATGAAATACCCGCCAGCTATCACAGATCTTAGGGCCAGTTTTGACCAAATTGAGTGTTAAGTCAGTCGTCAACTCGCAGATTGGTAAGGTTTTAAAATTCAAGACAAAACTAGAAAACGATGTTCTGGCGAGCATAACAGTCCCCCAAAACTCCTTGTTTTGTATCCGCACTATATTATTAGGGAGCTAGAAAGTTCTTGGTAATAACGTCATTTACTCTCCTGGTAGAACGCAGCGCCAGTCACCATTGCAATCACTTTTCAGTGTCAACGACCTCACCTTGTTCAGTTGTGTGATATATATTGTTTATAATCGGCACGTGCTGCCATACTGCGACTAAGTCCGGCATGAAACACGTTGGCAATATGGCGAAAAAACGTTGCATTTGCTAATTAACACGGTAAATTGCACCCGAAGTTTCAATTACACTGCAGTCAGCTACAACTACATTATAGCGATTGTAGACCGCTCTTTGTTCGTATTCGCCTGCAATTATGTGAACTATTTTCGCAAAGGAAAAATATAGAGTGGACTAAATATAGGGGGAATCTATGGGACTCAATAATTATTAATACTTAAGTACGTTTCAATAAATGCAAATAAATATAGAAAAATGACTTTTTACCATGGTTTCGTTGGTGACTTAATTATAATTATGTTATATCTGAGTAATGTCGTCCGTTTTCGGGTGGTAGATACGTACCATCTAATGATGTGCTAATGTCAATTTCTTAACAATATCCCAGAAAACACGATGTGTTAAACCATTGTTTGTTTTTACATTGTTTCAATATCTCGTCAATGCTGCTATAGTTGCAGTTTAAACATTGCAGCAGAATTCCACGAGCAAGCTGGCTCATTCGTATCGACTGGGGCTTGTCATGGCCAGTTACACTGAGCCCGCTCGCACTACGTTCTGCAGAACGGGAGTAGAACGAGGAGAAACGTATTAAGAATGGAATGGATGTAGTACACACGGAGTATAATCGTATTAGGACGAGCAAGGTCGGGATGGTGGTCTAGAACGTCGAACATGTTTAAAATCCGATCCCGTTCTACCATTTCAAAATAGAACTGGCTAAGAACTGGGTGAGGTCGTACTTCGAACAAGATTGACGTACTGGAAACGGAATTGCCGTTCTGTGAATGTAGAACAAACGGAGCTGAACGCCGTGCAAACCTAGAAAAAAAAGACCATGACACCATGACACCGATGCTGTTACGTTTTACCCCGTCCTACCCGTCATCACACAGACCTTACTACTTTTCATTACGTCGTCACTGCGTTCTTAAAGTTTGTGATACGTTCCTACTCAGTTCTAAAAAATTCTTACTCAGCTCTTATTCAGATCTACTCGTCTCTGCTACATTGTCAGTACGTCCAATCCGTTTGGAGCCAGATCTACGCGTTTCTGCTACATTTCAACTACTTCTACCCGTTTGCAGTCGGATCAGCAATGTTTTAGATATAAATATATAGAGCATATTAATGAGGCTCTCCTCATTTGGAAATCCAATTTCTGGCTTATAAATATGGTATGTTTTAGCATAGAGCAAATGCAAGTGTTTTCAACACTAAATATGATGAATATATAAATGATGTTAGAAGCAGAGCAACAATATAAAGAGATCAGAGAACAACGTGAATAATAAAAACAAGAAGAGCTGAGGAGAATGGGGAGAATTAGAAAATGCTGGGTGAGGGACTGGCTAAAGACTGCGCTTCTTGGCTCCTCTACATTGCCCCTATTGCTTCTTGGATCTCCCCATTTTTGACTCATGAAGTACCTCAATCGAAATGAAAACGGGTTAGAACGTGGTCGTATTTATAACAAATCGGACTGCAACACACCCAGAAGCCCGTTTCAATCGTGTTAAAGACTGCCTGAGAACGCAATGCAAACGGACAAGACTGACCACTAACTGGTTTGATCGGACATGTCGTTGTGAAAACTGTGCAGAAACGGCCCAGAACGGCTCTAGAACGGGCTGAAACTTGCTGGGAGCGGGTTTAAAAGGGAACAGGATGGATTGAAACTTGTTAAGAACGGACTGTGAACGACACGACATTAAACGTAACGTATTTCCGCTCTAAACGGTGTGCGAGCGTTGTACAAACTGTCTGCAATCGTAATGCACTTACTTCAAGCTGTGTTGTGTCGTAGTAAAAGACAAAATTTCCAACCCGTCCTCATCCCGTTTCATGAAATTTTCAGAACGGGCAGGAACGTTCTTCGAACGTAACTGGTTCAGTGTGACTGGGCCATAACCTGGAGGTAACATGTTCGAATATTTGTCGGACCGGATATTTGTCATCGTGGTTGTGCATATCCAGTGCTCCAAATTTTTCAAAAGCATGGAGTGTACAGTGCTGCCTATGGTACTGTGCACCATAAAGAACTCAAGTCATCCGAAATAAGAGAAGGGTAGGCCTATAGTCCCGGCTTCGGGGCTTCCTTCTGTAGCGATATTGCCATGATTGTGCAGAAAGCGACATAAAACAACATTCACTAATTCACCCTCGAACAAGGTAATGCGTATCAGTATTTGATTCTGCTTCTAACACCACACTGACTTCAGACGTCCGAATCTGAGGTCTATGGACGTCAGATTCTGACGTCTGAAATCGGTCCCCGCACTGAAAGAATTAAAAATGCATAACGGCCGTAGACCCATTACATACGTATTCAAATGGTGCGGAAAAAGCTGAGGCGTTTATGGTGGTTTCAAATTGGAAAACCCTTTGGACTCCACAGTTTATACAAATACATTTCGGCGTTGTGAGGATTGAACTACTTAACCAGAAGAAACCTAAACTACCGCACACCAATATGTATCTGACATTCTATTTTGAACATAAAAATCACAGTGAAAAAACATTGGGTTAACGGTTAACGCGACAACTACTAATGTTGTGCCAACGATCCACCAGCGTTCTTATTTTGTGGACTGTTTCCTGTCAGACCAAGTTGTCTATTCTACGTAAAACAAGCCAGAAGGAAAATTGGGATTGGTTTTTCTATCGGTTCGCTGCCTTCAGTCTGGAGATTTTTTATATCTATCTAATCTGTCTACTCTTCTATTTTTACTCTTTTTTGGGTGGCAATTCAGTACGGTACACATATTTTTCACGTTCTTAACCACTTCACTTCCAGGCCGGAGTGCATGTCAGGATCCAGGGATCCTGGTATAACTATAGTAAATCCGACGGAAATTTCATGTCATGTATGGTTACGTAACATGACGAAAGACGACGGAAATTTCCGTCATGTATGGTAGTGAAGGGGTTAACACGAAGAACAATTACAATAAGTTTGACTAAAAAGTTGGATTTTTACAGGCAAACAACCAGAGCGCTTCAAAAAACGAGTTCACAAAAATGAAAGATATAGAATGGGAACCGACCAGGATTCTTATCAAAGTCAATCTGGCATAGAATTATTATCTATTTAATTGTAAGCAAAAAAACGACACAACCCTAACTTTAATATGTACAATTAGTTGTAAATTATGGAAAATATATATATTATATATATATATATAATTATATTCATAATCACGGTGAACAACATTATCCCAGCAAACAAGACACATTGAAACAATGTTGGTCTAAAGTTGGGCCACCGTCTGCGACGCTGGCCCAACATTAAACCAACATTGTTTCAAAATGTACTGTTTACTGGGATATGATCCACTCTGAAACTCCAGGTTTCAAGATCACAGTCCAACTGAATGAGCCATCATCGCTGGTCGCGTCATCGCGAAATAAAGGCAAATGTGCTTGTGCTTGAATAATAGCCATTCTGGTATCAGTGTGCCCCAACCGGCGGCTATCTATTTATGCGACCTTTCATAAAAATGTAGATCTCCCGTTTTGACTTTTTATGAGATAGGTACAGAATCGTTATGCCGGTAAATACTAATATAAGCGCACACGACGAATAAATTCGCCCGTCGCGAGCGGAATAATGGCGGCATAAGCGGGGTGCGCCTCCTGAACACAGTGGCGGCAGTTCAATATACGACAGACGACTGGCTCAACGTTAGGTCAATGTCCGTGACGGTAGCCCAGCATTGGACCAGTATGACATTGTCCTGTCACAGATCCAGATTGGCTGAGACAGATGACATGCCCGCCGGCTTTTATTCACCCAGCGACTGGATCAACAAAACCATGAATTATAAAATACCCTACAACTTTTGACAGGTCATTTTTCCCCGTTTATTCGGGTTTGAGCACAAGCTGCAGAGATTTGGACAGTGCATTGGATTAAATATGAGGAAATCCGCATAAGGCCTAATATCCCACGAATAATACGATTTTGAGAGCGATCATCCTGGTTAGTTTGTATAGACAGATCTGAATACGAAGCATTTTTGTCTTTTGAATATTGAAAAACAACGATAAAACTTAGTTGGGAAAAGGATAGAGACGTGGACGATAACAATACGATGATATCGTAGCCTTCTGAGTGAGTGCATAATTAGTTTCGTTTTTAGTTTTCAAAATAATCTTTTAGATAACTATTAACCCTTGTCCTACTGAATTGCTTCAATTGTATTTTTCGTCACTTGAAGCTGGAATTGCTAACGCAATTTCCAGCTTCAAATGACGAAAAATATTACTATTTATGAAAAATAGACTAAATGTCTAAAAATAAATTATTGGATCAACAAAGCATTTCTTAAAAACTATTTTATCAAAATTAAGTGATATTTTTATTGATCTAAAACATCCTTAATCCCGTATATATCCGGGCATAGCAGGACAAGGGTTAAGACGCAAAGGAAATAAATAACCTGATAATAAGTAGCCGTCATTCACTCCATGACCATCATTATCAACCCTTGATAACCCATCAGACGTGAAAACTAACCTGATCACTAGCTGGTCCGCTCTGTACTCTACATTTATAGATAGGCCTACATGACATTCTATATGCTCACAGTTTACCAGTGTTACCCCTTCAACCGCCGGTGCCGCATATATTCGGGTTTTCATTTTTTTTTATTAGCACACCAAGTACCAACTTTTAAACATGGTCAAGATAAAATGTGAAATCAATCAGCAATATTTGAAAACAGTCGACCTCCATTTTGTCAAACCTGAATAATTTTCACTCACTTGAAGTTGTGGATCGCGTCAGCCAGACACAACTTCAAGTGGGTGAAAATTCAGATTGAATAATTTGGCGGTTAAAGGGGTAATTGTCTACGACTTGCTGTACTCACACGAAACAAACCTCACCCAGCAAGCACAAGGACGTTTATCCAAAGGTATTTGCGATTGGGCCAGCATCGTAGGCGGTGGACCAGCTTTACAACAACATTGGGAAAATGCTGGGCAGCGTGGGTGGGCGTTTAATGGTTTTAAATCCGGACCAATCATATGTCTTTGTTTTGTTTCAAACTACAAACTAATGGGGGATATAGGTTTATTATGCTTATACATTATTTTACCATTGTGTTTAATGAGTGAATATTAGTTTGTTTAATATGGCGAAGTGGCGCAGTAGACTAACAAACAATATTGTAAAAATGTGTTCTATGTTGCATTCTAAAACAGACAAAAGTTTATTATATATGTGATATTTTTCTATACAATAAAGTATACCCCCGAGAACAGATTTTTTTCTAAAATCGCTTTATACATGCAAACCACTGTATCACAAAAGTTCAATGCATAACCTTTCCAATTTATTTTAACCACATAATTATGAACTAATATGGTGCATGTTACTTTCATTACGTCTTTGAATGTTGAAGTAATAACATTTGATTTTTGAATTATTTTTTGCGTTTTAGTGTTCAGATAATCAGACATTCCCGCATATGTCTACGGTATTACATTGCAGAATGATTCAGAATATCTGAAATGATTTTTGAATAAACACTTATAACTGTGTTTTTTGTGTGTTTACAGAAGCCCTGTGCTCCACGTGTCGTACACCAGAATGGTTATTCAAGATCATCTTTTGGTTGGGCTATTGTAACAGCATGATGAATCCCATCATCTACGCCTGCTCCAGTCGAGAGTTCAAGAGGGCCTTCCTCAGAATACTCAGATGCAAATTTCGTAGAAAAAGGCGCTACTTTTTGGACGATTTGGCCATGACTACATGTGTGGGTTCAGAAAGGAGTAAGGTGAGTCGTCTGAACCAGACGTTACGACGGTTAACACAGCGTGGTAACAATAACTTGCCATGTGTTGGGAGGAGCAGGAGAGATGGAGGTGCTGCCAGTAGAATGCGGCTACTCGCTAGACGTCGCCGTAATGACGACAGCATTGTCACAGAGTCCCCTATAGCCCCCCTCAGGTTATTATACACTCATCAGCGATCAGAGGCTTACACCATGGATAGTATAGTGATCAGTGACGAGGATTCTGTGCTTCACGAGCAATCAGACGAGGAGGTGACAGACTCGGACAACGAGCCACAAATAGCTAACAATGTCACAGTGGACGTGCACACTGCGCAGCCGCCCAGCCCCGGAAGTGACGTTGTCCAAGATGGCGTCCATTCCGCACCGCATACGCGTTGCAGTGCGGAGATTGCCGAGCATCCACGAGCCAGGTTTAAGTCTAATGGTGTGGCTCAGCAACGAGCAGGTGGCTCGTTACACCTGAGTCACGAGCCTGTGGAACAAAAGTGTGTCCTCCGTGTGGATAGAAGGACGGATCAGCTTTATAGACGAGTGCCTGATATAGTAATAGACGAGGTGGCTCAAGGCACAGACTCGCAGGATATATACAGTGAAAACAACCCTAATTCTAGTGCGTCCAGTCAGCTCCATCTCAAAGACCAGACTCCAGCTAATAATCATAAACGTCAGGTGCCCACAGCATTGTACCACACTGATGAAGACAACATTATGTGGCTCTGACGTCATATTAGTCATTTATTCTGATGTAGACCTAACATTTTATTATGTCAAATATATGATGAAGGCATAACATATTTGCATTCATGTATTATAATTTGTATTAATAAAAAGAAAATATTCCAAAGGTTTATATAATAAACAACCATTGCATCCATTAAGGTTTAAAAGACGGTTAATAGCCCGGTGTCACACGTCATGTACAATAATCTTGAAAAATGAACAAATACATCAAACGATTTTTTTATCTTGTTTTTCTCATGTTTCTGAATGAGTAAATTTAACAAGACACAGGACAAGTAATATCTTAGTTACGAACTAGTAAACACTGAAGCCCCCTCAAAGAGTTTTAATTTGGCTAAAATATTCAAATGTGTTCCTGATTTAGGCTATAAGCCAAACGTCAACGGTGCTAGTTGATAAGTGCGTGTGTGTTACAAGCATAACGTTATCGCTGTAAGTATAAGCATAGCTGCTTTTCAGTTGACCATCTCAATAGGAATTTAACATTTTGTTCGCAATAATTATGATAAAAAATGTAGCATGCAAGTGGCTTTGAACAAATGTGAATTTAATATGGACATAATTTTGTTAATCCAATAATGTTTTGATTCCTAACCAGTTTCTCAGACGATGAGCCAACATTAATATGGCTCTGGGGCAAAATATAGGTCTAGCTGCGTTGCGTCACATATCAGCAAATAAGATACATTGAGTTATATAATGGTTAGCTGCTGGTACCTAGGGCTGGCGTCGTAGACGGTGGTTCAACTGTAAACCAATATCAGATGAGAACACTGTTAAAGCTTTATTTGAATTTCAAATTTATTCAAACTTGGTTAATCAGCTTTAATAACTGCCCGGGATCAGATTGCGGATAAAGACTGAGACGCAGGTAATGGAAATGGCTGAAGAGCGCCTATTTATTGGCATGTAATAAATAATATATTAGGTTTTGAGCCATCAGTAGACGTATTATTCTTTTTCCTGTCAGTAATGCAGAAACGACGTATCAGAATTATTTACACGTGTTGTGAATGAACAAAATTATTAAATATAAATGTCACATTTGTAAGACGCCTATGGAACTCGAAACATTTCGTTTGTCGAATATTTGCAAAGCTCCACGGTGTTTCATCAATGTTATAATGTATGTCATCTGAAGTGTCTTTTAAATCAAATCCCCTTTATGCATATTTTACGTGCTAAATTTAATAAAAAAATTAGGTTTGTGTTCCCATTCTTTTTAAAGTAGTAATAGGCATGATATATTATATTTTATTGCAAGTAGGTATAATACGTACACGCAATACAATGAACAGGTCATTGAAATATACATGCCATATTGTAATAATTCGAACACATATTATAACATACATGCCATAATTACCGAAATGCCATTATAATGTAAACACGTATTGTAATAAATCGAACACTTACTAAAATAAACCTCTATTACAACATAACGGAACATGTAGGCCTATATGGCATGGTTATACAGACTACCCTGCCATTGATGGATGAATTTCATATTTTACACAAACATGGGCATTTAACTTTTAAATAATCTAATTTATTTCCCTTCATTACCCTGATTGACTTTCCCTGAAGATAGTATATCCAGCCTATATATGGCTTACCAGTCACTTTTGTCTATTGGTATAGTAAAAAATAAAAAGAAAAGATATATTCATATTCATTGCTGCGAACTGACTGTGCCGGCAGTCACGTGGGTAATAGCATTTGATACGGGCGGACGTGATGATTGTTACGTAGGACACATGCCAACAAGGTCTCTATAGCGAACATGTGGTGAGCGAAAGTTTATCTAATGTCATCATATTGCGAATACGTATTGTAATAAACATCCTATTGTAATACGAACATGCATTATACCATGAGCAAGTATTATATTAATATAATATTGATCTGATTTTGTGGTAGGTCGTATCTGTATAGCGTAGAGATACTACCCAAGGGACACATTTACTGTCAAGCGTATGATCCAGATGACAGATTTTTACCTACTAGTATCACCCCCCCCCCCCGCTCCAGTAGAGTGTGTAACAGCGAGAGTGAAATATTGTCGGTTTTTGCATAAACATTGTACTAATGTAACCAGGCAACGAGAAGTTGACAATTCCAGCAAACACGAGACATTCACATGGGAATGTGGATTTAATAAAGCTACGGACTTTGGCAATTATTGCAATATTGTCTGTACATATGTAGTGAAAACTAGATGATAGGCTTAGAATATCCAAGAAGTCACACTCGCTGGTTACTTCGTTACTTTGTAAACACTGCTGTCTCTCTGATGCACACCTCACTGGTGCCTATACGTTCCTCCATATCATTTTCACCCCTAAACCACTCAGAGTTACCGTATATCTATATTTTGGAGTTGCAAAATAAAATAACATCTCATTAATTTGTAGGCCCCATTACACCAAAATAATAGCAAGTCATCGAAGTCTTGAAAATAAAGTTACCGTCATCTTAAAATAGAATTTACCGTCTTCATCGTTCAACTATATTACAATAGTTACCGTCATCCCACTCACTTTTCTACACAGAGTTAGGCTACCGTTTCCCACTATGGAAGTTACCGTCTCTCACATCAATATTTTACACTGTTCTTACCATGGAGTCTAATACACTAAAGACGCCAGCTATGTATCAAAATAAACATCAGCTGCTGATGATTAACATCGCTGACTATTTTTAACATTTGGAGATATTAAATCAAATGAAATTAACAGTAAACATACCGACTTTTCTCAACGTTTGCTGTGTCCTCCATTTTGGGACTGCGGTACTCAAGCTACCGTCATCAGTGGCTTAAGCGTGATTTTTTTTTTCGATTATGTTATCAGGTGGTTATCATGTTATACAAGCGCATTCTTAAATGCATAATTGAATGATCTACCGAACATTTAAGTCACAATAACAGAGCATGGACACAGCTTGCAAGACTTCGGCGACATTTGCCAAGAATAGCAGCTAAAGATGTATTATAGATTGAAAAAGAAAAAACTCATCCTGTGAATCGAAGCCAGTCCACGAAAATATTGTGTTTGGGCCAAAACCACCTTGACAAAATCATGCTTGAATATTTACAAGTGGGCGCATCAAAGAACAGGACAGTTGTTTTTGTTTTCAATACCAGTGATTGGACCAAGTCTCGTATTCTACCCCCTGATTTAAATAACAATTTAATGACGGCGGTGATTGGCCGATCTCGTCATGTGACAGGCTGAACCACTCTTCAACTAGTCGGGGGTAGAATACAAGACTTGGACCCAGTGATTCGTCAAAAAAACATTTTGTGTTGAATAAAATCGAAAGTGTCAGAGCTAGAACCACAATCCACATCGTAATAATAGTCGATTGTATGTATGGAACGTACACGCAGTAAATTGTGTTTTAATCATTTTAACCGCAAACTTATTCACTTGCAATTTTCACCCACTTGAAGTTGTGTCTCGCTGGTGCAATCCACAATTTCAAGTGAGTGAAAATTATTCAGATTTGACAACATGGAGGTCAACAGACTGTTTTAAAATCGTGTTGATTGGTGTCACGTTTTATCTTTACCGTGTTGAAAAGCTAGTATTTAATGTGCCATATTTATTTAAACTAATATAATCGGGACCTGCGGTTGTGATTCTAACTATTACTCAGCCTAATGTAGGCCTACACGATCACAATCATTAATAATGCACCGTAAAATAGGCTTTGCTTTGATAAAAACACTCAAAGTATAGTGGTAAGCACTGACAAACAAACAGAACATATATAATATTTAGATATGATTATATTTGAGCTTACAATCCTATAGCATGCTAATGTTTGTGATGGGCTTCAAAGTATCCTATATCATAATGCCAAATATTAATAATCAGATATTTGTTGTCAACTACATAATGTTTTTTCTGGTATTTGTGATTTATTTTTATCTGCATAGATAAAATGATGTACCATAACGACTAAATAAACAGACACCTAGTATGGTGGTCGTATTATTTGATGAATATATACCCGTGTTCATTTGTAATTTGTTCACATTTCACTTAAAAATACATTCCAAATATGGGCGGTTCTCGTGGGATGCGTCGGACAAGTGGACATTGGGCGCGTTTTTTCGAAATTAAAATTTCAAGTTGCTTTTGTAACATGGTGACTAGTCATACAATTAAAAGTAAAAGCTATAAATTGAGCATAAATGTTAAAAATACATTATTTTCGAATGGTCGCACAAGAGACACCAATTAAATAGTAGACCAGCCAACATCGATTTTTTGGCATGGAGGGGTAATAGAGGGCACCCATGCTGGATGAATCACTAATAGGATAAGGAATAACGTGTGGGTGGATACCACCGTCACTTTTGATTTTGAAGGTCTTTTCAAAGGTCACAAAAATGGGTATTTTGTTTCGCAGATATTTGTATATTTTATTATTAAAGGGACCCCTTGGGATGAGACATTTTCAATGTTGTCAATTTTGAAAATTTAATTTATATAAAGCTATGTAGCCTACTGATCTTAGCTGAAAATACGAAAAAGTCAAAAATCAATTTTTAAGCACCGAAAAAGAGTGAAATAGTTGTATTTCCAGGTCGTATATTGCCATGTAAACAAAACAAGTCAGCAATATATATAGCACTTTACATCACATATTCCCATGTATCAGACGGTAAGATCAGAGCATTCGCCGCTAATTGGTGTCTTATAGTCAGGACACGGGAGGACACACCTGCAGCACTGATTGTCTACCCAACGCTGGGCCGATGCCATCAGCATGTGGCCCAATGCTGTGAAAACATTCAATCGTCCTCCAGGTATACAAATAGTTTGTTTGGGTTACTTCTGGTTACATAGAAATGTTGATTAAAAATATTTGTAAAAATATGAAAATTCTGAAAAAAATAAAAACATGATCCGTGGGATACACTACTTCAGTACGGGATTAAAAACGAAAATTGATGTCATCCCAAGGGGCTGCTTTAATTTATTAATAATTTTTAATTATCAGTTTGTTTTGAAAGTCATTTCAAAGGTCACAAAAATGGGTATTTATTTCCTATTTATTATTGGTATTTACTTCCATTATTGTGAATTAAGTCATTTATGTTTTTGTTTCGCAAATATTTGTAGATTTTATTAGTCAACTGTCAAAATTCGCAGGACATGGGTCCCCCAGAATGCAATAGTGCACATGGGTAGGACCAGGCCCTATTCTATAATAATACTAAATATGCGTTGTATACCCAAAGCCCCATTAAGAGCAAGTTCTCAATCACAGCAAGCTCATATATACTTGAGCGACATCTATGAGTTAATAATTCCACCACAGCTCAAAGCCCTTAGCTCTGGCCCTTAGATGGGCCTCGGTTTGCAAACAAACTGACTGTATTACCGCAGGTATCTCGAAACGGCTGACCCCACGCTTGTACTGACACCCAGTAAACACAAAACATTTGTATGACTTTATACAGTGCTGGACCGACGTCGAAGACGTTGGGCCGACGTTGTATAAATAATATACAAATGTTTTGTGTTTGCTGGGCAGGAGGACTTTCCCTCAAGCACTGTAAATTTCTTCAATGTTGGTTCAATGTTGGGCCATATTATTTTTTCCATTTTGCTAATGGTAGGTACCGTTACTTATATTTTTGAACACCAGGAATCTATTGCAGCTATCAGTTTGACTTTAAATGAAAGAATTCCTAATTTAAAGTTGACTTAGCGAGTTTTCAGAAATAATGATATTTTAAGTGATTTCATTTTTTTAAAGTATCCTATATATGACTAAATGATGTAGTCTTGTTTGAATTATTCTTGTTAGCCTAGAAAATAATATGCTCCCGTATCCAATGGGTAGCTTGTGAGGCGGAGTGACCACCTACAATATTGGTATTTGGTATTGATCCCATGAGTCTAAACTCAATTGGGAGCGGTCACTAAATGATCGTAGCCTAAACTTATGCTATACCCGCCGTCAGATTAACTTGTATCGCATGTTTTTCGCCAATTTCTCAGTCAATTCTCAACCGATTTTTATGAAGTTTTGCAAGGACTATTTTCGGGTCACGCGGCGACTACCGTGAAATTTCCATAAAAAAATATTATGTAGTTCAAAAGTTAGACCATTTGACATGTAGTAAATTTGAAATTACGACGTCCCTCTATAAACCCATTAAACTGGTTAAATTAAAGTTTGTTTTTATTCCTGAATTGCATTACATGCCAGATGGTCTTACTTTTGAGCTATAGATCCACAATATTTTCCGATGAAAATTTCACGGTAGACTAGTCGCGGAGTGACTCGGAAATAGTCCATACGAAATGTCATGAAAATCGGTTAAGAATTATTGACTGAGAAATCGGCGAAAAACATGCGATACAAGTTAATCTGACGGTGGGTATAAGTATTTTTCAAATTAAATATCATCAATTGATCCTGTTTCCCATTACAGTTCAAGATCGTTATTGGATAATCACCATTTGTCGACTGATAATATCAAGTTCATAAGTCAACAAATTATAATAGCGAGGTTGAGGAGAGGGTTTGACCATAGATTAACCATAATGTGGTTAATCTATGGGATTGAGCTCTCTTAATGATCTATGCCAGTAGCTACAACACAATATCCAAGTATTCCAGTTTAAGAACTAATATTTCTCTAATGAGAACATGTCTCTAATGACCTTTAAAATACTACTTTACGGAACCGCTGCTGCCTAATAATTGATGAGGTCAAAATTCAAGCATTAGCCACAACTAGAATTTAATAGCTGACTTCGTTATCAATCACACCCAGGTTACATTGAATTTCTGTACCACTAGATCGTTATTAAGAAAACAAGATTAGCAACAAGAGCATTTGCATAAATTGACACTGAATGACCAAGTACACAACGATAAAAATTTAAAAAAAAACACCAATAACCTTAGATAGTAATAAACATAAACAAACATAAATAAAAACATGTAAACGTTGGTTTAAACATAGGTTAACGTTTTTGTATTTGGCAAAGTGAATTTATCATACATATTGTATAGCAGTGGTGATGAAATAGACATTCTTTTGTATTGAGTATATAGATATACATGTTTTTTCATTGTTAAAACCTGAGACTCAAAGGGTTAGAAATAATATAATAATAAAATAGCATATACACAATGCAATTGTGGATATTATTCATGTAAATATTTCGAATTGACATTACAATGTACATAACTACTATAATATATACATCACAAATGTTGGTTTGAAATCGTCTTTTACAATTAAAGTTGCAAAAAACGTTTCAAATGTTTATTATTGTGTGATATTCAGATTCCTTGACCCTCTAAACATACGAAGCCATAGATTACATTAACAATTTGCATAGTTAATGGTAAAGATTGTGATATTCAGCATAATAGCTAGTGCATATTGCGGCCATCTTGAAATTCGCTATTCTACAAAAAAAGGAGACATTATAAAACAATGTCAGCCACCCAGGTATTGTTCTTTGACAATTACTGAACACATTTCTGAATTTGGTTAGCTTGTATAAATATGCCATCACTCAATTTTTTCATCACATTATGTACCCCTGTCTGGCTGACAACTCGTCAATTTAACAAATTTGAACAGGAGTTTTGCTTGGGACTTTTCAGGATTGCTAGATGAAACCTTTACCTACATAATAAATCATCAAACCTTAGCAATTTGTCCAGATTTGTGGATTTTGTGCCAGAATTACGACACTAATAATGTGTATTGCTCTTGTGCGACACTCCAGCTCACTTCACCCTGCCGCTGGGATGGTGAATGTTTCTGTAGCCTATTGTGACTTCATACATAGCCAAATCAATAATGATTAACATTATTATGATACTTAATGTTTTATCTTGAAATTATGAATAATTAATCAAATAAGTAAGTAATAATTTATAGTCCACATGAGATGGAGGACTTTGCAAGGTAATAAATAAAATACATTTTCAGTGTTCTATTTTAACATGTTCAAAATGCCGTGACATTGGCCTACTTGCCTCCATTTGTATTAGGCCTGTTAAGCGAAATCATATCCCCTGGGAAATCAGTTCCGTCCACCGGAACTCGGTTCCATCCACAGGTGTGCTGCTGGGAAATTAGATCCTCTTGTCTTGAGAAATTAGATCCCTCATAAGATCGCTTGTGATCACCATGCCAAAGTTCCATTTTAATTTTAAATACAGTACCGGTACTTTGAAGTTTGATAACGTCATTTCATGGGGACACAGAAGCAGCTAGGCCTGGTCTACAATTTGAATTAGCTCATGGTATTAGCAGAGATATTATAATAACGAGATATGCCACTCTCATTGGCTGTATACTTGACAGTACTAAACCGGAAGTGTTACTACATGGGCGAGCCAGATGCCGGTTTGGAGGAGTACATTTCCCAAACACAGCCTAAAAAAACTACATGTTATAGAGAGGCCGTGTCGGTACCGGTTCAGAAAACAGGCCAAAATAAACATTACAATGGGTGACAACATTACTATCACCTCATTTTATTGAAATAAATGTTTAATAAACAAATTCACTTTGAAAATTATACTTATAACGTCGTATTTTATGAAGTAAAATAGCAAAACTGTACAAGTAACCGACTCGCCGATTGCCGCCGATTGTTTGTCAACCGATGGATGAGTGAGGAGTGACAGCACATTTGAGCGAACCGTCGGTAACCCTGGTAACAGTGACATACAGCTAGAAGTTGTACGCTGTCAAACGGGCAAGTGACAGTCGGAAAAATCAATAATATGGATGATATAATCTAACAGTTAGTCTACTACTTTATAATAAAAAAATATTGCCACTAAATTTGAGGCTAATTCTAGTAATTGGATCTTCCGATTTCATGAAATCGTCAACAGGGAGTGACAGTGACAACAGCTAACGTGACTGTAGCTGGTGACTTTAGGCCTATAGGCCCTACGGGAGAGGGAGGGAAGTTGGGCCACGAGGCAAGTATGGGCATTGGGCACCCCTTCTATTGCCAATTTTTTTTTTAATGTAGACTAGGGGGCCTATAGACCTAGTTTTGCAAATTTTTGATGTGTATTTCATGCTCATAATTTTTCAGTACTTCAAGATATAGACCTGACTTAGGCCTAATTTAACTTGAGACCAATTTTGACACATCTACAGGTAGACTAGTCTATCTTTTCTAATAGGTTATAATGAGTCCATAATTCTAAAATGAATTAGGGTCTACTGACATCAGACAAGGTGGTTCACAGGGTTCAATTTAAATAACTAATATATAGGCCCTACGGATGCATGTGCCCGTAAAAAAAAATATTAGGGGCGCATGCACGTGCTATTTGTTTTTCTATTTTTTCCATATTTTGACTTTTTTCCCAAATTTAGTTACGTGAAGATATATAGGGCTTACTGTAGCCGTGTCGTCCTCTCCGAAGCCTGTTTCAGGCACTGGGGCTATATATATAACTGCACATGAATAAAGTGTTGATATCCCTCTTGCGCATCGCGACCAAACACCTGAAACTTGAGTGCACAACACCCCTAAACAAAAAGATTTAATTGGCCTGGATCAACCCCCCCTTGATCCTGCCTTACCCTCCCATTTGATAAAAAAGTAATCCAGACAGAAGTTACAGAAAAAAAAAAAAAATTTGCCTTCACCCCCTACTTTTTTGTTCAAATTTGTTTTGAACCACCCACAGCCCCCCTGGCAAAAAAACTGGCCTTGTCCTTCCCCGCCGGTAAATAAACGTTCACAGAGGCTACTGCGTCAAATGAAAAAAAACCTAAAAATAAACATTTGTTAAAACCCCCATGTGCCCACCCTGCCTGAATTTTTTTAATTGGCCTGTACTATCCCCCCTTCCTGCCTTATCCTCACATTTGAAAAAAAGTAATCCGGGCTGAGGTTATAGAAAAAAAAAATTTGCCTTGACCCCCCCCCCCCTATTTTTGTGTTCAAATTTGTTTTGAACCCCCCACTCCCACAGCCCCCCATGGCAAGAAAATGAAAATGGACTTGACCCCCAACCCCTCAGTCTGACCCTCCCCGCCCGTAAATAAATGTAATCCACAGAGGCTACTGCAATAAAAGAAAAATAGACACTTAAAATAAATATTTGTTAGAACCCTCCATGTGCCCACCCTGCCTGAATTTTTTTAATTGACATGGATCATTCCCCCTTCCTGTCTTACCATCCCATTCAAAAAAAATAATCCGGACGGACAGACAGACAGTCAGCCGGACAGACAGACGGACAACCCGACTACATAATGCCTCTGGCCGCAGGATGCCTCCGGCCGCAGGCTGGCGGAGGCATAAAATACACCATAACTACTATAAAAATGAGAAAAAGTCTAACTTAAACTTTTTATTGACAATGGGCACTCAAGATTCACTTGAGTAAAATAGACTATCAATTTGTGCCATGAAACATTTTATTGTAGCACTATTTTATGTTATCAAATATTTTCTTTAAATCTAATTCAACCTTGACAATCTCAACATGAAAATTGATAAGCAACACAACTGACATTCTAAAGTCAGCAAGAAATATCTCATTTCACCAAATACCTTTAACTTGTTTAAGCAAATATAAAGTGTCTTATGTATAATTATTAAATATAATCAAGAATGTGGTTGTATATTCTTGATATAATATGTCAGGTTATCCAAATTGAAGTGGATTATATAATTTCAGGTAAATGATGCATTTGTGATACCACAGTCCTTCATGGGTTATATAAGTCATTATTTACAGTAGAGCATGCTATGAGCAGCCACTTTTATGAGCAGCCAACCTCCTATGGGAGGCCACTAGGTCATTCCTCAAAATGATCCTTATCAATGAGCTTGTGGGAGAAATTTGTCATCATCTTCCTGGAAACCATATGCATTGCACTGATGGATGCACAGATGTCCACAATTTCTTTTCTTCCTACAAAGAAATTGATATAAATACAAAACCAATACAATTTTTTTCATGTACATACAGTAATAAATTTTTTTTATGACAGTGTAATAGTACATACATGTATATAATCATAAGGGAATGACCATTTTATTTCCTGGGGGAATTATGAAGGGCTAAGTTTATTTTTACACACACCATTTGAAACCAGATTTGTTTCTCAAGAATTTAAAGTCAGCGTTAACAAATGCATAAATAATTTATTGGGTGATATTTGTGCACTTTTATTCCTCCAAATTATACAAAGCCATTTAAGTAGCAATTATGTCGTACAATATTTTATATTTTACTTCAAGCATTGTCATGATTACCTTTTCATGAAAAATGATAAATGGACATGTTCCCTCTTTTAAGAGGTGAATCAATATCTTTTGAAAGTTATTCAAGCAATTGTCACGCACAAACAGGTTGTGCCAATTTATTTTCTCAGCCAAAAGTGGCACCAGATTTAACCCTGGTGCTGCTGAATTGTTTGTGAGTATTTTCAATTCATTTGAAGCTGGAATTGCTAACACAATATACAGCTTCAAATGAAATGAAAGAAAAATAATATTATCTATGAAAAATAGGCATCTCCCAAACTGAATTATTTGAATAACTGAGCAGATACCAAAATATATGTTACAAATTTGTTTGGTATTTTCCTTTAATACTCTAAAATTTGCTTGAAAACTTATAAATACAGTCTTAACAGCACAAGGGTTAATTATATTTTACAAAAAATCTCCCTGCATAATTAAAATGTTGATTAAAATGTCTTTATATAAGGAGGGCGGAGGGGGAGGGGGGGGGGGGGGGTTGTCAAGTATTTCTATCTAGAATGTCAAGTAGGCCCTACATGTTACATTTCTCTAATTTCCATTAGAATAATAGCGAAGGTAAATCTCAGCTTTTCTAATTATTGTATTGCATTATTATTGAATGTCCGACAAGACTTATTATTATTATTTCAATTTTACGAGCCAATGCCCGGTCCTAGCCTACCTCACATAATAGATATCCTAATTATTGGGTAGATCAGATGATCATTAAAAAGCAGTATTTTTATTTTGGCTTCCTGATATGAACATATGATGTAAACATGTCCATAGACTAGAAATGTTGCGCATTTACCAGTTGAGCAGATCTAAAGACAAAATTTGTGTATTTCGTATTTTGGACATGCACATCCGAAATAGGAAATCTGGAGTTTTGTCTTTATATCTTGCTTTACCATGTTTACCCTGTTTACATACAAAAGACTTTTTTGCATGTCTGAAATAAGAAATCGGGAATTTTGTCTTAATATTTCGCTTAACTGGTAAATGCGCTAGACCACACACAAATTAAAAAACTTACACAATTCTAGTCTATGGACATGTCCACTTTATATGGCAATATTAAAATGCGTATATTAAAATACTGTTTTTTTTTAAAGATTTTAGCCTGATTGTGTCGTTTTCACTTTGCAGGCCCTATCTTGTAATCATAGTCTAGTCTCTAAATTTTCCAACTTTATGACCAACACAGTCACACCATAAACCTTCAATTTATGTCATTTTGGGGTTAGGGATATAGGTACCCTATCCAAATCAAGTCAAAATAATAGACTAGGCGTATGATATTTATAAATTATATTTGCTATTTAAATTGCATGATAGGATGAGGTCAATTTTTTTTGGTCAAATCGAAAGCCAGAATATCTTTTCAGAAAATCTTCCAAGCCTTTCGCCCACGATATTATTGTGAATTTCAGGATTGTCACCGGGGAGGGGTGGGGGATTTTCAATTTCAAGAACCTCCCTTAACTTTCGTTGGAAATATAGCCTACTTTTTGTCATTATAAATTTTATAATTTCGAAGTTATGAACCATTACTCGGACTTGTCACAATGGAAGTACGGTACCCCGGTATGTTTACATGAAATAATATTAGCCCAAAAACACCCTTTTCAAAAGTCTGATGATCCTGGGCATGAATCAGTGAATGGGAAGTAGGCTAGGCCTAGACTAGAATCACTAGCCTATTTAACAGACAATGTTCACAGACAACTGAACTGGCCAATTTCGAGGCCTATTATCAATGGTAGACTAATGACTTCTAGGCCTAGACTAGTAATTAAGTAACGGAAGCGAAGTAGAAGTGGTCCGGCTGTGATACAGGCCTGTTCTGGGGGGTCAGAGGGCATGCTCCCCCTGGAAAATTTTGAAGAAATGAGTTTTTTTACTGAAAAGTGGTCCGGCCAACGTCTTGCTTTGCTACTCACTGAGCTAGACGGGGGGCTGTCTGGCGCTGCACGCTTCACTGAATCAGCAGTGCCATGGAGTAGGTACCGTAAGTGACCATCTGACACACACAGTAACCACTGGTTACTGGTAGGCTAACAGTAGGCTAACAGTACACTGATACTGTGACACTGTCACTGACAGGCGACCACGTCACTCATCAGTCATGTCGCTTAAATTAATCGTGACGATGTAGACTACATATATTCTACCAACAAATATGTACAGAGATATCCTACAAATATAATTTGGTGGATTTTATTTTAATAAACTTGACTTTTTATCAAAAAAAATGTATTTTATTCACACAGGCCAAAATACCGATCGCCATTTCTGTACATTATCGCCCACATTGATGGCATCGGTAGGGTGGATGTTTAAATCGTTTTCTGTGTATTATTTTGATAAAATACAATAATTATGTATCACTTACCTTTCTACGAAACTACAAAAGATAAATGAGCTCAAATCTGGAACATTTTACGGATTGTTGGATCAACCAGCGCGCACACAAAACTCGATGTGGTTGTGTTGTTTACAGTCATTGTTCCGGTCGACTTGACAGGTGCTTCACAGTAATATTACTCCTAGGCGGCCAGGTGTCGCTCCCACCCATTGCGGTAACGGAAGTAGCACTCAGTGGCATATCTCGTTATTATAATATCTCTGGTATTAGTATCTAGGCCTATCGGCTTTGGCCAGAACACAACGATCCGATATAAGCCATGAGCAGAGTATTGTGTAGTATTAGTTGGTAGTCTATTTAAATTCACGAAAATGAACGAAATAATTTATTATACAAAATTTTTTTAGTAGCAATTTTTTATGGAAGAAACAATGAGAACTGAACTTAGGTGAGAACAGAAGGGGAATATAATTTTCTGATGGGATATGGTTTGGCTAGAACTGAGCAGTGAAGAGGGATATGATTTCCCGATGATGGGATATAATTTTGCCAGGCCAATGGGGATATGATTTCCCGATAGAAAACACATCTGATCTTACTATGGGATATGATTTTGCTTGGTGAACTTCCTGTGAGCGGAACTGATTTCCCGATGACATGGGATATGATCAGAAGATTTAGCTCTTTACTATAGGATATGATTTCGCTTGGAGAACTTCCTGTTGACGGAAATGATTTTCCGATGGGATATGATTTTGCTTGACAGGCCTCGGATTGTTCAGAACCCACCCACCCACCCGACTATCCAATTTTTTATTTTTTTGGAAACATGTACAACGACAAAAACAACACAAAAAACACAATATTCCCAAAAAAATAAGTGTTATAAATTGTGACTTCTAGCCATACCAGTGACTTAGTTGCACTAACCCTTTCACTAGTGGCAGTAATGTTCCCGCAGTCCAAATGTATGACGTAGGCGTCATATAATTTGGCCGTCGTGGTGACGGCGGTCGTATTCCATTGTACACCAGGAGGCCGTCGTGGCGACAGACCACGTTGCGAAAGGGTTAACATAAATCATTATATGGTTAGGCCTGATGGGGTCTTTCTTATGTTCACTGCAATTTTTAGTGTAGGCCTATCTTGCAATATTAAGCGAAACTATTGACTTATTTGAGAATTGTATTAGTGGCGGTCCCCTGCGCCTCCTACATCTTTTTTAGGTCCCTAAATTGGCCTATATATATGCCAACAAACAATTGGGGCAGGCCCTATTAACCCCCGGCGTCCCTGCTCTTCAGAATTTATTTATAATAATTAAGCGACGCCTGGTGATTGTCTGCGCGAAGTATGGTACACACTGACCTGTATATACACTGGATTGGACACGAGGCTGATTCACGCGGTACCAGAGCGAGGCCATATTACTGAGGACATGTGTTGACCTAAGTCTTACATAACATAGAGACTTCACCCACCGATTCCGTAGTCTCTCGTTAATAACTTCATTTGTGAAAATGTTAATAAAAAATCATGACATGCTTGCCAAATACTAATATTAATGGAAAATAATGCAAAAACAACATAATTTGGGGGGCTCTGATATCTAAAGCGGTTACCAATTGAAAAGTTGGTGTATCCCATCTTCACTTCTCCATGTGATTTGCGGCACGCTCTGCGTGTATTAAGACTGGACTGGTGCAGATGGTGTATCCTGTCAGGTTCAATCTCAGGTGGAATGACGTCATCATATCACGTGACCTGCCGGCAAACGTCATCAAACCACGTGACCTGCCGGTATTGATCAACAACAACACGTGCTATCACCCACAGACGTATAGATTAAACAGGTCAGTGCTATCACCTGTAGGCCCCCTACCGTCATACTCATATTAAGGGCCTAAATAAAGATGATGATGCAGCCTAGCTAGGGCCTAATGTCAACAGTATAGTCTACTCTAGTCTAGGCCTATAATTAAATTGATAGGCCTATATCATGTAGACTATAGTCTAGTCTAGGCCCACTAAATACTATCAGATGCAGAGCAGCAGGCCCGCCACTCACTCAGTCACTGCATGACAGTGACCATGGTGACAGTGACGTACTCTGACACAGTGACAGTCTCTGTTCACGACTGTGAAAGTGTGAGTGACAGGGCTTGGCTGACATCCCAACATCAAAAGAGCACTGGGTCAATGTATCGTGTTCACTGGGATGCTGCCCCCCCCCCCCCCTTATAGCACCGACACTGTAGGCCTAACGTTGGCTACACAGTCAACCTTTAAATAGGCCCTATAAGTTATGTTCCTTTATTATTAGGAAATCCAGTTCTTACAACCACAAGTAGTCTAGTTGACTAGGCCAACTGTGAAGTGCTAAATTTATTATTTTTGTCGCTTCTATGCGCTATAGCCTAATATTAAATGACTACTTTTGCCTTTTTTGTTGCGATATATAACTATATGATTGAAGCGACACAATCAGGCTAAGACCATAAAAAAACAGTAATTTTATTTCGGCTCCTTCATATGTCCATAATATATGTCAACATGTCCATAGACTAGAATTTTGTAAGATTTTAAAATTTAGTGTTGCGCATTTACTAGTTAAGTCAGAAATAAGGACATAATTTAATTTTGGACATGCATGTCCAAAATAAGAAATACGGGAATAACTGATAAATGCCATGGGGCTTTCGGCGCACTTGCTACATTGCCACAGCAGCCAAAAATTTAAAAGACCCCCGTAATTCTAGTTTATAGACACATCTTATGGCATCCGAAAAGAAGCCGAAATAAAAATACTGATTTATTTTCAATTTAAATTGTGTCGCTTTAGACTTACTAAAAATGAGAACGTTTTATTAAAATTGATAAAATCAAGATGGCTGCCATAACCTCATTTTCGGTTGCACATGAAAATAAACAATGCCAATAGACTTGCAGACCCCGCAAACCTATATAGGCCTACCGGATTTCTAGGCACTATTGTGAATTAAAACAAAAAAAGACTACATAAGTCCAGGATGCAAGACAACTAGGTCTAAGAAGCTCAGTCTAAGAGTAAGATAAGAACTAGACAGTCTGTCAGAGATTGCAAACCTCTATTGAAATAATGATCCTAATAAGTATCCCAGTAATGGTCTACCTATCTACAAATTTTGTTTTATAGTAATGGACTAGCATCTAACACAGTTTGCAAAATATTGGGCATGTGAAAGTAAATAATGGCCGATAGAGGGCCATTTTGAATTTGATCCAGTCAATTTTTTCAAGATGCATCCTCTCCTGAAATCTCACATTTTGTTTTATAGTAATGGTCCAGCTATCTAACACAGTTTACCAAATATCAGCAATGTTAAAGTAAATAGTGGCCGATAGGCAGCCATTTTGAATTCGATTAAGTCGAAAGTTTTTAAAAGGCATCCTCTCCCGAAACATCACATTTTGTTTTATAGTAATGGCCTAGCTATCTAGCACAGTTTACCTGATATCAGGCCTATCGAGTTAAATAATGCTGATTGTCGGCCATTTTGAATTCATAATTTAAACATTCTCAGGGTGCATCCTCCCCCAAAACTCACATTTTGTTTTACAGTAATGGTCTAGCCATCTAGCATGGTTTACCAAATAACGGCCATGTGAAAGTGAATAATGGCCGATTGGCGGCCATTTTTAACTTGGTCGAGTTGAATTTTTTCAAAATGCATCCTCTCCTGAAACCTTACAATTTGTTTTATAGTAATGGTGTAGATATCTTTGAGCGGTACGTTTTCATGATATTCCGCAAAATCTTTCAGTCGGATTTACCGATGTTATAAATTAGGTCAAAATGCTGGGTCAACTTCAAGGTCAAGGTCCAAAAACCTGAAAAGGCACAACTAGGGACCTTAGACATGTTAGAGAACATATATGTGCAATATGACTGTCATCGGCCCAGTACTTTTTCGAGATCTGCTCCGGAAACGAAGTGTGCGTCAAAACGTCTAAATAGGTCATAGTTCTGAACCAAAAGTAGGGCAAAGTTCATATACCCCAAAAAGCACAACTAGACCCCCTAGGGGTGTTGTGTGTAAAATTTGTAAACAATCGGACAAGTACTTTCAGAGATATGCTCCGGAAACGAATTGTTCACGGATGGCCCAACGCCGTAACATCATTATTTTCTCCTCTGCGACCTTGCGTAGTGGTTTCAGATTAAAAATATTTTAACCTGTCCCTTATCCACCTGGATGTAACCCACATACCAAAAATTGTTATCCTAGCTTATTTTCTTACAAAGTTATAGGCAAAAGAAGAGATAAAAAAAAAACTAAGGCGGAATCCATAGCTCTCTCCGTCTTACCTACGGTGACGGCGGGAGCTAAAAATAGTCGCCAGCTGCTGGCCATTTTGATTATCGGTGGAGAGCTGAAAATCTAATTAGGGCATGTTCATAGGCCTACTCATAGGTAAACTCAAATAAAAAATTGGAGAGATACAATAATTATTTTTCAAGTTTTAATCGAGTAAACAAGGAATTTATAAATTATTAAAACTAAAATGGGCGCCATAGCCTCGTTTTCGGTGAAACCATGAAAACGGACAATGCCAAAAGATTCGTAGACCCCGGAAACCCACATATACCAGGTTTCAAGGGAATTAAAAAAAAAAGATTAGTCGCAAACTGGCGGCTATTTTGATTATTGATGAAAAGGAAAATCTAATCAGGTCATCTATCAGTGTCTATATACTCATGGGTGACTTCACATAAACAATTGAAGATATCTTATAATTATTTTTCAAGTTATCGCGGTAACAAGATTTTTTTAAATCTTTGACCTTGACTTTGACTTTCACCTTGAGTAAAAAAATTGCCGGAGGGGTTGAATTTTTGTTTAAATTGTGAATTCAATCTGTTGGACAGTGTTGGCATAGTAGCCAAAAGTGCCAGCGGCGACGTACAAAGGGGACAACAATTACCCCATTTAGCCCCGATGGGTAAAAAAACAGTATTTTTTCAGGAAGGAAATATATTTTTATTAAAATAATAAATATGACATAAAAGACAAAAGTGACAAAATAACAGCAACTGCATCTTATTTATTTGTCATATCAGTAGGCCTACATATATTCCAGAGCAATGAAATAAATGACAAAAACACAATGAAATTGATTTATATTTACATAGTCTATCTATTTTCCTTACAACAGTCTGTAATGGACCAGTCAACAATAGTTGATGATTATATATACAAACACTACACTTAAAAATATTACTTCATGAATTATAAATGGGGGGGCTAACTGGAAACTAACAAGATATCCTGTTTTTTCTGTATATATAAGGTACTGTAACGATGATCCCATTCAGTTTCAATGTTGTATCAATGTGGATTATACACACACATAAGTAGGGCAATATCTGTAAGAATATAAATGCATATATAAATGTATGTGAACAATTGATACAGTTTTTCTTTCCAAATGTATTACATTTTAGATTTTGTATCACATTCAGTACATAATATATAATGCCATAGGAGTTATTTATTTTAATTGTATTTATTACACAATACCAATAAAAACAATAACTATGTTAACCATATGACACATATGTTACATTGGTATGGATGGCTGTTGTTACCATGCATGGCTTGTGTTGCTGCTGTCAGCCCTGCCTAATAGGCCTACCAGCTCAGTAGATTAACCCTTGTGCTGCTGGGACTGTATATATATATATATATATATATATATATATATGTTTTCCTGTAGATTCAGACCAAATAAAATCTAACTAAATTGATAAAACAGTTTGTAATAGATGCTCAATTGACATGGTTAATCACATAATTACTTTACAGATGATTATTTTTCAGAAATACGCATATTTTTTTGTCATTTGAAGCTGGGATGTGCATTAGCAATTCCAGCTTCAAGTGAATGAAAAATGGGATCAAAAAATTTAGCAGGACAAGGGTTAAGAAAATAAATTTATATCATTTTTTATGACCCTGAATTTATTATTATAATTATTATTGTATTTTTTTAGACGCTTGTATCCAGCTGCACTAAGCCGATCACAGCGCTTTAACATAATAATAAGTCATGCATGCTGAAAGTTTCAGTATCTAATTAAAAATATTTGATGTGGTTCACAAATGTATATTGCTCTTAACCCTGAGTGACAGTGTGGGAACTGTCTATTGAGAAGTCAAAATTTAAAAAATTATAATGGTCATAGACCCATAAAATTGGAAATCAAATAGAGCAGAAAAGGCTAAGTAAGCCATTAATGATGACTTCAAATTGAAAAATAAACCTTTGGTGTCCATGGTAATGTAAGTTAAAATTAAATAAGGTTAATATGATTGATGCAGCTTGCCAGGCAAAATGTTATACAAAATATTTCAGTGTAGAAAAAAGGTTTTATGATCTATCAAATATTATAAAAGATATATGAAATATAAATGGAAAATCACAGATTTAAACAAAATTATACCTGCACACCTGGTGTAAAATTCGCTGTAAATTTTGATGTTTAATTTACAAATCCAAAGTTTACATTATAGGCCTATTTCACTATTTGTACCTGACATAAGAGTCTATTAATTATACTTACCCACCATAAATTTCACAAAATATGTCTTTAATCTACATAACAGTAATTAGATATGTGCACACCAACCTCTCAAACATGTATAATACTTTATCCACATGGAATCATGGATTTGATGTACTTTATTATTATTCTAAAAAAAAACCCACATTCTAATAAATGTCCACCGCCCTAATTTGAAACAGAAACCCACAATCATGTAGATCTGCCTACACTATCTGATCATTAAAGACTACTGTAATATCATGAATATAAAGTGTCCATCTCCCTTGTAGTCTGAGGGATTATTGTAATTAATTATAATGAATGAATGTGGCTTAGTTATACCTTAAGTTACCTAATTTTGATTATTTTCATTTTTCTTCATCAGCTTACTTCTGGGTCAGCAGGCAACTTCACTTCAAATATATAATGCATTGATCCAGAATGACTCATTCCATGCAGTACCTGAAGCAATATTTTAAACTAGAATTTTAGTGTAAAATCATGAGGATCATGATAAAAAAATTGTTTAATGCCATGAACATGATGAATAATTTATAGCAACCATCACCCAAATATATGTTCATTTTGAAATGTTGTTGTTTTCATTCTAAAACATCAGCCTCACATATGTTACATAGAACATGAGCTGTTCTATTGCAAAAAGTGCACAAAATGATGCTATAAAAAAATTGTGATCAATGGTGGGTCTGCATTATAAATGTTTTGAGATCCATGACATTTAAATTAGAGACTACCATGCTTTTAATCTGATCATAAATGCCATCAATTATAAAAAATGCAATAAAGGGATGTACAGGTACTGTATTTATTCTAGAATACCAACTGATATCAGAGGAGGGGGATTCTGGATACTCCCCTGAATGTGCATGCACACCGCAACAGCCATGGATCCACAACAGGGAAAAAATTGCTCAGTATTAAATATGTAGCAAAATGTTATGGGGTTATTCCATGTAAAAACACCTAAATTTAAGTTTCCCAGGTGACCACCTTAGAAAAATCCTAAATCTAATTTGATTATTATTGGCCATGCCAGTAGTAGGTTTGTTAGATTTTAGTTGCCAACTTTAGTTCAACATGGGTAAAGCTTTGAAAATTGGCTTCAACCACCCATTCTATGCCCAAAGCTTGGTAGAGTGCCCCCCCCCCCCTTCCCACAATTGCAAACACATTTTTCAGCTGCAAATGAAATTATTTTATAATAATAATAAAAGGTTCTTTGATAACGCACATATCCCACAGGGTGGATCAAGGCGATGTACAATGAAATAAATTAAACATTGCAACATTGTTTATCATTGAGCATAGAAATATACACTATTAAAATATTTTTTATTGAATATTTAATAGCTCTCTCTCTCTACACATCATCACATGCATATTAAATGTGACCTGCCAAATTAATTTTATGATTATAAATACAGTTACCGTATAGGGGTATATCTGAATTGAAAAACTATTAAAAATTTCATTTACCATGTCAAACCAAAATTTTTTAAAAATTATTGCCACTAGTCCTAATGAGAGAGAAAGGACACAAAATGAACAAAGAAAATAAATTTTGAAATTTTTCAACATATATGCCCCCATATAGGTATAGTCTAGATCATATTAGATAATATTCACGAGGTTTTAATTTTTGTGAATTTCGCAAGGACAATTAAATTCGCAAATTTGAGAATCTCGCGCAAATTATATTATAGTATAGCGCAACTATTATCTAAATTGATAATTCAGGAATTCTAGACTTCACGAAAAGTCACCAAAATCACAAATTCACAAAACTCTAAACACGCAAAAAAATTACCAGATTTACAGTAGGCCTATATAGACTCTGATAGACTCTGATATATATATAGACTCTGATATATTACACTAAGTTTTTATCCAAAAAAATGATGCACCCCGGGCAAGACACCGTGGCGGATCCATTAGAAAAGTAAATTATACCGAGGGGGGGGGGGGGGGAAGTGGCAGAATACTTCAATAGAAATTCCACACAAAAAAAATTCTCATATGGCTATGAGTGTGACCCCTGGATCCGCCTAGCCGGCAATCTGATGTACCATGGCATGGATAGGGCAGGAAGGTAGCAATTGTAGGTCTATGCATGATGCCCATGCCAGGCCTCGGGGTCATTAGGGGGCTCTTGTTATATTGATTATTTTATCATTGACATAGGCCTAATATTGTCCATAGACTATAACTGTAAGTTAAATTTAGGCCTAGGCCTACCCTACAGAGTGTAATTGTGAGTCCAAACTGACCAAAAAATAATCAGAATCATGAGAATAAATGTAGGCCTACAGTGTCAAGCGCGGATCCAAAGGCAAAGGGGGGTAGGGGGCGCACGCCCACCCCTTTTTGCCTAAAATTCTTTAAAAAGTCCCCTAATTTGGCCAAAAAAGTATTGGGAGCGAGCCCCCGAAGCCACTGCGCCCCTCCTTTTTCAAATCCTGGATCCGCCCCTGAGACTGAGAGGCTGAGTGTAAGTAACTAGGCAGGTACATGAGGTAGTACTAGTAATTACTACTACTAGTATGTGATAATATGATCAAAATGGCAAGAGAAAGACTAACGTTAGGCCTATAAGTCGAAGTGACCAGCATATTCATCTCACACATTCACCTGTCACTCACTCACTCAGTCTCTGTGTCACCTGTCAATGTGTCATGCCTGTGCAAGCGGGTTGACCGGCACATTTAATCATCTATTGTGTTTTTTAAGTTATATTTTAGCAAGATTTTATCAACTATGTATGAATAAAAATATCCTATTAACAATGCGTAGCACTTGACATGACTTGGAAAAGAATAAGTTTACCTTTTCTCCTACGGAAAGCACATTTCTGTGATCAATCACCTGCCCATCTCCAATGTAAACAACCCGGCATCAGTCATGTGATGTCCTAGCCAAGATGGCGGCGTCGCTGACTGCTTCGGCCAGTGCTCGATAGAAGGCGTGTCCTGTCTAGTTATTCTATATATGTCTATGATGGTACATGTCACATGAGCGAAACCTGGTGATTATTGACAGTTACAGTGGGGTTAGTGTAGGACATACGATGGCTTTTTAGGGCCAACACAATTATAAGTTACACGTTGTCGAAATACAAGTTACTGTTGTCGCGATAAAAGTTACACCTGTGAAAATACAAGTTAATGTTGTCGAGTTACATCTTAACTCTGTTTAAATACATGTTAGACTTGTTGAAAAACAAGTTCAATTTAACTTGTAATTCAACAAAAAAAACAACTTGTAGGCTTTATTTGTCCTATTTCAGTAACACGTACGTACTAACTTGAATTTCAAAAGCTACAACTTGCTTTCAACCACCGTGTTAATTGCAGCAGGCCTTGTAGGCGAAATACAAATAGCTTTGTCTCGGTATCACCTTGTTTTCCCTAACCATATAAATTGTATGTCTACACCACTTAAGATACTTAAGATGCATCATCGCAAGTTGCTACAACAAATAGCGTGTGTAGATCAACATGTTGGATGACCTTTGGGAAGGAATGAACACATAATCCGTGTTTTAGATAACATACATGTACCACGGATTCAAACAGACTAAATATCGGCACACATCTGGCACAACAGAAGTAAGACATTTTTAAGAAGTAGGTCTACATGTCTATGTAAAGGCCCATTCCCAAGTGCTTTCAACTTAAAAAGTTTCACAGTTGAAAATTGTGTTATTTAGCCTTATATCATCGTAAATCTATAATTATTATCTTTCTCACCCTCCATTTGAAAGAGATATGTAGCCGGTAAATGTGTATTTCGCAATGTTCATACAATTTCGAACAACCATATGTCTTTAATTTTATGAGATTTGATTACAAAATCTGCCCACTGGGGGTCTAGATGAAGGGTCTGATGTTGATCTATATTTTTCTTTGAAAGTGTCAACACTGAGGAAAATCCCTTCTTTTTTGTCACTACACCAGCCGCGAACATCCCATGAATATTACCTGTGTATTTTGGCCATGTTCACGATGTCCCGCAAAGATGTAAAACATGCCAATTGGCCGAGTTTAGAGGTGTTGAACCTTTGTGATTGAAAATGTGAAACCTGTTGGGAAAGCGGCGTTAAGCTGTGATTTTCCCATGAGATTTAAATTAAACGTCTTTGCCGATGTGATACATCTGAGATCTTACATACTTATCCTATACAAGTAAACTTTTTGTCATAGATTACGGTTAGTAAATTCCTTTAGAAGGAAATAATCAATTCGGTGACACAATGTTATTTTCCTGTCAAACATGGTGACAGCATTAAAAATTGGGTAGATCTATAAGAAAAAAATGTAATGACCGACATTTTGTCATAATTCATCTTTTTCAAAACCTGATTACGTTGCCAACGGATGTTTCTAAAAGTTGTAATCTCCCAGAATGTTGCCTTCACTCATTCAAACTCAAACATAGGCCTATATAACAGAGCTAAAACAAAAACATGCCATTTGCCTGTGTATGGTCCTTTAATATTACAAAACGTGCAAAACATAATATTTTTGCTGGTTGATATTAATATAATAACGCTACATCCTGTGTTCTGGCCACAGTGGAGATGACAGGGCAGGTCAACCCTGATCAGGAAAAACACATTTTACGAAAAAAAATCGTTTTGAGAACACAGGCAGGCAGAAACTGCCTCGACTAGATGAAATATGAAATGATTATGAAAGCTTATAAATAGTGCATTATATGTTGAAATCTATTTTATATATGATAATATACATTCTAGAACCCTTATTATTTACAATGGTTTGTGGAGTAATTTCCAGACTGTGCTTGTTTTAAATAAATTAAAAATATATGTAAAAAACGAGCGGAATAAAATGGCCTTAATCTCTAGAGCACATAAATTGACAAGCATATCCGCCTATATATAAAAGGCCGTATGGTTATAAATAAGATTAATAGAAATGAAAATAACTCCGAGATAAACTCAGCAACGTTTCTGTGTTCAAGTCAGAAACGTTGCTTTATTTTTGTAAAAATGTCTACATAAGCGAATACTCTCTTAATCTAATTTAGTTAAAAACAACTTTACAGCTGTCTCTGCATATATCAATTTAGGTCTGAATTCTGCTTTCTGTCTTATTATTGTAATTAAAACAGAAATTTTAACTCCATCGATGTAAAATGCAGTTAAAGGGAAGCTGCTTTTGATGAAATTATAGTGAGGGAGTATTTTATAAGTTCTTTACATAAATAAAACTACAAATAACACTCAGTTAAATTTCTGAAGCAAATTTGACCTCATTATATTGGCATGTATGTATTGTACAATGGCCTTCGAAATACATTTTCAGCATTAGCTAGGCATATTATGTTCCCATTTCTTTTTTGTCTTCATAAAGATGAACCAATTAATTTTTCAGAAAATGGGGCTCAAATGTTCAGAGGTTTCGTAGATGCGCTTAAAACATGACATTTACATCCAATTATCGTGTTTTGTCAACTCAGAAACAATAATTTTTATTTTAAAAAGTGTTATAAATACGATCACTATTTAAGCCACCATACAAAACAATTTATGATCTCAGGGCTTTAAAAAAGATCAAATATGTATATATATACTCCGTTTCTGAGTTGACATTTTATTTTTATGGTCCTTCACAAAAACACATATTTTTTCAAAATATTTTTAAGATTAACCTCTGATATTTTAAATATGTATCACATAGACCCTACTTTGGATCTGGATAATAGTTCCTCAGTGTCCATGTGGACCAAGACGGGAATGGTGGTGAGGTGCCACGCTATGGCGTCGCTGTTAGGCGGCTCTTAAAAGCCTTGGCAGAGTCAGCCTGAATAACACTGACTGGGAGAGTATTTCACTCAGCTAGTGATGGTGCTAAACACAAATGAGTTCTTCAGCTTATCCGTGTTAGCTCTTGGTCTGAAGAATTGCTCCTGGTGACGTCTGGAGAGTCTAGTAGATGGAATTAGACCAATTTCACTAAGCTCAATGTCCATATTTTTGTTGCGAATTTTGTAGAGTAGAGTAAGTCTGATGTTTTCTGCCTGTCTGCAGGTCGTCCCATTTTAAGCCCTGAAGTATTTTAGTCACACTAGCTGTCTGGATAAAACATGACTTAGCCCATCTGGCAGCTTTGCGTTGGATGATTTCTAGTTTTCAAATGCACTTCTGAAGACTGGATCCCATATGGATGCGGCATATTCAATGCGAACCAGTGAGGTATATGCTAAGCATTTAGATGTTATAGAGCTACCTCTCAGGTTGCGGCGAATAAAGCCCAGCTTTTTATTGGCTTTGTGTGCTGTATTGTCCACATGGGGAGACCAGGAAAGGTATTTGAATATTAGTACACCCAGGTACTTAGGTGTATTAACCTCTTTGAGGATCTAGCCGTGCAAGGTGTAGAAGTGCTGCAGTGTTGTTTTATATCCTGGTCTGATTCTCATTTTCTCTACATTTTGATGGGTTAAATGACATTCCCCATGTGATGCTTCTGTTCTCCAGTGTAGTCAGGTCTTTTTGCAGTAGGATCTGGGCTTCTATTGATCGGCCTGTATACAAGGCAATCGTCTGTAAATAAAAGGATGGTAGTGCCAGCGCTGATGTTGTTACGGATGTCGTTAATGAAAAGGAGGAAGAGTATATGGGACCTAACACTGTGCCAAGTGGAACGCCAGAATCCACACTCTCCTCTTTTGAGAACACCCCATCGACCAGGGATTTCTGGTGACGTCCAGCGAGAAAATGCTGAATCCGGTTACATGTGACCTCGTTTGTGCCATAAAACTGTAGCTTGTTCAGAAGCCTGTAGTCTGGGACCACATCGTAGGCCTTACTGAAGTCCAATATGCCGATGTCAATACGAGCCAGATCTTGATAAGTCACAATAAGCTAGGATTCACAGGGGTGTTTATACCTCTGAATCCATGTTGGAAAAAAGAGAGGATATCGTGTTCGTCGAGGTGATTTCTAATCTGCAAGCAGATGATATGTTCTAGCAGCTTACTTGTGATACAGGTCAACGATACAGGACGATAGTTTGCTGGATCACATTTGGCACCTTTTTTGAAGATAGAAGATACCCATTGTGTCCTCTATTCTGTAGGAACCTCGCCTGTGTTTAAGGCTTGACATAAAATAGTAGTCAGAACTGGTGCTATTCCTGTTGCAAGTTCTTTAATCACTCTGGCAGGGAGTCTGTCTGGGCCCCCAGCTTTAGATGGACTAATGTTATTGAGCAGCTTTAATACACCTCGTTCAGCTACTTTGAAGGGGGCATCTCTGGGTAATTTGGTCCATTTGGGTAAAATATTTTTGGTTTTAGGGTGAGCATCCTTGTTGAAAACGGAAGAGACTATAGCAGCGCGGTGAATTGCAGCTGAGAAAAGCTGGTTCTTATATTTCAGTGAAGCTACACCAGTAGAGTTTTCGTTGCTGGGATTTATATAACTCCGGAAAGGCTTTGGATTTTCCTCCTTCTCAGATGTAAGCAGGATGGTGTTATAAGGTGTTGCCAATGAGCTTTCCTCAGATCTTTCTTACATTTACTTGAGCAGCGTTTGTAAGACTCCCAGTGATGTGGTTTCTGAGATTTCTTAGCTCTATTATACAATCTGCGTTTCTTTCTACCGGTACGTTTAGGATCTGGTGTTAGCCAATGGATATCTTTCTTGGTCTTAGTTAACCCGTATGGGACGTAACTTGAAATCGGTGACTGAATGTGTTTACAAAAGCTGGTGTAGTTCTCCTGAGTTGTTCTCGTATCACTACCCTTCAGCCACTCAATCGCCCAGCTCTTAGTCCGTTCTCATAGGCTGCTTAATTGACCAGTCAGATTTAGACCACTTATGAAAATTCTTTGGTGTCTTATTGAGCACTTCCGGTTTAAACTAGCTATCAACAACTAAAAACTCATGCTCTTCAGACGAGAAACCAGGGATGTTGCAAATGGACTTTACGTACTAGACCGGGCTTGTTTGTGCAGTAGAGGTCTAGTATAGAGTCTTTCAATCAGGTTGGTGACTTTTGTAGTTGTTCTAGATCGTGTTCTGACAGCGTTTCTAAGATGGACTGGCATAATGGTCTGTGCTCCACTCCAGGTTTGGCTGTGGTGTTGTCCCAGTTAATACCTCTAGCATTAAATCCCCTCTAAGTACTAGGGTTATCTCTGTCAGGTTGGTTATGTGTTGTAAGTTGGATTTCAACCCACTGATTGTTTCTCTATTGTTTTTTTTTTAATTTGATCTATAGTATGATCCAATAGCCTATTAGGGGCGTATATTGGATTTGAGTTACTCACTGATAGTCGTGCCCATACTATCTGGTCATGGTGTGGAGAATCTGGTTCCAACAACTTAACTTCGTCTATATTCGTCAAGTCATTTCTGTGAGCAATTATCACACCTCCGTTGCGTTTGGTGAAATCGTTCCGCATGTGTCCTGTGTATTGTGCAGGCAGGAATTCTGAATGTTTAATGTCCTTCTCCAGTTTAGTCTCTGATATTAGGATAATGTCTGGTTTGACTGCTTCACAATATAAATATACCCTCAATATCTGACGCCATAGTATATAATTTAAATTGACTTTTTCCTTCAAAATTAAAGAGTAAAGACCCCTTAAAAATTAATTGTATATATTCACCCATATATAGGCCATCTCAGGGGCACCACGACAAACAGCAAATTATTATTCACGCTCTAAAAAAGCTGAATGTTTTACCCAATGAATAATCTTAGATTGGGTTGTTATATCGATATGCCTAGGCCTATCTAATTTTTACATTGGATAACCAATCTGTCGCTCGGCACCCCTGGCTCGATACCTACCCCATCGCTTGATCCGCCATTTAGGACTGCAAGGTTAATTTTTGGTTCAGTCGGAAGTTTAAGAGCAGCGTGGAGCCATCGTAGAAAATACAAACCTAAACCGGAAACAACTTTTACAGGATGTATTGCTGCGCGAAACATTGGGGCCGGATCTATAATAGACTGTCATTGATAGTATCAAGTCTATTTACAATAAAATAATTTGTTAAGGCAACAAATCAAAATCGTCAAGATAAGTGTCTGTAAGAAAATGTTATAAAAAGAAAAAAACATTAAAAAAAAACTTTTTGTCACTAGCTATATTACTATTTGGTTGAGCGGATCTCTTTTGTGTTTATGTAGGTGAAAAGTCAATCTTGTGTCGTAATTCTTTCATTTTAATCAAAGGAGAAAATAATAAAAAAATTTTCAGATTGACGTTAGTTTTACAAACTGTTTTTCGAACTTATTTTGATATGTAACAATTTGCTTGTTTCACTTTAATCAATGATTTCCCCTTAGCTTAGGCTTAGCTTAACTTAGACCAGCCTAACCCTAAAATTTCACGAAATTAATCACAAGTAAAAAACTCAGACTTTGAGTTTGAATTGAAGTTTAGGCTTTAACGTTAGCTTTTTCAATAATGCTTTTGGTTGTCCGTCCTAGCATTTAGTTGGCCCGGACAAACGGATATATGCTTATTTCAAATGCTGATATGGCATCAATTGCGTATATCAGGTTCAATACCTTTTTGACCCACAATCTGGAGGCCTGTATCTACTTAAAAATTGGCTGCTTTGTTGTGATAATGATATTTCATGAAAAATATGTTTTCTAACATAGGCCTATATTCTTTTTTTTAGTGATTTGGGGTTAAATATGGTTGCCACGGCAATGGTTTTTTTGCACCGTTCATGTCATGAATCACGGGTTCGTACATGTCGTATGAACAGCGAAAATAAACGAGAACAAGCACAAGCAAACCTATATAGACTACATAGACTATATAAAGATACACTGCATAATGTTTCATCGTCTAAGCCAGGGGATAGACTCGCATTATAACTTTCACGTAAGAATAGTCTAACCACTCCGTCTCCGTTTGTTTTAAGGCAGTGCCAGTGGCTAATCGTACGTGATTCTTCATAATGTAACTCTATGGGCAGCCTCGTTTACGAAATGACGGGCTCCTATTGACTCCCATTATAACTTTCCCATATGAATAGCCACTCCGTTGTTTTAACGCCAAACGGAATATGGCTGCCCCTAGGCATAGAGGTAGCCTACATTATGAATACCTATGTTATGGGTCTACAGTCAATATTATTTTTTTTTCTATTTGAGTGCAGAGTATTAGAGATCGACTTCAGACGTCAGATTCTTCCTACAGACGTCATATTCTGAGGTTTTGAAGTCGATCCTCGTGCTGTAAGGGTTAAACACCCATTTCAGTGTGCATGACTGGCACTCGCCTGCTCGCCAATGTGAGTAGGAAAAAAAACGGGCAAGTCCATATATGTCTGAATATCCTGTTTTTAACATATAAGTGATAGTTTTTTGTCGAATGGGCGAGTGATATAATCAGTTACTAATTCACACTGCATTTCACTAGTAGCAGTGATTTTATCGAATACTAAAACAGGTTAAAACCAACAGTAGTCGTGATCAGCGGGATACTGATTAAACATCAGTGAGTGTAAAACAAGATAATAAATTGATTGAGAGATCACAAAAATACTTTCGGCTGTCCCATTTTATTTTTTGCTGGGAATGTGAACAGTGGTAAACAAACACAGTTTGTGTGAAATAGAAGGGATAATATAGCCTATTAGTGTTATTGCTACATATCATCAATGTATGGAGATATTAGCAAGTTCGATTAGGAATTAAAAAAATTAAATAGAGCTGTGTTGATGTCAGAAAAAGTGATTGTAATGCCGTCATTATTCCCGCCATTTTTACCGCAAAAGCACATATAAGAATCCTAAAATATATATAATTGTATTGCAACATTTGATATTGGTTGTGCATGCAGATTTCACAATAATGCTTTTGGTTGTCCGTCCTAGCATTTGGTTGGCCCGGACAAACGGATATATGCTTATTTCAAATGCTGATATGGCATCAATTGCGTATATCAGGTTCAATACCTTTTTGACCCACAAACTAACTACCTTACTTAGGTCTACCGCAAATAATTTAGCTTTTATTTTTAAGCATTACGCCCTCCGATAAATTGCTCAGAATTGATAATATTCGAGTAATGCTGCAGTCTTATATGTTTATATCTACAGGCCATCAGATTTGAAAATTGGTGGCGGGTGAAATAAAGCTCACCTCAAAGTGGTGAGGCGAGTGATCACTCACCATAGTTAAATGCAATGGCCAACTGGTTGATGAGAATTGAATAAAACTTATAAATTTGCAATTAATAAAAAATAAGACAAGATTAAGGTGAGCTGTATTTCGCTCACCTGACTTCACACTTGCGTAAGTTATGGTGTGCGTGAGCCAAATCTGGAGGCCTGTATCTACTTAAATATTGGCTGCTTTGTTGTGATATTTCATTAAAAATATGTTTTCTAACATATATTCTTTTTTTTAGTGATTTGGGGTTAAATATGGTTGCCACGGCAATGGTTCCATCACCACAAGGGTTCGACATGCAGTTATCTTTAACCTTTGGACATATACCCTAACCCTATGTATACATATCAGGGATTATAACTACGAGACGTAAACTAGAAAGACAAAATCAATAAAATACCTAGTTTTAAAGGGTTAATTCAGTGTTTCCCCCTGGATTTGTCCAAAGAGTATCAGCTTTCTGGAAGATGCTGTTTTGTGGTTGAATTCATGACCAATTCAAAAAGCAATTATGAATTGAAGGGGTTTTTTTAACGTCTGGGGCAAAACGGAAGCGTCTCAGTCAGCCTTATTGGGTATATGTTATATAACTCATCACTTGAAAGAACAATACATTATTTTTATTAATGAAAAAAAAAAGGTTCAAATTAGAGCATTGAGCCAAGAAATTATCCGGGAAATGATAAAGGGAATCAAAATATACTTAATAATGTTGGGCCAGGACGGTAGTCTTGGAGCTTCCCACAATACAATTTGGTGAAATCTGGCAACAATTTTCTACGTCCAGGCTGAAAATAGGCCGTCCAAAAGACAGCTGGACGGGCCTCTGGCTAAATCTTTGCATTTAGCTTTTAAAAATGTGCGATTTCATACTAGGATGGATCCCTGAATAATTTCCACTTGATCAAATTAAAAATGACCAATTTGTTGCCATCATTGACTTTAACCCTGAAAGCTCTTAATAAAATAAATTCAAGTTGTATTTGCACCAAACATTGCAAATCTTGATGAACCCTTAGAGCACTGAGCAAAGAAATTTAAATTTACAGCCACTAGAAGTTGTGTCTCGCTACCGCGATCCACAACTTCAAGTGACTGAAAATTTGTGTTATTTGTGAAATTTAAGTCCCAACATATATCAGTGTTTCAAGATTGAAAGAATATTTCATTTTTACCAACTGGTTATCAGGGGTGATACAGGTGCTAATAGAAACACAGAATGTCTACTGTAGTCGACATCAGTGTGCTAGGGGTTAAGCACACAATTTGTTCCCAATTATTAGTGATTTGATCAACTAATAAAAGATATTACAAATAACTACATTATCGTGTTTAGCAGGTGAAAGGTTAATATCTGTACGGTAAGTAGTATGCATGCAAACTGTGCCAGATAGCTAGACCATTTAATTGCTGTAAACCAAATGTGGGAGTTCAGGGAAGGATGCACCCTGAAAAATTTCTATCACAAGGGCGAGGAAATTATGATGGCCGACTGGCCTCTTTACCCCCCGCTTATAGGGGAAGGGGGATTTTAGTCGCACCAGGATTCTGTCCGGCGTCACGTTTTCTTGTGCGCGCAAAAACTACCCGTCATTTTTTTAATTTTTTTAATTTTAACACAACATTCCCAGCAACATGGGGATGTGCAAGTGATTTTTTAAAGATGTTACCAAAATGCAAAATGGCCGCCAGCGGTCAGCTATAAAAATTTTTGTGGGCGCAAAAACTCTACTTGAAATCAGAAATTATTTAAATTTTACTATCCATCACATTCGCCACGATATGGAGATGTGCAGGGGACTTTTTCAAGGTTTTACTGAAATTCAAAATTGCCGCCACAGATCAACCTAAATTTTTTGTGGGGGCGCAAAAACTAAAAAAAATTAGTTTGGTCATTTTTTTTCAAATTTCAACATCGCATTCCTAGCAACATGGGGATGTGCAAGTGATTTTTTTAAGCTGCTACCAAAAGTCAAAATGGCTTTCAAATTTTACATTCCCAACGATATGGAAATGTGCAGGTGATTTTTTTAAGGTTTTAATAAAATTCAAAATGGCCGCCATGGATAAACTTCATAATTTTTTCTGGGCGAAAAAACTGATGACAGTAATAATTCACATTTTACAATCACCGTACCCACCATCTGGAAATGTGCAGGTCATTTTACTGAAATTCAAAATAGCCACCACAAGTCAACTTTTAAATATTTGTGACCGCAAAAAAATCTAACTTTATTTATGGCGGAGGATGATATAGGTCTTGTTTAGTTTGTGCTGTAAAGACAAACACTTTTATCTTGTGTAAAATGTTTTATTGTATTTCAGAATGAAGGGGCCAGTTGAAATGTGTGAAAATGCACAAAACTCTAGACCAGCACGAGCTGAAGGCAGTGTTGATTTCTCAGAATATATGTGGATGGCAGAAGAAGGTGTAGAGGAATTTGACAAAAAGGTATATATATTTGATATATCTATTATGAATAGCATTGGAAATATATAATATTTTCTGTCATTTTAATTTGCCTTGAGATGTGGATGGCCGTGGCTAATTACCAAAATATTTTTTAAATATGGTACGTTCTGCATAAATGTGCTTGTTCAGCTCATATGGGAGGTCAATTTTCAGGAGACTGATTCACCTCATGTTTTTAATTTTGCATCTTGAGCAGCCATAATTGTCACGCTGTTTAATTTTCTTCTTAGTCTAAATATTTTAAAACATCTGGAAAATATAGGTGTTGAAAATTCACCAGTTTCTGGCTGAAGTTATATCCATGCATATATGGATTCCATTTCGCAGCTTAATGTTTGAAACATCAGTAAAAAGGTAGTCTTCACTATGGAATTTATAATATGCCGCCGACCCGGTATTTATTTATATCTGATAACCGGATAATGGACACAAAGTCAAAGGGAATTTTTTTATTATTTTTGTTTTAAATTATTATTATTATTTAAATTATTTTTGTCATTTTTTTAAAACATTTTCATAGTGTGAGGAGGAATTCTGGGAACAGGAACTTGTGGAACTATATGTTGATGATGAAGATATTCAACCGAATCAGAACCAGACGGTACAGCCACCAACACAATCATCAGCACAAACATTTTGGAGTCCAGGACCACCTGTTCAAAATGCCCAAGATCTTCAAAACCCCCAACAACTGGCCCAAAGCTTGCAATCTATGGCTCTGAGAGAACAACCAACACAGGTAGTAGTTCAGCTTAAACACTTGGTTAAAATAGAAATGATATTTTTGTTGAAATAATAGATTGAAAAACAATTTTGTACTGATTAATATATGTACATATCATGCATACCTTTAGTCCAAGTGATTATTTTATACCAACTTGTAAATCTAGTGCTGAGGGCTGGACATGGTTCTGAAAAGATGACTTGTAACTAACTGGTCACATTTTTGGTGTACATATTGTGTGGATCCATTCATTTAATTTAGTTGCCTCCTCCTTTGACGCCACTGTTATTTGATTTCTAGTCCCTAATATTTGTAAAAACATAAATAAACCAGGAAAAGTCCTTAATGTTGATCAACCTGTTATGTTTTGCTGTTGATTTTGAAAAATGTCGCCCAGGAAGGTCAACGAGTCAAAAGCTATATACTTAAATAACGATGTGGTTTAGAAATGTAGTGCGTCTTTTTTATCGATATAAAGTCAAAAGACAAATATCGATAAGGCCTACATTTCACATTTTCTAAGATATTGTAATTTCACTGATCTGCATATTCTGAAATTTGATAAAAATAATAATAAAAACCTCTAGGCTGCCTTTTTTTATGATGTACCTTCTGCCCTAAACTTATCAAATTGTAATCCGCAAACCACTTTTTTTAACATGCACTAAAAGGTCCTTGAAAAATATTAGGAAGTCCTTGAAACCTTGGTCCTTGAAAAATCCTTGCATTTCGTATTTAAAAAAGTCTTGGAACCATGATGTATACATTACATGTATGTGTAATATAAGCATGATAAGCTGTTAGTCACTTAACAGGTTGAAAATTAAATTGTCTTGTGCACATACTTTAAATAATTGTTTTTCTCTTTATCCAGGGTGCTCCACAAAGGAGAAGTCAGCTTAATCCTAATGCTCCTGTATTTGTTCCAAGAAATGTACAGCCTGTGGCAGATAGGTAGAACATGGTCTGGATGTAGATGTCGTCACTTTCTTCACTTCCTACGGTAGTCTTGTGATGCTGATGATGATAGACTATTTATGTCAGTGACTGAGACATTACCTATGCTTGCAGTTCTGTGCCAAGTGTACCCCATTAATAATACATGCCTTAAGTTATTGGGCATCTTTCAATAGCCTTGAAGTTCAGTACTATGTATATTATGCCTGCAGACCATCCACCAAACACAGGAATTTCCATTAATTTTATAATATTACTTTTTTTCCATGTAGTTATTTATTTGATTATTTTGATACATCTTCAGGGCTGCCACTGGTCATGAAAAAAATATTTTAAGACCAACATGAATTGTCATGGAAAAGTCATGATTTTAGCTAATTTCACTGGGAGTCATGAGTTTTGAGCATCAACAACATGTCTTTTGACTGTCAAATGTAGCATTTTTTTTCTAGCAAACATGCTAGATCTTCTTATTTACTGTAATAATTCATAATTTTATTCATTTTCAAAAACTGTTTGTTATTATTTTGTCATATGAAAGTAGTGATAAAGTGAAATTTAGACTATGAAAAAAAATGGAAAACTTATGATTTTTCAAGTTCAGTGGCAAGTGGCAACCCTGTATATTATCTGGCTTATTTTCCTCCTGATAATTTTATCCAATACAGTTAATGATTATATAAATAACTAATAAGTTGTGCTAAAGCCAATAATGGTGTGCAATGCATGTAAATTATGTTTGAATAATTAATTATTTAATTAGTTTCTTCATTTATGTACATACCACAGGCAGAGATGCCAGATACAATTTTTAACATTCAGCTAGGCTACTATGTTTGGTTAAATTATTCTAGGATTTTTAATAAGTGTCGGAAATACTGTTGTATGAAAAGAGCACACCTGATTCAGCGTGAAGCAACAGTCATAGTAGCCTTGGAAGTCCTACTATTGCTTTATTGCTAAACCAGTTCCTTAAATTGAATAATATGAACAAAGTGTACATCAATCCAATTAGAATAATAAACATTAAATATCAAAAAAATTTCCACGAATTCAATTAGTATATTGAACAATATATATCAACAAATTTTCCATCAACTCAATTAGTATGATGGTTCCCAGCAATTCATTTAGTATAATGATCAATATATAAAAACAAATTTTTCAGCAATTCTATTACTATAATGAGGTACAATCCAAATTTATATGTATGATCACTTCAAAAAGAAATGGTAATCCCAAACACGACACATCGACCCAGTGTTGGTCCAATGCTGGCACGCTATCTAAGATGTTGGTCCAACATTGGTCGATGTACCGTGTTTGCTAGGAATTGACTACTTTTTATGTTGTCAAATAACCATTTTTCAGTTGAAGAATGAGTGTTGTATTTTCTGGCGGTTGACATCTCTGTGCACAGGTTCAGGTTCTGTAAATTACAATTAGTTATCGGCCATATCCTTGGATTGTAAACCCTTACAGCTCTGAATTACTTTTGTATAAGCCATCGAGACTAAAGATTTTTTTTTTCAATTTGAAACCATCAGAAATGTCTTAGTTGGCTCTTTCCAGTTCATTTGAATACCTATGTTATGGGTCTACGGCCATTAGAAATATTCTATTTCAGTGCGGGGACCGTCTTCATACGTCAGTCTACAGACGTATAAAGGGTTAATTTATCACATACTGATTTATATCTTTATTTGCCCTTAAAAACGAAAACTATACTCTTTTAAGATGCATGTAAGATGTAGGTTGATGTCCAATGATGAGTCCCTCATTTACATGCATTGATGTTTAGTCATGACTTCATTATCTGGTAATGGTGCTATGAGCAAATCTTCTTTGTGATAATTAAAATTGTGGGAAGAATGAACCTGATGGAAATCTTGGGTGTTTTGTTTGCAACATACCCCTGATAACATATATAGTTGAGATGCAGAGAAATTTTGAACTATTGAACATGCTGTGCTCTTGCTCATTACAAAGATGCTCGTATGTGTCCATTGTTGTTTTCTTCACCAGACAAATTTGTCGCAGGAGTTGTTAAGGATGTACAACTTTGAAAAAAAAAAAAGTGTTTGCAGAATAATTTGCGTTATGCACACGTACTTGTCATGTTGGCTTTTCATTTTGAAATATTTGAGTGAATATGTAAATATTATCGACATTTGATACATGCCAAGATGTCAGATTAGTAATGATGTCAGAACTTAGTATCCATGTATGTATTGAGCCATTCATTCCCAGTATTAAACATACGTCATGTACATAATAATAAGTTATTTCATCTGAAAATATCTTGTCATCATTAAAAAATACAATCATTATAAACCTCAATTTCTCACAATCACTTTTTTTATTCCCCAAGAAGGATGTGTAAACATTATCTTTAACAATATTTTCTTTTTTAGGTACATAAACTTGATAAAAGTATGCTTTTTAATGGAAGGCATGTGCATTATGTATATTTCTTAAGTTATTTAGTGTTTTGTAGTACATTATCTGTAACCTGAACTCTAACCTGTAAGAACTCCGTACATCATGTACAGTGCAGAGTGATTTTTTAACCAATTTATGATGCTACGAATTGTACATTTTTCAATATAACTTGCTAAAAGAACTATTCCAAAGTTTTTTGTGGTATATTTATCTGACAGTAGTTTTGTTGTTTTGGCATTCTTACTCTTAACACCTAACCCTCAGGACCCGGTTGTAGGAAAGAGTTTAACCCAAAAGATGATCTAATTCCACAAGTTAATCTGATGAACGGTTTCAGGAAAGAGATTGAAGTTAATCTCTCATCAGAAAGTTTAACCCTGCTCTGAAGGTGGTTTAAATTTAATACCTCTAATAAATCACTTCAAAGCTATGAATTCTGGACAAAGTGAGTTCAATATCTTAACGAATTTAGTGCGCAATCAATATATGAAACCTATTGGATCATTTTATGTTGATCGGTCGCTAGCACACAAATTATAATATCCATGATTGATCAATTTTGCTCACCTGATTTTAAGCGAGTTCGTTCCTACATGAATGGCCCACAAACGTAGGCCAGAGTGTGCACAACAAACAAAATGCTGACCAAGCCTTTGTCATTGTGGATAACGTTATAGGAGACTAGTCCATCAAAATGAAATAACAGACCTAATGTCATTTAGTGAACTACATGTCACTGTGTTGTTTAAATTTCTGCCAATGGTGATGCGAATCTGCTGTGGTAAGTAGCTGGGTAGTATGTAGCCTGTTATTAGCTCTTGTGGCAGAGGTGTCAGTTTTTAAGCCTCAGCCCAAATTTTGGCGGATGCCTATTGTCGTCACCAGGCGCGTCCGTCTGTCCGCCACTTTTATCACTATAACTTGTTTCGCATAACTGCAATGCACATTAAACTTCACATACAGGTTAATCATGACTAAAGCTTGCCTAATTTCACATTTGACCTTCCTGTGACCCATATGACATTGACTTTCTTCTGATCCACAATTTTTCTTGTTAACGTGATCCACTCAACATTTTTTTATGTTTCGCTACAAAATTTATACCAAATATCCATTTCACAAATGGCTCGGACAGACTGAAACGAGGTCATGGCGGCCAAAATGGCCGATTATCGGCCATTATTTTTTAAATATGCGTAATATATGGAAAACCGGACCAGATAGCTAGACCATTACTATAGAAGAAAATGTGCAGTTCCAGGAAGGGATATACCATGAAAAATTTCAACATGAAAAAATTCAAAATGGTCGACCTGCGGCCATTTCAGATCGTCAAATTTTCTCGTTAACGCGATTCACTCAACATTTTTTTAAGTTTCGCTCCAAAATTTATACCTGATATCCATTTCACTAATAGCTCGGATGAGTTTGAAATTTGGCAAGATTCGGACAGAAACTAGGCCATGAATATCCTGGTTAAGATGACCTACTGGGTAACCTTTAAAATGCTGAATTATTTTTGTTAGAACCTTGGAGACTAAAGGGTTTTTGTCATTTTGAAATCATCATAAATATATTGGTATGCTCTTTCCGGTGCATTTAAATACCTATGTTGTGGGTCTGCAGCCATTAGAAATCTTTATTTTTTTCGGTGTGGGGATGATCCCGCTCTGAAAGGGTTAATCATCAGCTTAACTTTTAACAGTCTTCTAAAAATGAAAATATAGTCTGCATGTAACTGCCTATTCTGTTAAGAGAACAGAGCTCGATAAATTTCAAGCGCTTGACCATTACACAACAACCTCAAGCTGGTGACAATTTAGTATGATTCTGAAAAATGAGGTTGACTAGTACTCCAGACCAGTTCGACTGTATTTAAAATATATCCAATGTGTGCCTGAATATGGAAATACTAGTTCCCACTTTGAATTAATGTTGAAGTTCTTATTTTGCGAAAAAAATGTTGGTCAATAATTCTGAGCATGCAGCTTGTACATAAATGTGAAAAATGCAATGACTTGTCTTTTTTTTGTGACATCCTTATCTACAAAACTTTCCATCAAAATCCATTTTTGCGGATATGCCAGTTTTACATGTCCTTCCTGTATAGATGGATGCATAGATAGACTAAGACAGCAAGCCAGTCATTCAATGGGACAGACAGATAGATAGGTGTAAAAGTAAATAATATGATAGTAAGAAATTATGTAAATTGGTGGATTTTAGCTCTATTTTCTTTTGTAATCAGGTAATATACCATTTGAACTGGTTTGGTGGTCCCTGAATCCATACAGACCAGTCCCAGATGCCCCCTCTCTCCCACCTCTCGCTGCCTCTCTTGACACAGCTGCAGTGTTGGGCCTATGTTACCCAATATAAAAATTAGGTCTTGGCTAAGACATTTATCTCCAAAAATATCAAATTTTGTATCATTAAAAATAGATTTTTGGCCTCGGCGGTAGAATTTGCACATTGATATAATTTATACACTTCTGGTGTAAATATGACCGAATAACGTATTTTTTTGCAATTCCTGTTCATGTAGGTAAGTTAAAACCCGTGCACAGGCAAATGGCATGTCTTTGTTTTAGCTCCGTTATACGTTCCGATAGATTACAACTTTTAGAAACATCCATTGGCAATGTGATCAGGTTTCGAAAAAAAAGAATTATGACAAAATGTCTGTCATTACATTTTTACATTATTGGAACTCATTCCAATAATGTTTTATTATGGTTCACAAAACGGATTCTGGGCACTGTTTTTTTGTGTCCATATAATGTGTGTCTCAAATGACTATCACTCACATCTTCTCAAATACGGCAAAACGCATAGGCTCAATTTTCTGTCATTCCATAGCCTACAGTGGGTCCACCAATCGTTGTTTCTGAATAAGCATAAATATCTGTATTTGCTAGTTATTTGTTATTTGCTGAGTTATTAGGATTTCGGTCGTCAATTTTACGACAGTCAGGGGTTTCGAAATTTTGAGCTGTGTGTCGGGCTATTGTTTTATACCCTGTAGATAACCAGTAGATTTTACTGAGAACAATGCCTACCTTGCGATCGCACTAGGCCAATATAATCTTAAGAAAACACAACAATAAGAGTTTGAAACTGGGGAAAGCTAGCAGACGTTTTACTCTCAAGACCAAATCTATCATGATATCGATACAATATTTTGCAATAATATATATTGCCTTTGCAAATCTAACCCTTGGTTTATATGCCTCTAATGCCACAGCTCCAATTGTGGTGAAGAAAATTCGGAGATAGGCTGACCTAGATCTTAAGGAGATCATAGGACGAGATGATCTTCTCTGACCAATCAACACACACAGAATCTGGGTCACTGATATCGCTGGACCTTCCAGTATACTAACGTATACTAACATGCAAGGAGGTTATATATAGGGAAGCCTGCAGTTGAACTCTTGAAAAGTGAGCAGATACTGCCTTTGCAGAGCAGATGACTACTATAGCACGTTGTTGTGGGAGGGGGAGGGTTAGGCGTAGGTGTATACACACAATGAGGTCTGTCACCCCCTCATCTGGCTGTATAGTAACACTGCGATTGGCGCCATGAGCACCCACCAGCAAACACGTGACATTGCCCTTGTGTTGCTTCAATGTTGGGCCAGCGTCGCTGACGATGGGCCAACATTTAATCAACACATCCTCAATGTTCCGTATTTGCTGGGGGCCCTACCGAATGAGTGACTGCTTGAGACAACGCCGTCCCTGCAAACACGAGACATTGAACCAATGCTGGGCTGATGCTGGCCCAACCTCTGTGCCGCTGGCCCAACAACAACCCAGCATTGGTTCAATGTCTCGTGCTTGCTGGGGTCCTCCTTGATGACGTAATTATTTTCAGTCATTTTAATCAATCCTTTCACCAACTACCTTGGATAGGGTTTGCGTAAAATTTGTGGCTCAGTATAGGACAAATGTTGGCAACATTCGCCCACCCTTGACTCAGACTGGTAGTTATTGTGGATCAAGTACGCTGTTACGGAGACAAACCTTTTCATTATGACGATCTCACATGAAAAAATGCAAGGACAAAGTATGGTGAAATATTTAATATAATTTTCATTATTTTAACTTTCATAGCTATTTCATCAAAATCAGTGGCTTTGAAAAAGTGTCCCTAAATTATTGTCACCTGAGTTGTTCGTTTGATTTAACTTATCACCCATTGCCCATTTTTTTGTAACTGACGACATGCTATAAAAATGAACAGTTAACCACATTCCACAGTTTCCACTCAGCAAGAATAGTGCTGTGGCTGTTCTATGACCTCAATGTTGCAAATTACGGCAGGGATACAAAATCCATAACAATACCCAGACACTTATATTTTGGCAACCAGCTGCTGAGATGAACGTTATTGAGAGTTTTATGTTTTAGATACATCAGGGCACCCAATGATTTCAATGAGTGCCTCGCTATACAATAACAGTGGCAAATATACCACATATATGCACCTAACAATAGGGCATAATCTCCTGCCTCTCTTTGCGGTTTTTTAAGTCCACTAGAGGGTCATAGAAGAAGAAAAAATTGGTGGATTTTCATCTCTATGGCTAAGAAACTTTCATTTTTACCCTCGGTGCACCCCATGAGGAGGCGAAGAGCAGGCAAACAAAATTTTACCCAGGTTTCACCCTGGGCAAACTAGTGAACTAAGTGCAGCCTTCTCTGGGTATCTCAGAGATCCCACATTGTTCTGTCCAAACAGCCTAAAGATGGCCTCCAGAACTTCCTCATAGGGCAGTGGGCATAGTCTATTTTCATTTTTTGAATTGTTTTCAAAAAAATAAAAATAAAATGGCACGTGTGTAAAAAAAATGAAGTGGCTAATCGTATGGCAAAGTTATAACGAGGCTGCCCATAGAGTTACATTATAAAGAATCACATAGGCCTACGCTTAGCCACTGCCAAAAAATTATCACAATGGCCCATAGCATGTCTGTTCCACTTACCTCTTCAATCATTTGTTGCAACAATTATGAAATAAAAGGCGAGAGCTGGCACCATTTGTCGTAATTGTGAGAAATCCAATGATGGGAACCCCCAGCAAAGGTGATAAAGTACCATTTAAAACAAAAAATGCTTTTAATTCTACAATGATAGCTTCATTTCTACAAGACTAGTAATACTTGAGCAAAAAAGAGCCAACAAACCGTGAAAAATATGTCTTTTGTTGCAGTGTCTCACAAATTCACATATATTCTAAAAAAAACACGAAAAAAACATCAAATGACTTTTTGTGATATACATATTAATATTATTATTATCTATATTGAGCGACTATTTGCACCCTGGATGTTTACTTACCAGATCATTATTATGCTTGAAACATCAACTATGCTGACGGTGGACAAAAATGAGCAAACGTTGGTTGAACGTCTAAATAAATTATTTGCAGGATATTACCACGCTGACTGTACAGCAAATCATAAGTATGTTCCCTTAAGATGTTTGTTTTATATTTATCGCTATAACGGTCCGCAATAAGCACTGAAGGCATGACAGTGCATCAGATCACTGAGCGACCAACCACATAGCCTATCTCAAGACATGGGGACGACGTTTTTCATAACTAGTGGTCGCTCATTGTACTGAATATTCAACTTATTCACGAAGAACCATGTTTTTTTTACATTTTAATTTGAAATAAAATCATTTTCATAACAAACTACGTATATATACAGATATATTAGTATCACTTATTAAAAGAAACTAATGTTACTATCTTTTTATTTTGCTTATCAGCTCATCCGGCCTTTATTGGGCCTATGGATGAGCTAAATGTCATCGTGTTGCGTCTGTCGTCTGTCCACAATTCACAAGAAATGCTTCTCTTCCCTCAGTTCTCATCCGATTTCAATTTTGTTTGGATTGTTTGAAAGAGCGTGTGCATTAAGGCAGCGTTGGGTCAACATCTCGTGTGGGTTTGCAGTGCGGCACTGTGTATTGGTGTCGTTTATATTTTCATGTAGTCTGGTGTTTGATGATTGTAAAATACAAGGATTACGTTGCTGTGTTTATTGGAGCGTGTTGAACCCTGCCTATAGAGGCTTGGTAGTTATCCAATGAATACTATAACATCAGTGATAATATCTTATCACACGATTTATTTAAAGAAACATCATATAAATTAGTGTTATAATATTCATTACACAATTTTAAAAAAGTCACTACATCCTGTTGGGAGTGCTTGCACGGTATTGTAATATACTGCTATCATGTGAACTAACATCTTGCACTTGTGCATCTAATTATTTTTAAGCAAGTTTCTGCAATCTAATGTAGTTATTGGCGGAAAATATATATTTGTTCTGATTACAGTTTTACATGGCACATTGCTTAAATATGAATTTCAGTCTGATTCAAAAAATAACTCTCAATAATGTTCAGAACCGCAGGGTTCTTGTTGTCTTTTAAATCCATCCATTTTTCAATGCCATGTTTTCCAGGAATGACAGGAAAGCTGTATCGAGTCAAAGATTAGATTATTTCCTTCTGAAGATAGTTTTTTAGCCAAGTTTTTAGTTTGACTTTCAAGACAAACGTCTGTCGTTAACTCCCGCTTTACATCTGTTCTGCCTGTGCAAAGTCAAAAGGCATTATCTGTTCCCTGGTAAACTAGGCATTTACTGCTTCTTAACTGGCTTTTCCTGCCATAGCGCTGCCGAAAGGTCGTATTTGCTAACTTGTAAATCAAGTATATACTTCTTTTACGCTGATATCACTGCCTCCTTCTTGTTAGTAACAGCATGTTCAATAGACAGTATCTGCACACTTGTGAAATAAGCAGATACTTATTTTTTACTGTGAGCAGAAGCGTTCTATGTCATGCTTGTTCTAGGCGGTCAACATAAGGCACTGACCCAATGTTGGTTAAGTGTTGTGCCATCATTTATAACACTGTTCAAACATCAAAGTAAAATTGTGTCAGTGTATCAAGTTGCCTGTGCCTCGGGGCGAAAAAAAGACTTTAGCCAATGCTGTTTTACTGCTGAGCCAGGGTTGTAGATGATGGGCCAGCATTAAACTAGCATTGGGTGAAAATATATCCTGTTAAGGCCATTCTACTGGTAGGCCAATGCTAGCCCAGTGTTGTAAACGGTGGGCCACCATTAGGCTAACATTGTGTCAATGTCTCTTGTTTTCTGTGTGGCTGTGACCAGGTGACACCAGAGAGGATGATTCACGTGGCCGGCAGTCTGGGTAGCCCCCACCCACCCTCTCTCCCACAACTGACATCTAGAAGAGTGTTATGCAATATAGAAGTTAGGTCTTGGCTAAGATAGCTATCTTCAAAAATATCAAATTTTGTACTAATAAAAGTAGATTTTTGGCCTTGGCAGTTAAAGGCATTGCAAATTCATATAATTTATACATTTCTGGTGTGTAATACCACTGAATAACGTCTTTTTGCAATGCCCGTTCATACATCATTTAGTTATCACCGCCAATACGCTGCCTTGCAAAAGCAAAGGCACTAACTGCGTACTACAAAAGTATACTGTTACTGCTGTTTGCCGAAATGTAATGACAGTTTGTGTTCTGATCAAGACCATGCATGCATGATCTGCTTCTCCAGCGAGAGAAGTCGTTCAGCCAATGTTGGTTTAATGCTGGGCAAATGTAATGGACGTCAGGACAATATTAAATATACATTGTGGAGTGCCTGGCGTTTTTGCGAGGGGTGACTGACCAGGTGACGACGCACTCAGTCCTGTTGATGTCATCACAGGATGTGTTGAGTGAGGTTTATCACTGGAAATATGTTTGGTAAAATAGCTAAAAAAATCGAAACTTAAGGTGCGGTTTATAACCAGACATTCTGTGTGAGCCACGACGATTTCCGGTGAAAATAGGAGTGTTTGCCTGGTCTGGCAACCAACTGACAGACCAGGTAGGCATATCATCACCTGCGTTGGTGTGAGCTTTGATGCTTGACTATGAAGTCAAATAACCATCTGCGTCCCAATGTGAATAATAATAATATGGACTATATGCAAGCAAATTAAACTATCATGTAAATCATGTAAATTGAAACATGCTTGTCGGCTGAAAGCAGAAATAACTAGTTTTAAATGTTAATGAAATTTCACGATGGTAGATGATTTTAAACGTCACATGTAATAGAAATATCACGGTATTGTTATTGTCCATAGGGCTGAGATCGCCGTCATAACAGTCTAATTGGAGCTGTAGAAGTAAAAAGCCAAGGGCGGCGATAGTGCTGTGGAAAGCTAATAGGCATTAACTGTTCACTTGTGATCACTTGTAGTTACTGCCTTTTGGCTTTGTAAGACGTTATACTACTACAGTTGTCCACCATGTGCTGTTCTCTTGGTAGACACAGCCGTCCGATATTGGGTTTAATCTATGGCGTGATGGGCCTACGCCGGGAGTTCCGTTATGTGGTCACAACGGCCGACGAGGGACTCCGCCCAATCTCACCATCAAAACTCAAACATCCTCCTCATCCGTCTGGTCGACGGTTTCAAACAAACCAGGAAACTCTCTTCTCTCTTGTCATGTTTATTTGATCAACATGCGATAACAGCAAAGCACAACCATCCGCGCACGGCACGTCTCTATGGACTCAGCGAGAGCGAGCTACGGCACGTCCGCAGTCGCTGAGTATTACGCTTGAAGTGCGGGAATAATACCAAGGCCGCACACACTGCTCTGTGTGCGCACGTCACCACGGTATGAAAACGAGGCGGTCATCCCCGTCCGCCCGCGTCCAGGAATCTGGGGATAAGCGCCACATTAACTGAGCGATGTCAGGATCCTACATTACCCCCGGCTGAGTGACAACGTAGGACCAAACTGACGTGTAGGAGACTGCTTCGTGCAAGTAGCGGGGTTGTAAAATATGTAACCTCTTATACTAAGCATAGTTTTCTTTAAAAAAATATATAGCGAGTGTGGTTACATTGTGGGCGGTTGAAAGCGCAGCATTATACGTGAATTGTCCTATCCTCTTAACACCAACTGTCCTTTATATATGATTCATGTGCTGCAAGCTGCTATCAACCCATTCATTTAATTAACAGAATTGCTATTAATGCTTTAGCAATGAGCTTGCTAAAAGAAAATGTCTTTACATTTATATATCTGTACACAATTCTGCCAGGCCTGGCATATTCATTTACAATTTAACAACATTGTTATTACGAGGTATGCGGTTGGGCCCGCCATAGACGTCATTAGGCGCGACTATGGCGTGAACCATCTGCACGAATCGAGCAGGAGTCTGGATTATTCGTCCGACTCTAGTTTTTAGCACTGTTTGGTCGGTCGAAATTTTTTCGCGATTAGCGATATTCGCATGTTTGCTTTTTGTCGAGTCGAATACGGCGTCAGCAGCACCCGGGGTTTTACCCCGTAGATGTAAAGGTATGCGAGAATACGTTCGTAAACCACCGCCGTTCCCGTTAGCGCGGGACGCGGCAGGGGATCGCGAATGCGGCGCTACGTAAGTATTGTCTCTGATAGACAAGTTGACTTTAACATCTATTTGCTTTGGGACCGTGGCCGATTTTTGATTGCTTCTGACTGCCGTCGACTTTTTTGTGTTGACTCTCATCCCGTTGGACGTCGGAGTGTCCGCACTACCAGGTCTAGGTGGACCCTGTGGATTCTTACTAGATGTCCTGGTAGCCGTCGACTTCCGTGGTTTGCTTGGCGGTTTACGCTGTGTTGTCGTACCTGTTGCAGGCTCGCACTCCATGTGAGCGGGTTTAACGCGATCTAAGGAGACCGTCTCAACCTTGCCTTTAACTAGGATTTTCATTACTCTGCCACTCCTCGCGACGACCTTGTATGGTCCATCGTAAGGGGCGGTCAGAGGCGGTGCAATTGCGATTCGGCGCAAGAATACATGAGTACATGTAGCTATTTCCTTGAATTAGAAAATGTTGTGTTGTTGTGTGTCACGTGGCGGACATAGACGGAGACGCGACATGGCCACGCGTAGCTTGTCTGAATAATTCTCCAAATCAGTGTTAGCGTCGACGTTGTACTGTTTAGTAAACTCTCCAGGGAGTCTAAGGGTTGTCCCGTAAATCATCTCAGCAGCTGACCTGCCCAGTCTCTCTTTCACGGCTGAACGAACTCCTAACAGTACGGCAGGTAACGTGATAGTCCACGGATTTGGTGACTCGTGCGCCATAATGGCGGCTTTCAATTGACGGTGGAAGCGCTCGACCATGCCATTCGACTGAGGGTGATAACTCGTGGTACGATTCCGAATAATCCCGAATTGGTTACATAAACTATCCCACAATTTGGACTCGAATTGAGCGCCCCTATCAGTGGTGATAGTGGCAGGGGTACCATAACGTGCTATCCACCCGCTGGAGAAGGCATCGGCGACCGTTTCGGCTCTAATATCTACCATAGGTATAGCTTCGGGCCAACGTGTAAAACGGTCGACGCAAGTCAGTAGATATCTAAAACCATCGGCATAGGGTAAAGGTCCGACTATGTCCACGTGGACATGATCGAATCGCTCGGTAGGTTCAGTGAACTTTCCGAAAACTGGAGTGTTATGACGTGAAACTTTAGCGGTCTGGCAACCCTTACAGGTACGACACTATCTAGCAATATCTATATTCATGCCGTGCCATACAAATCGGGTATTAATCAAAGGTCTGGTGGCTCTATGCGATGGATGGCCTAAACCGTGCAAGTTTGAAAAAACTTTTCGGCGAAATTTCGCGGTAAGGTACGGCTGGTTGTGTCCCGTAAACACATCACACCAGATCAATTGATTATCAAACGATTTCAATAGTTTGAAATTCATAGTGGATGTAGTCGAATGTCTCAAACGTGTGAATTCCGCGTCATTAGCTTGATCGAGACTTAACTCTTTATAGTTTATTACTGGGCCATCGTGTATCGCTGACACTGATGGCCGTGACAGCGCATCAGCGACGAAATTTGTCTCTCCTTTTACATATCTAATATCGGTGGTGAATTCAGCGATGAACGCTAAATGACGTGTTTGTCGTAGGGATGCGCGCTCAGTCACGGATGACATTACGAATGTTAACGGTTTGTGATCAGTATTAACAAAAAAATTTCGTCCTTCTTAATTGTGTCTGAAATGTTTAATTGTAGCGTATACTGCCAAAAGTTCCCGATCGAACGCGCTATAGCGTGTCTCTGCTGGGTTCAGCTTCTTGCTGAAAAACGAAAGCGGCTGCCACATACCGTTTCAAAATTGCTGCAAAACGCCACCGACGGCGACATCACTAGCGTCACTCGTGATGTTAAGCTGGGCCGTAGAATCTGGGTGCACCAGAAGCGTAGCGTTTGCCAATATCTGTTCGGACTTGGAAAATGCTGACTCTGCTTCTTTATTCCACTTCAAATCGAAATTTGATTTCGGTGACAATCTGGTATGGCCTTCGTTGGCAGAAGTCAGTAGATTATTGAGTGGCGTCAGCTTCGCGGCGCAATGCGGTATGAAACGGTGGTAATAATTCACCATTCCCAGATACCTACGCAATGCTCGTTGCTTTTCGGGTTTATTGAAATTAACGATCGCGTCAACGGCGCTAGGTAACGGCGAAATGCCTTCGGCGCAAACATGATGACCTAAAAAACTTAATTCAGATGTTCCGAACTGACACTTTTCAGGACCAATGATGATTCCGTACTCCGATAGTCGAGTAAAAAGAATTCGTAGATGTTTCTTTCAGTAGGTCATCCAAATAAACAAAAACGAAATCAAGTCCGCGTGTCACGTGGTCTATAAATCGCTGAAACGTTTGACCGGAATTTCTCAGACCAAATGGGGTTCTAGTGAAATTAAACAAGCCAAAAGGTGTGGTAACAGCAGCCTTGTGTACGTCGGACGGTTCCACCGGAATTTGGTAATAAGCCCTGACTAAGTCTATCTTCGAAAAATTTTTTGATCCGGCTAACCGCTGCGTATAATCTTGAATATGCGGAATCGGATAACGGTCCGGTACGGTCTGTGCATTCAAACTACGGTAGTCCCCGCATGGTCTCCAATCGCCGTTTTTCTTTGGCACCATGTGAAGCGCTGAGGACCACTCGCTATCTCTGGGTTCAATGACCCCTAATTTAATCATATCGTCAAACTCACGTTTGGCGGTGACCAGCTTATCGGGAGCCAAACGTCGTGGTCGAGCAAAAACCGGGTGACCTTTAGTCACTATCTTGTGAGTTATGCCGTGTTTGAAGGGCTCACCCTTTGTCGTAGGGCGTGTCAGTTCCGGGAACTGGCCGAGGAGTTTAGTATATTCATTTTGAACTGTATCAACTCTGTTCAATGACAGAGGTTTAATCGAAGATAATGAAGCGGCTATGGCTAAGCCTGTATGCATGTCTCGAAGACATCTGCTTCTCAAGTCTACGAGCAAATTGTAGTGGATTAAAAAATCAGCCCCGATTATGGGTTGCTGCACATCTGCCACTATGAATGTCCACGGATATTCGCGCTTTAAGCCGACATCGACGACGCGTTTACAATTGCCGTAAGTGTTTATAGTACTGCCACCAGGGGGAGACTGTCAGCGCCCGAAATCCCGTTAGCGCAAGATTTCGGCAGAACACTGACAGCTGCGCCCGTGTCGATTAAATATCTGCATTTATGTCCTTTATCTGCGACATATAATAACTTAGAGTGAGATAACTGTGGAGAACTAGCGTCCGCGGAGTCATGTTGCGTCTCAGTTATACTGCCAGATGCAAGAGTCGCAATCTTGCTCTGGCTTAGCAGTTTAAAGAAAAAGCGCAGGGGCTTCTGCACGTGCGTGCCTTGTCACCGAAAGTCTGGTGAAAATAGCAGACAGTTGCATCAGCCGAATTCAAAGTCTTAGCGGCGTCATTTCTCTGTGTGTTCGGCGGCGGAACGGAAGGTCGAGCATTTGTTTGCGAATTCGTCGGCGGAGCGAAAGGTCGAGCATTATCTTTAACGTCTCTATACTGACTATGTTGGTTACTAATGAAACCTGAGGCCTGTACATCAGGGGCAAATGCAGGCGCGTGAGCGTAGTTATTTGCTGGCCCACGTCCTTTATTTCGTTTCCTCTCCGATGTTGTTACTGTTTCTAATCTCTTGATGCGTTTGGATATATCTTCTAACAAACCAACTAATTTGCTGGTCTCGTCGACTTTGATCTCTACGACCCCCGGCTTACTCTCTTCCACGTCCTGTTCTGCAGCCAGTGCCCTGTCAGCCAAAACGGCCAAACTTTCGAGGGAGGCACTGTCGGGTTGAGTCGCCAAATGGGCTCTGATGGAAGCGGGCATCTGTCGTATGAACGCTTGCCGAATTACAGCCTTTCCCACAACAGCTTTGGTGCCGAAACCTGCAGTCTTCTGCAGACGCCTCAGGAAACGCGAGGGAATATCATTTCCAATCTTCTCGCCAGAGATAACTTTATTGACCCTTTCAGGTGTTGTCAATCCTCGCCTCTCAATTAGAATTGCTTTCAGGCTGTCATATTTGTTTGACCTGAAAGGCTGCAGCAGCACGTCTCTCACGTCTGATGCAATCTCGCCAGAAAGTGCAGCGCAGGTTAGGCTGTACCTCTCGTCATCATCATCGATCCGGTGGAGGGCGAATTGCGTCTCGATTTGATTAAACCAGAGCTCCACATCAGAGGCGTAGAAAGTTGCGATTCTAAACTTGGGTAAGTTCGTAGCACGTTTCTGCGGCTGTCTACCAAGCAGTGAAGAACTCCTTGAGGAGTCGCTCTTCGAGTGGGAATTCAGACGGCTATCCCGAGCAATTCGAGCGAAATCGGCTTTGAGGCGTTGATATTCCTCGTCTGCTTCTCGGAATCGAACCTCATTGTCTTCACTGTCGGGATGATAGCTATCTTTGGGTCTAGCACCCGAACCTTCTAGAGGCGTTGACATGAAGCCTTCGCTGTCGTACTGCTTTGACATTATGAAGTAGTGTTTGTAAAATTATTTAACTAATGAAGCATCTGGGATAGCTGGTCTATTGGCTCTGCGTCTATCCCAAATGTGTTTAAAATGGCATGTCGTATTAACACATGCCAACTATTTTTGACGCGCCGTGCGCGGACAGGTTGTGCAATGCCGTGAAAATCAGATGAAAAATGTCTGTAATATGTTGAAGCTAGAAGTGTAGACTGTAGAAAATGTTCATGCTATGTCGCATGGTGCGAGAAACGGGGGTTGCAGATTAGTTGCAGAAATATGCGTCGTTGAAGTTTCACCTAAGTGCTGTTCACAAATTCACAAAAGGTATGTATTGATTAAAGTGAAAACTGGAGGTCTATATGAGACATAAAACATTTTCACTGAGTCACACACATGCAAAATGGTACCGTGAAAACCGTAGGTCACAGTGGTACATAAAAACAATATGCCAGATACAACTGTGATAAGCTATGCTAAGCTATGATAATAGTATTTTGTAAATCGACCTGGGTGAAAAAAAAAAAATTCACACAAGTCGAAAAACACATTCAAATATTTGCAATGTTTCGCAATAGCGCAACTGTCAAATCGAATATTTCTGTATTTATAAAAAATTTAAACTTCAGAAATAACTATCGTGAGAAAATTTCGTTCTCAAACTGATAGACTAAATGTGACTGTGAAGAAAAACAGTGACATTTATGATTTAAGAATAATATCTAAAACGTGACTGACAGTAGTCTATGCTGATAAATGATAAAGTATATCATTTCGCTGAAAAATGATATCTGTGATGAACATTCCACGTTTTTTTTTTATAATGGTACGTTCATCACCGAATCATTCTCATGAACGTCCGAATCAATCGCTCGCATCGATTCATTGGTTGACGTATAAACCGACTGTGTTCGGTGCGGTTGTTGTTATGTCGTCTGTGGTGGGTGTGTGTGTGGAGTATTGTCGGTGCTCACAGCCTGTGCAGCAGGCAGCATGTGGCTTATAGTCTGTGACGGTAAGCTTTGAGCAGTGCGTACATAGTATACAGTCAGCATCCCCGTCTCGCCTCACATTAGCATATTCATCAGCTACTGCGTGCCCAAATAAGGCGCTGAATAGCCTAGCACAATTACAAATACCGAAAGGCGTTTCAAAGTGAACAAAAGTCTCGCAAAATTAGTGGCAGGATTTCGTTTTCGAAACGACTTATCTACATATTTTCTCCCTCAATCGTGTTGAAAAAGAAAATTTACAAGCAAATTTAAAAAAAATTTTTTTTACAATCTGTCCGTGTAAAATTTGGAACACGTGACTAATAATCTCCACCAAATCAAAATGGCGGCTTACTTTATGCTAATGTGGTGCGGCGACACAGGTTCACTGTCCCGATGCATGCCGGTTAGGGGGGAACACGTGGGTGCCCACGGCGGGCTTTGAGCTAAGTTAGGGAAACCAGCGGCCAAGATGGCGCACACCTACCAAATACAAATACAATATTCAGCATTCTCTGAAATAACATATGATAATAGTACAAAATATTGACCTACGGTCCTGGGAATATTTTTAAACAGACCAAATAAGACCGTTTATTGACATTCATTTAGGGAAACAATTTATTTTGGCCCTAAACCTACTCATTAAACAAACTCTTACAATAAAAAAATGATAGACTATGTCTATGAGAATAATTTTCTGGATTCTTCTAGAGAAACCGGCAAGGCCGCCATCTTGAAAAGGCGCCAAACACGTGGGATTTCGACCAAAAGTTTAGAAATTTACGCCGTTTTCGACGTAAAGAAACGTGCTTCTCGTCTGATAACTCTTTCTGACTAATTTAAACTGGCATATATATATTTTGACCTACAGCTTTCACGTACCTTGTGAAAAAAATGCTATTGATTTTTTTCAAAAAATCCCCTAAAATTAATGAAACTATCCTTGAAAACAGCGGTTTTCAACTGGCGTCTAGGTGAAAACACTGTTGCGTAAACGATCAGTCGTCAGGGGTCACCAATATGGCGTGATGGGCCTACGCCGGGAGTTCCGTTATGGGGTCACAACGGCCGACGAGGGACTCCGCCCAATCTCACCATCAAAACTCAAACATCCTCCTCATCCGTCTGGTCGACGGTTTCAAACAAACCAGGAAACTCTCTTCTCTCTTGTCATGTTTATTTGATCAACATGCAATAACAGCAAAGCACAACCATCCGCGCACGGCACGTCTCTATGGACTTAGCGAGAGCGAGCTACGGCACGTCCGCAGTCGCTGAGTATTACGCTTGAAGTGCGGGAATAATACCAAGGCCGCACACACTGCTCTGTGTGCGCACGTCACCACGGTATGAAAACGAGGCGGTCATCCCCGTCCGCCCGCGTCCAGGAATCTGGGGATAAGCGCCACATTAACTGAGCGATGTCAGGATCCTACAAATCTTTATAACCCCCTCGATCCACTCGAACCATCACCCACAACCCTCGACCCACAACTCCTCGACCCACAATCCCCTGGACCCACAACAACAACAACTTATTTTTTATCCCATTAGTTATTTATACTTGAAATAGGCCTAATAGGGCCTATATCGACAAGTTCCCGAAGTTCCCACGTTCTTAAGTTCCCACGTTCCGAGAACTTCAAGTCACCATGCATATGAGACCCACTGCAGGCAGTTGAATCAATTATATAATTATTGTCAACAAAACTGTTAGGGGGCACTATTCAATCACCGGGGGGGGGGGGCTGGATTATTTATCCCGGCATAATTTAAACATGTAGGGCTCGGTGACGCGTAGAGAAAAATGATTAGGCCAGCTAGTCCAGGTCTTGAAATATATTATTTATTTCCTTAAGAGCCTGTCCGGGGTTTGATTTTAAAATACCCCCCCCCCCCTTGAGGATTGAGGGTCGAGGGTTGTGGATCGAGGGGGTTATAAAGGTAACCCCGATATTGACTTGATGTTAGATTTAAACAGTTGAGCTAGCGTCGTTTATGCGCATCTAACATTTATGCAATGACGTTGAGCCGAACTTGTATGAAATTATACAAATTCTGTTTTGTGTTTGCTGGGAAACTGATTTTTCGGCTATATAGACAATCAACAAAAGAATTAAAATATGAAAGCCCAAATCAAATATAATAACAATACATTTGTGACCCGCCACGCGAGAAGGGGCTCCAGGACATTTCGCACCATGGACGTTTCGCCCCCCAAGACGTTTCGAACCCATCTACAAGACGTTTCGCCCCCGTCGCCGTGACGACTTGTCCCAGTTTAAGACGTTTCGCCCCCCTGTGAGACGTTTCGCACCCACGGAAGACGTTTCTTCCCCTATGTGCGACGTTTCGCCCCCTATGTGAGACGTTTCGCCCCCAATTAAGACGTTTTGCCCCCTATCGAGACGTTTCGCCCCCTAGGGAAGACGTTTCGCCCCCTGGGAAAGACGTTTCGCCCCCTCTCTAAATTAAGACTTTTCGAACCCTTATGTGAGACGTTTCACCCCCATTCTTATAGGACGTTTCGCACCCTATGCAAGTCGTTTCGCCCCCGTTCTCATTTGACGTTTCGCACCCTAGAGAAGACGTTTCGCCCCCGTTCTCATAGGACGTTTCGCACCCCAGAGAAGACGTTTCGCCCCCTCCCCGAATTAAGATACCTAGCCCCTATATATATTTCTAAAAATAAATAATCAGCCTTCAAATATATACGTTAATGTAATACAGCTTACAATATTGCATTAAATTATTTATGTTCCAAGTTTAGGTCGGCGATCAGATCGATAGCAGAATAAATTAGAGTGGCTGAATCAAGGAATGAAAACGGTAAGTGATAGTAATGCATGAACAACAAGCCTAAGTGGGCACACACACGTCTTTCCTATAAATGGGACGGCAATCTTCTCAATTGTATGCTGTTTTATGAATAACAAGCGAAACGTCTTTCCTAATTAAGAAAAGGGTGCGAAACGTCTTTCCAAATTATGACCACAGGGGGCGGAACGTCTTTCTGATTAGGGGCGAAACGTCTTTCCAAAATATAAAGAGGGGGCAAAACCTATTTCCTAATAATGAAATGGGTGCGAAACGTCTTTCTTAAATATGGTTTGGGTGCGAAACGTCTTTCTGAAATATGGTTTGGGTGCGAAACGTCTTCCTGAACTATGAAGACGGGGGCGAAACGTCTTCCCTATTTATGGGAAGGGGGCGAAACGTCTTTCCTAAGTATGAGTTGGGGGCGAAAAGTCTCACTAAAAAATGGTGCGAACTGACTATGGGGCGAAAAGTCTGTGTACCGCGGGAAAGTACCTCCCCGCGGCTTTATTCAAATTATTTATGACGTCTTTTAAAATTTAATTTTAAATATTACTATCGAATCAATTAAAAAAAATCAATTTTGGAAAATTTGAGCTTATAGTCCGGCAGCTAAGGGTGGTGACCCAAAATTCTCTGATATATTTTTTTTCTCTGCTGATTATTTATCTTTGGGGTCCAAATAAAGATATCTAGGGTGGTGTGGAGGTGTCACCTTTGAGCAATTTTAATTATTCTGAAGCTCTGAAAACGCCTCAGTTATGATGGACTCGACTTTATAAATGGAAAACACTCGGTTAATAAGTCTTGTAATAATGTATGTTTGTCGAATTTTATTCACATGAATCTGTTTTACATATCCATAGTTTGAAAATACAATAATGGACACCATTTTGGAATCCAAGGCTGCCTTATTGCTAAAAGTTAAGTTATAATCAAATAAAACTAAATTATATATGGGCGAACGATAACATTTAGTCGATGGGCTACTTATGGCTAGCATGCACCCCTGGATGTTATGTGTGCCTTGAAATTTCACACAATTTTTGTGAAAGACAAATACAAAATGGCCGCCATCTGTTTTTTTAAAAAGATGTAATTTTGACCATTTTACTTGACTCGACATTGAAATAATGGACATGAAACAAAATTAGAACTATATTAAAAAAAAAAACTTATATTATATGAAAAATAACAAAAAATGACAAAATACAAAATGGTCGCCGTCTGTTTGAAAAAAAATGTATATATCGGCACAAAAAAAGGAAAATCGAAATAAAATAAAAATACCAACATCTTTGATATCAGTTGAAAATCATTAGAATAGACTTTTATATAGATACATAATATTTTATTTCTGTTAAATAAGAAATGTACAGCAAAGCAGTAAGTTTGTATTTCATTCCTCCACATGAACAATTTTCCACGGTTTTTATTAGTGAATACCAGCAGGGCTTCTCGCTCATATAAATTCTACATGATATAAATGTTTGTTATTACTTTTACATTCTCTGGTGCCTTTTTTAAAAAGTGATCTTGACCACTGGTGAAGTGATCACAGCCACTTTAAAAATTATCTCAGCCACTACAAAAGTGATCTTGGCCACTGAAGAAGTTATCAGAGCCACTTTAAAAAAGATCTAAACCACTACAAAAGGGATCTTGACCACTGAAAAAGTAATTACAATCACCTTAAAAGTTATTTCAGCCACTACTAAAAAAGTGATAACAGTCACTTTAAAAGTATTTATACCACTACAAAAGGGATCTTGACCACTGAAGAAGTTATTACAACCACAATAAAAGTAATCTCAGCCACTACAAAAGTGATCTTGGCCACTGAAGAAGTGAACGCAGCCAATTTAAAAGTTATCTCAGCCACTACAAAGGTGATCTTGGTCACTAAGAAAGTAGTGGCAGCCACTGATAAAGCTATCTAAGCCAGTTTGTTAGTGGCCAATATCCCTTTTGTAGTGATCTAGATACTTTTCAAAGTGGCTGTGATCAGTTCTTCAGTGGCCAAGATCACTTTTGTAGTGGCTGAGATAACTTTTAAAGTGATTGTAATAATTTTTTTAGTGGTCAAGATCCCTTTCGTAGTGCCTTAGATCATTTTAAAGTGGCTGTGATCACTTTTTCAATGGTCAAAATCTTTTTTGTAGTGGCTAAGATAACTGGTTGTAATGACTTCTTCATTGAACAAGATCCCTTTTTGTAGTTGTTTAGATCATTTCTAAAGTGGATGTGCTCACCTCTTCAGTGGCCAAGATCACTCTGTAGTGGCTTGGATAACTTTTTTCAGTGGCTGACATCAGCAGCTTATTGGTGGCCAAGACCACATTTTTAGTGGCCAAGATAACTTTTAAAGTCGCTGTGATCACTCCTTCAGTGGCCAAGATCACTTTGTGGTGGCTTAGATAACTTTATCAGTGGCTGACACCAGTTTGTTAATGGCCAAGATCACCTTTATGGTGGCTGAGATAACTTTCATAGTGGCTGTGGTCACTCCCTTCATTGGCCAAGATCCCTTTTGTAGTTACTGACATACTTTTTAAAGTGGCTGTGATCACTTTATCAATGGTCCTTATCACATTTGTAGTAGTTTAGATATTTTTAAGGTGGTTGTGGTCACTTCTTCAGTGGCCAAGATCACTTTGTAGTGGCTGAAATATTTTTTAAAGTCGCTGTGATCACTTTGTGGTGGCATAGATAACTTTATCAGTGGCTGACACCAGTTTGTTAGTGGTCAAGGTCACCTTTATAGTGGCTGAGATAACGTTTAAATTGGCTGTGGTCACTTCTTCAATGGTTAAGATCCGTTTTGTAGTGGTTTCTAAGATACTTTTTAATGTGGCTGTGATCACTTATTCAGTGGCCGAGATCACTTTTGTAATGGCTGAGATAACTTTTCAAGTGATTGTACTCACTTCTTCAGTGGCCAAGGTCACGTTTGCAGTGGTTTAGATCATTTTCAATGTGCCTGTGATCACTTCTTCAGTGGCCAAGATCACTTTTGTTGTGGCTGAGATAACTTTTAAAGTGGTTGTAATCACTTCTTCAGTGGTCAAGATCACTTTTGTAGTTGCTGAAATAACTTTTAAAGTGGCTGTGATCACTTTTGAAAAATAGCACCAGAGAATGTAAAAGTAATAACACACATTTATGACATATAAAATTAACATGAGCGGAAAGTCATGCTTGTATTCACCAAAAAAACGTTAGAAATTGTACATATAGAGGGATAAAATACAAACTTAGAGTTTTGTTGTATACATTTCGTATGTAATAGAAATAAAATATTCTATATCTATGTAAAAGCCCTTGATAATAACTGATATCAAAGATGTTGGTATATTTTTTAACTTGGGTTTTTCTTTTTTGTGTCGATATATACCTACAATTTTTCAAACAGTCAGCTGCCATTTTGTATTTTGTCATTTTTTATATAATATAATTTTTTTTTATATAAAACATAGCTCTAATTTTGCTTGATGTCCATTATTTCGATGCAGAGTCAAGTAGAATGCACAAAATTACATATAATAAAAAAAACAGATGGCGGCCATTTTGTATTTGTCTTTCACAAATATTGTGTGAAATTTCAAAGCACACATAACAGCCAGATTTATTTATAGGCATATCTGGATTGAAAAACCGTGGCCTAAATGTGGATACATGTAAAAAAACGTTTGATGAAATGGTGTTTCCCAACGGGGTCTTGTTGTTTTGGATTGTTGTTTCAAATTAAATTATGTTTAGTCATACATGAAGCGATATTATTTATTATACTGCAATGATTTAGATACCATAAAAAGCGGAATTCAATTACCGTTCATATGTTATATAGCAGTTGCAGGTCGGTTTACCGCAACAGAAATAACATACATTCAAGTAACCCTACCCCTTTATTTAAAATTGCGCGACGTTTTTAATAACATATTTATAGTACCTCTATATAAGTCGTCGTAATAAGGTTTCCATCCCTATATTTGCAATGTTTCAATGGGCTCCAAAACCTTAGTTTCGTTGAGATGCGGGGGGAGGGGTGCATGGTAGCCATAAGTCAAAATGTTATCGTTTGCCCATATATAATTTTGTTTCATATGATTATAACTGAACTTTTAGCTATACGGCAGCCATTTTGGATTTAAAAATGGTCTCCATTATTGCTTTTTCAAACTATGTAGATGTAAAACAGATTTATGTGAATAAAATTGGACAAACATACATTGTTACAAGCCATATTAACCGAGTGTTCGCCCTTTATAAAGTCGAGTCCATCATAACTGATGTATTTTCAGAGCTTTTTCGAGTCCATGGCGGCCATCTTGAATAATTAAAATTGCTCAAAGGTGACACCTCCACACCACCCTAGATATCTTTATGTAGACCCCAAAGATGAATAATTTGCAGAGAAAAAAACTATATCAGAGAATTTTGGGTCAGGCCAATATTGGGCATTCTGCTGCCGGACTATTATGGCCCTTTTCGCGTGGCGGGTCACATTTATTAATCATGCTGATTAAAGTGTTGAATGATCACGATTGAAACATATTTTCGACGTCACAGGTGTAATATATGACGAAATTTTGATCCCCTGTAGGACTGAGTGTCAGCATTATAGTCAGCATTATCAGCGTAGTCTATTGATGCTGACACTCTCAGTCCTACATGGGATAATACCGGCGTCGATAATGTTATAACACATCAGACCGAAAAACACGTGTCATATCGCAAATACTGGGTAAATGTTGATCCACCGTCTGCAACGCTGGACCAACATTAATCTAACAGGAAGCAGACGTCTCGTGTATTTGCCTAGAGGTGCCCAGCAAACACGACCCATCGACCCAGTACTTTTCTGACAACCGTTTTACAAGATCATTTTAATATGTCTAGTGCATTGTCCGTAATCATTTCAGCTACTGCTACGCATGCTCAGCTTATTTTCCGCAGTCATTGAAAAGGTATGAGCATCTGCATTTTTCGGATCCTGTGCTCAAAATCAGTCACCGTCATGCTGAAAACGTGATTTCCCAGGGTAAAACTAATACAGCAATCCATGGCCCACACATTAATGGTGTGGGCTCGTCTATGGCTATAATAATCATAACTATCATGTGGAAAATAACTACATAAGTGAGTTTAAACGACACATATGAAAACTAAAAATATATATATATATATTTAAGCCAATGTAGTACATCATCAATGTCATAAAAATCGCTATAGCGGGACGAGCGTTCTACCACTAATAATGGTCAATACATTGGGTCTATTTGGACAGGCTATACACGGTAGTGGTAGATGCTATGTGCTAGGTATAACACTGTATTTATTACAAATGATTGGAATGGATAATGATTTGGAAATATACAATACAAGTCATTTAGTCTGATGTAATGTATATCTAGTTGAACGCAATTAGAACCTTTTGGCTACTCGCGAGATATGATGACATCTTGCGCTCGGTGAAATTACTCCATGTGTAGTTAACAGATTGAAGTGCGACTTTAGGCGTGAATGAAAGGTGTAAGGGATCTACACCGCCCCTGTGAATGCTATCGCATCACAGAAGGCTTGATTAGGCTAGACGTTTTTCTAACAAATACACTCTTCTGTTTCATACAAAAAATGAGGTGTATATAATTCTTTAAACTAAGCCAGCACTGGCCCAAATTGAAAATGTTATGCCCGCGTTGACGCAACAATCAGAAAACTGTTTATCATGTATCATAATGTGGACTATATCACTGATCATTCACGTGTGCATGGACGAAACCTTGCAATATCTCACCGGCATCATGGTGTTATGCCAGATAGGGACGGGCTGAGCTCTCCTCCCACCAATCAACGCTTTCAAACAGCTTGATAGACAGGTATTATGAAAGGGTGGGGTTATATCGTATATTCACGAGGCCTTGAGATTCAACGAGATTCGCTAGAATTATATTGTTTCCCATTTATTGTACATGATTCTTGAGGTCACAATAGATATATAGTATCCCAGCAAACACAAAACATTTGTATAACTTTCGTACAATGTTGGACCAACGTCAAAGAATGTTAATCAAATGCTTTGTGTTTGCTGGGATAGCGTCCTCGCGTGACTATAGCACAAGCTGTTTCAATGCTGGATCAACATCGTGATTGTCCATTGCAAACCATTGCTCTAGCGCTAAATTGTATACCATCTCGGAGTAAAGTTTATTTTATTGTATTTGAGACGTTGGCCCGGCTTTGTGCCGTATTCACCTGCCTTGTCTATACAGAGTAAAGAATGGGCTGTAGATGTTGCATAACATGCCCACAACAGGAGACCTGTTGAGATCCAGTACTGTTAATGTGGCCAGACGGTTAATGTGCCAGTGGCGATTAATGAGAGAAAGGTGTACTTATTAACTGTGTTACTTACACGCAACAAATTGTTATTGTCCTCCTTGCTGTAATCAAAAGATCTACCTGTCATTCCTAAATTAGGCCATTGGCGCCAGATAGTCCCCTTTGTTTAAATGAGCATATACCAGACATAATTACTATTTCACGATGGTCCATACACCAACAGTATCATCAAAACTCAGAATCATTTATTCGCCTCTTTTGTACCGCCGTAACTTGATCACCATATGCCTGGATCACCATATATCGCGGTATAGGCCTAACCGTATCTTCAAAACTCAGAATCATTTATTCACCTCTTTAATGACGCGGTAACTGGATCACCATTTTCCGCCGTATAACATATATAGCGCGGTTACAGAATTGTTACTTATTATTTTATTTTGAACAGTAGCAGTCAGAAGGGTAATCCCACGGGTTGTCCGAGGTGCTGTGTGTGGGAAACGGTTGACATTTCTGTACACCAGTCCTTATCATGCTTATGAACATGTCCAATATAACGTTTGAGGTCCCTAGGTTATAAGTACTTTTGTCTTTAAGAAGTGTTCAGATAAAATATACCTTCACGATTAAATATAGTGATTAGAGCTTGAAGGGTTTTGATTAGAATAATGTTGGCCAAGCGTCGCAGACAGTGGCCCAGCATTACACCAGCATTGTGCCAGTGTATCGTGTTATCCTGTGTTTCTGGCGCTGGGATGTTTAAAGAATACGCAGTGCCTGACTTATTAGTCTGGGAGCCTGCGACAGAAGATTTCACCCCATCAGGCCCATGAAAATTAACCATCTGACGCTAACTATGTCATCGATGTGATGTAAAAAAGATTTGCACCACGGAGGTCGGATCCGAACCCTACTTCCCCCGACAACCCCCCCCCCCCCCAGCGGGACGATTTCACCCCATCTGGCCCATAGACAAAAAATTGTCACAACAAAGTAGTACATGAATACATTGTAAAAAACGTAAAACTGACAAAATGTGAGGTCGGAAAGGTTTACACTAACATAGCGGTGTGTATTACTGGTTCCAGCCCTTATCCATACTTTTAATGATTGACCTAAGAATTGGTAACAGCCCTGTGCTATGATAAGGCAGTCTGTGTCAGACGTACGAATTGTTGTCTTTGCAAGATGGTAAAACATTCGACAGCTTCTTCGTGATCATTGTGTAGTCTATCGGCTACCTTTCTCTGTAGGCTACTCTATACCATCAACTACTTTGTAGCTGTAGCATACATTGCCAGAATTAGCAAAAATAGTTTTTTAGTTTGAAGATACGAGCAAAACTATCGTCCTATGGTTATATAGAAGTGCTGTGCTCCTCCATATTTTCATCAAAATAACTCCTTTTAATTCATTCTTCTGTTTATTCTCTCTTGATTGTAGTCTAGACATTCGATAGTGCACACAATCCCCAAGCGGAGTATGACGACCTAACGCCATGCGGCTTGGCCCTGAGATCAAAACGTTTTCGAAATTTCGCTGTAATATACGGCCGAATGTGTCCAGTAGACACATCGCACCAAATCAAATTGTTATCAAATGATTTGAGTAATTGAAAATTCATTGTAGACGACGTTGAATGTTGCAACTGCGTAAATTCTGTGTCCAAGGCCTGATCTGCACTTAATTCTTTGTAATTTATAGTTGATGTACTGTCTATGAAGGACACTGACGGTCGTGACAAAGCGTCGGTGACGAAATTTGTCTCTCCTTTCACATATCTTATGTCTGTTGTGAACTCGGCAATAAAAGCCAACTGTCTTGTTTGTCGCAGTGACGGGCGTTCAGTCACTGATGTCATTACGAAAGTTAAAGGTTTATGATCAGTGTTTACAAAAAAATAACGGCCTTCTAAGTTATGCCTGAAATGTCTAATAGTGGCATACACTGCTAAAAGCTCTCAGTCTAATGCGCTGTAACGTGTCTCTGTGGGAGTTAGTTTTTTACTGAAAAATGAAAGTGGCTGCCAGACATTATCGATGTAGGCCTACTGTTGCAAAACGCCACCTACTGCGAAATCAATAGCGTCACACATGATATTCAATGGGGCAGAGTGGTCTGGGTGTACCAAGAGGGTTGCGTTAGCAAGTATTTGCTTAGACTTGATGAACGCCAACTCTGCGCTTTTATTCCACTTTAATTAGACTTAGGTGACAATCTTGTATGTCCTTCATTAGCTGCAGTCAGTAATTGATTTAACGGTGTTAACTTATCTGCGCAATGTGGTATGAATCTATGGTAATAGTTTATCATTCCTAGATATCGACGCAACGCTCGTTGCTTTTCGGGTCTAACAAAATTAACTATCGCATCTACAGCACTGGGTAACAGTGAAATGCCTACTGAGCAAACGTGATGTCCTAAAAAGCTTAGTTTGGTAGTACCAAACTGACATTTCTCTGGGCCGATGATGATGCCATATTCTGCTAAACGGGTAAAAAGAATTTTCAAATGTTTCTTATGCGTACGATTGTCGGGGCTTGTGACTAACAAATCGTCCAAATATACAAACACAAAATCTAATCCGCACGTAACGTGATCTATAAAACGTTGGAAGGTTTGACCAGAATTTCGTAAACCAAACGGTATCCTAGTAAAATTGAACAGACCGAAAGGTGTGGTAACCACTGTTTTATGTACGTCGGACGGTTCAACCGGTATCTGATAATATGCCCGTACCAAGGTTATCTTGGAATTTTTTTTTGACCCTGCTAAACGTTGAGTAAAATCTTGTATATGAGGAATCGGATATCTATCCGGTACTGTCTGAGCGTTCAAACTTCTATAATCTCCATACGGTCTCCAGTCCCTGTTTTTCCTAGGCACCATATTAAGCGCTGATGACCACTCACTGTCGCTGGGTTCGATAACGCCTAACTTTATCATATCATCGAACACGCGTTTCGCAGTGACTAGTTTATCAGGTGCTAATCGTCGTGGGCGCGCGAATACGCGGTGTCCTGTGGTCACTATTTTATGTGTATATTATAGATGATAAAGTGGCTGGTATAGCCAAACCGGTTCGCATGTCTCTCAGACAACGACTTTTTAAGTCCACCTGTAGGCTGTAATGTATAAGAAAATCAGCTCCTATAATTGGTTGTTTGATGTCTGCTACTATGAATGTCCAAGCGTAATCTCGTTTGAGACCAAGGTCTACGACGCGTCTACTAGTACCGTAGGTATTGATAGTAGTGTTATTAGCTGCAGCTAGGGGCACACAGGTAGCGTCTGAAATCCTGTTAGCGCAAGACTTGGGTAAAACGCTGACTGCTGCGCCCGTGTCAATTAGATATTGCGTTTATCTGCGACGTATAATAACTTGGAGGGAGATAAGCTGGGAAGGGGAGCTTCCGCAGAGCCAGGTCGCGGCTCGGTAATTTCGCCAGATGCAAGAGTCACTACCTTGCTCTGGTCGACTAGTTTAAAGAAAACGCGTTATTTTGCTGCATATGCGGCCGCGGTGCATTAGGACGACTATCTTTTTTATTGTTCGTGGAAACTTCTTGTCTAGTAACATTTTGGTTATTAGGCACAAACGGTTTGGCTTGTACATTAGGTACGATCTGTGTCTTAGTGGCACGATTCTCGGTTGCTTGTGAGCGTCTGTAGGTCTTCTTCTTTGCTGCTGTGGCTGTCTCTAATTTTATAAGCCTGCGAAACAGGTCTTCCAACAGTCCAAATAACTTCCCGCTCTTGCTGACTTCTGTAGCGACGGCACGGTCGGCTAACATGGCCAAACTTTCTAAAGACGCACTGTCTGGCTGTGTAGCTCAATGAGCACGTAGTGATGTGGGCATCTGTCGAATGAAGGCCTGACGGATGACTGCTTTTCCTACCACTGCTTTGGTTCCAAAACTAGCTGTCTTCTGTAACCGTCTGAGAAATCTAGACGGTATGCCAGATCCCAGTTTTTTTCCTGAAATCACTTTATTTACTCTCTCTGGTGTAGTGAATTTAAACCTCGTCGTTCGATCAAAATGCCTTTCAAATTCTCATATTTGTGTGTGAGAAAAGGCTGAAGTAACACGTCTCTAACATCAGATGCTACCTCGCCAGAGAGCGCAGCACATGTTAATCAATAGTGTTCGTCATAGTCCGTAATCTGATGTAAATCGAATTGTGTTTCAATTTGGTTAAACCACAACTCCACGATTTTGAATTTTGGCAGATTGGTTGATCGCCGTTGTGGCTGGCGTCTAACTGGCTAAGGGCTTCTTGAGGATTCACTCCTTGAAAAATTTCTCTCCGACGTCTGTTGCGTGCAATCCGAAAAAAAATCTGCTTTGAGCCTTTTAAACTCTGCGTCAGTGTCTCTTAACCCGTTTGTGACGAGCCCCGGAGACCTCCGTGATTTAGGGAGACCATTCAGATACGAGCCCCGAAGGAGATCTCGGGGTCTTATTGCATGAGATAACTATGACGTCATAAAATAATGTCGTTTCAGAAACAAAGCAGTAGAATAATAATCTGGAGTTAATTTGGCTGTCTTCTTCATCCCTCACAGGAAAATACGAGTCCTTATGACGAGCCCCATGTCCGTCGAGGGGTGATGACACGAAACCTTCAATATCTCCTTTGGTAGCCATTTTGAAATGTTTCTTAATTGAAATTATTTAAAAAGTTAAACGTCTGAGTTTGCTAGCCTTTTGGCTACTATGCAATGCTCAAACAGTTATTGAAATGGCATGCATTTAAAACATACCAACTATTTTGGTCGTCGTACTTCGCATGGAGAACTGTGTGCACAGTTGTCTAGCTTGAGAAAAAGTCTACATGTGTGATAAATCTATGTATGAAAATTGTCCATGTTAGTTTGCAGGGGTAGTAGATTGCAGGGGTTGCTGAAATATCTGAAAAATCTCTATTCAAAAATTGTGCGTGGTAGGGGTCATGCTAATCATTTAACATGAATTGTGATGATTGTAGCTCGTGAACTGTATGCAAAAATGCCAGAATAAATGCCAATATGCTATTCTAAACTACAGGGTAATAGTATTTGGTAATTCGACCTGTGTGGAAATTTTTTTCACATAAGTCGAAAAACACACAGTATATCAAAATAGTCACTGTAGCGCAACTGTCAAGTCATAAATTCGGAGTAAATAAGTAACAATTAAAGTCTGCCCATCATGAGAAAATTTCGTTCTCGTGAAGATAGGCTGAGTGCAACTGTGATATTCATCTACAGTTCGACTTAATTTTTAGAATTATTTTTTTGTAATTCTTGACTGACAGAAGTCTATAAGGGCTGCATAGTATTAATTTATTGACGAAATTTCCCATAATGAACATCCCCTTTTTTGTTTTTTTTACAAAAAAATTTTCACCATGAGAATCATTTTTAGTGGCGTCAAAATCGGTCGCTCGCTTCGATTTGCATCGGCGCGTGTAGGCTAGTGCCCGTCGATGTAGACTGTACAGTTGTGTGGTGTGCGTGGTGTATGTATAGCGGCACGCTGCTGTGCCTCTGTCGGGGCGGTGAGCGCTTCGGTTATCGTGCATAGTGTGCGTATGACTGTACGATACGCCACATCAGCTCATTACTCATTAACATATTCAGCAGCTAAGTATGTCGCCAACGGTGGGCGCATGGCTTAGCCTATTTGAACTCTGACCTGTCAGAAAGCATGTCCGGCACGGAAGTATGGAAAAATAGACTATCAAATTTTCAAGCACAAAATATCACACGACGTGTGACATAATTTGTGATATCTAGAAACACATACTAAAATGAAATCAGTCTCGCTTTCATGACTGAAAAAGATATTTTGAAAAAAATTGATGTTGTTTAGACTGTATTTCCAGACGCTGTTGCAGGCCTATTTGGCCTTTGGAGTTGAGCCGATGAGGTGATCTTCGCATTGCATGCCGGGTGGGCGGGTAACACGTGGGGCTACGGCAGCCAGATGAGCTAAATGATAGGGATACCAGCTGCCAAGATGGCTGCTCTTACCATTTCATAGCAAAATATTTCTGCTTCCTCTGAAATAAAAATATGAATACAATCACAAAATATCGACCTACGGTTCTAACAAAAATGTATTTTAAGACCAAATAAGAGCGTTTATTCACATGTATTTCAGGCGAACAATTTTAAGTGGCTCTAATCCTTTTTAACCCGTTGAACACGAGATTATTATGCTACTGCGCTATTTCTGAAACGAAATTATTTTATGACGTCATAGTTATCGCATGTAATCAAACCCGGAGATCTCCGGGGCTCGTATCTGAATGGTCTCCTTAAATCACGGAGATCTCTGGGGCTCGTCACAAACGGGTTAAAAGCTCTCTGAGTAGAGGCTAAATTTTTTCGGCTCGGAAATTTATTTTTTGACGTTTACACAAGAAAAATTATTAGTGATATGTTCTGGAATTGGCCGAGAAAATCGAATCACCCAATTTGGTATCAAACGATTGAAAATGAATTTAAAAATATTTCCTTTCCAGTCGCCAAAAATGGCGTAAATAGAAAGAAAAAATCTTAAAATTCTTACTATTTTAGAGATCAACCAATCAGTCCAATTTTACTGCGCATTCCAGCGTGTTGGCCATCTTGGAAAAGACTGATCGCACGTGGCTGTCGTCCAAATTTATTGAAATTTTCGCAGTTTTTAGAGAAAGGGCGTGTACCTCTCTTCAGATAACGTTTCTAACTAACCTAACTGGCATTATTTAATATTGACCTACAACCATCACGTACCCTGCAAAAAATGATGTGTAATCCCCTAATTTGAAAAACTATCCTGGGCTGGCTCAAAACCAGTGGTTTTGCACTGTTGTTTTGTTGCTTTGTGAAAACAATATGCTGGCAGAAGCTTGCGAGTACGTTTCAACGTCTGAGGTCAATATGGTTATATAGAAGTGGTGACAGTGTCAGTGACACTAAAAAAGTGGACGTCGAACTTCACAGCTGAGAAAGGGGTTCGTGTCGTGTGTCTGCAGTTGCTGACTCCAGGATGTCAAAACAGCAAAGGGCGTATTTGATTCACTGTCGGGTCACCAATATGATTATATAGAAGTGCTTTGCTCCTCCATATTTCCATCAACTCTTCCGTAGGGACGACGGGAATAAATAACTCCTTTTAATTCATTCTTCTTTATTGTATTTTAGACATTCAATAGTGCACACAATCCCCAAGCGGAGTACGACGACCTAACGCCATGCGGCTTGGCCCTGAGGGCGAGACGGAGCCTCCGTTCGACTCAGTGGTGGCGAGATTAGTGAAAGCACGCTCGGTTGGCAGCAAAGGCTATTCAGAGCGAAGCTACGCAGGCACGGCCACTCGTCAGCGGTCGGAAACCCGAGCAGTCCCGAACGGGTGAGACCCTATTCCCACAGTCCTTCCAGGTATTGACAAAAACTCAATCAAGGATTCCTTAAAATGGTTATTTCTCAGGGCTTGATTCCAATTTCTCGGGCGTTTCTGAAATGGACCAGTGATATTGAAGGCAGCTGATGATGACATTCTTGAATCTCTCTCGCAATTTTAATTGATGGGGACAGCCATTTGTCAGTGACACAATGTATGACATCACCTTTTGCATACATTACTTTTTGAAGAAGAATGCGAGCTATTGCGCCAAAGCTTGATGGAAGAGAAAAGCTCGTCTGCAAATGTAGGACAAATGAGGCATCAATGATGGTGGTATTCATTTACGGTGGAGGGGTTGCTGTAACTTCTGAGTCAAGAGGTTTCATGAGTGTAGCTTTATGAGGTTTCTGCATTGTGCCATCAACATGACTAAGAGAGAGTGGGACTGGTGTGAGTGAATTCTGCCATGTCTATATTCTGTTGTTATTCTGACGAAATCTGCTCACATTTGTATCCGAAGCAGGTAAACACAAACTCAAAAACAGATAAAGTGGTGCAATGAATGCCTTTTTTTGAAAAATGGGCCTTGACTATTAGGACAAATTAGTTAACGTGTTAGCTCTCTTCGATAACGTGTTCCCGAAATTAGTTATTGTGTTAGCTATCACGCTAACATATTATCAGAATTGGTTAACGTGTAAGCTAACTTCGATAACGATTCTTCGAAATTAGTTGATGTGTCAGCTATCTTCGATAACATGTTCCCAAAATTAGTTAACGTGTTAGCTGACTTTGATAACGTGTCTTCGAAATTAGTTAACGTGTTAGCTATCTTTGATAACGTGTTCTCAAAGTTAGAAAACGTGTTCCCGAAATTAGTTAACGTGTTAGCTATCTTCGATAACATGTCCTCGGAATTAGTTGACGTGTCAGCTATCTTCGATAATGTGTTTTCGAAATTAGTTAACGTGTTAGCTGACTTCGATAACGTGTCTTCGAAATTAGTTAACGTGTTAGCTATCTTCGATAACATGTTCTCGAAGTTGTTCGAGGACGTGTTCTTGAAATCAGTTAACGTGCTAGCTATCTGTGATAACGTGTTTTCAAAATTAGTTAACGTGTTAGCTAACTTCGATAACATGTCTTCGAAATTAGTTGACTTGTTAGCTATCTTCAATAACGTGTTCTCGAAATTAGTTAGCGTGTTAGGTAACTTCGCTAACGTGTCATCGAAATTAGTTAACGAGTTAGTTATCTTCGATAACGTGTTCTCGATAATGTGTTCTTGAAATTAGTTAATGTGTTAGCTATCTGTGATAAAGTGTTCTCGAAATTAGTTAACGTGTTAGCTAACTTCGCTAACGTGTATCGAAATTAGTTAACGTGTTTTTTGATAACGTGTTCTCGAGATGTCGTTGCAGAAACCACAATCTTCCAATAGAGTCTGGTTGCCCTACTAATATTCCTAGTAATTTGAGAGTATGTGAACTTTGTAATGATTTTTGCGATGAATTTCATTTCTTGCTTATATGCCCACGTTTTAACGAAGCCCGTAAAAAATACATTAAAAAAGTATTTGAAACAGTAAACTTGATAGTTTAGGATTTTCCTCTACTTGTTTTATCCTTGCCCAAAACATGACCATTCTACTTTGTGAGATTAAGGAGAGATGCGTAGCCCCCCGTTCACCATATACCATATTGGTAGATTTTTTCACACCTAATACATATTTACAAAATCTGAGGTGTAACTTTTCCGGGATGTCTGTACCTTCATGAGCTCATGAGCCCCACTAGCACATCAAACAGTTGTAGTTGAATGTCGATTGGCAATTGAAGTTGTCTCCTTATGCGCAGTAAAGAAAACATACCTCTATGACCTTTATCATACAATTCTTTCTTAGCAGCTGTGAATTTTCCATTGAAATTAAAATTTAAACCCAAGTATTTATAGCGATCAACTACATCCAGCTTATTTTCACCAAAATAAAATTCAGGTCTGTTTCTAATTTTACCTCTCGAGAAGACAGTAACCTTTGATCGAGTTTTGTAAATCTTTTGGCGATTCAGTCAATAGGACAGTGTCATCTGCATACAGTAAAATATATAACTTTAAAAGAGCACAGAGATTATTATCAAAAGTGTGTGTCGCTAAATCGCTTATTTCTTTTAAACCCATGTGCGCTTCTTGCAAAAACTGTTGCAAATCATTTAAATAAAGTGAAAATAAAAGAGGAGACAGGTTTTCACCCTGTCCAGCCCCGATGAGACATAAAAAATTATCAGTCAATAAACCATTTATGGCTACACATGATTTGGCCGATTGATACATATTATATACAATTCGGAAAATCTTTCCCGAAATATTACATTTTAATAGTTTTGACCATAGTTCAGACCTACTGATTGTGTCGAAGGCCTCACTATAATCGATATAACAACAATATAATCTTTTTCGTTTACTCAAATAAATATCAAATAAAGATTTTAAAGCAAACATGTGATCCGTTGTTGAGAAGTCAGATCTAAAACCTGCTTGCTCTGGACCTATTGTTTGATTGCCCTCTACAAAACGGGTCAATCTACTGTTTAAAAAAATTGAAAAGAGCTTACCAAGGCAACTTAATATAGTTAATATAGATAATTGTTAGGATTATCCTTCGCGCCTGTGTTTTTGTACAGTGGTTTTATTATACCGACGCTCCACTGCTCTGGGAATATACCAGTATCTAATATTACATTAAAAAGTCTGACTATCATATCAATTATTTTAGGTGGTGAATACTTTAGAAATTCATTTAAAACTTGATCGTTGCCACTTGATTTATTATTTTTTAACGTCAGCACCAATTTGAACATTTCATCTGTCGCTACATGGTCATTAAATAAAGGATCCAAGTTTTCTTCTGGAATATTTATTTCAGTTTCATCTATTTCTGCCTGATTCAATTTTTTAAAATGATCATAGAAGACTTCCAACTATATATCAATAAATGTTTTTTTGAGACTTACGGTCATTTCTTAGATTCCAATATACTCTATAGGACTAGTTGTTTTCAGGACACGGATTTTATTTATTACTTTCTGCTTATAAGTTTTGAATGCTTTATTTATTTCCTTTTTGTACTTCCTACCAGATTTTCGTAAGATATTTAAATTTTTATTACTTTGTAAATTCCTGTATTTATTTTTAAACTTTACATTGTCTCTCCTACTTACTTCACACACGTCATTATACCACACTTGATGTGCGTGTTTACGGGCACGGGGCTTTTTGTGACCAGAATGTTCAGAATTGGACGCCAACATATTAAGCCCACGAGCAGTTGTGTGGAACACAGAAAACACAGAGATAACACCATCGTTATTTCTACTTATATTATGAAGTTCAGCCATGATGTCAAAAATATCAATATCAATACTGTTTAAATTCAGCAATAAACTCCTGCTTCCATTTAGGTTTAATAAGTTGCAGCCGTGATACTGTGTTTTCGAAATTAGTTAACATGTTAGCTATCTTCGATAACGTGTTCTCGAAGTTCGAGAACGTGTTCTAGAAATTTGTTAACGTGTTAGCTATCTTCGATATTGTGTTCTCCAAATTAGTTAACGTTTTAGCTAGCTTCGATAACGTGGCTTCGAAATTAATTGACTTGTTAGCCATCTTCAATAACGTGTTCTCGAAATAAATCAATGTGTTAGCGATCTTCGATAACCTGTTCTCGAAGTTCGATAACGTGTCGCCGAAATTAGTTAACGTGTTAGCTATCTTCGATAACGTGTTTTTGAAGTTCGAGAATAAGCTCTCAAAATTCCTTAAAGGTATGGTCAACTGTCAAAATTTGCGGGACAAGGGTCCCCCAGAATGCAATAGTGCCCCTGGGTAGGCCAAGGCCCTATTCCATAATAATATTAAATATGCGTTTCATATCCAAAGCCTCATTAAGAGCAAGTTCTCAAATCACAGCAAGTTCATATATACTTGAGCGACATCTATGAGTTAATAATTCAAAGCCCTTAGCCTTGGCCCATACTGGGTCGCTGGCTTGCAAACAAACTGACTGTATTACTGCGGGGATGTCGAAACTTCCTGATCCCAAGGTTGTATTGACACCCAGTAAACACAAAACATTTGTATGACTTTATACAATGTTGAACCAACGTCGAAGACGTTGGGTCGGAGTTGTATAAATGTCATACAAATGTGTTGTGTTTGCTGGGCAGAAGGACTTTCTCTCAAACATTGTGCATTACTCCAGTGTTGGTTTAATGTTGAGCCAGCGTCGCAGACGTTGGACTAACAGAAAAACAGCGTTTGGTGAGTGTCTCGTTGGAGTAGTATCGTCTTAGAATCAGGTTATAGCTACTCAGCTGAATGCAACCAACATGTAGGCCTACTGTATATAGCCCCTGCAGTGACTGTACAGACCTCCCGGGAGGAGGGGTGAATTCTTAGCTCACTGTATCAACCGAAGGCCTATACACGTGACCTGCGCATGCTCATTTTGAATTTGACTGGCTGTTTAAAGGGACTGGCCCAGGCTAAAATCATCAAAACATCGGTGATTTTTTTTGGCTTCTTAATATGACCATATGATGTAAACATATTCATAGACTAGTACTGCAAAAGTTTTTGAATTTTTCTGCTGCGCATTTATCAGTTAGGCTAGATATATTTCTTATTTTTGACATGGTTGTCCAAAATAAGAAATCAGGAATTTCGTCTCTATATCTAGCCTAACTGGTGAATGTGTAGCACAAAAATAAAAAAAACTTTTGCAGTTCTAGTCTATGGACATGTTTCCATCATATGGTCATATTAAGAAGCCAAAATAAAATCAACGATTTTTTTATGATTTTAGCCTGGGACATTCCCTTTAACGTGTTTATATATTCTTTGTCTCGTGTCAATTAAAGCACTAACATTACAAGAAGTTTGCTGATACAATGATTTTGTTTTAGTTACACGTTATGTTTTTCAAAAATGTGTTCTCTAACTTCGAGAACGTGTTTTCGAGCTTCGATAACGCGTTCTCGATATTCGATAACGTAATAAAAAGCAATGTTTTTGTCCACTGTGGCTAGCCATATTTATGAGCCGTCCACACCTGTTTGTTTATTCACACATGGAGGAGGCGAACGTCCTATGGATACAATATCAGAGTGATCTGGCGACATAGACGGGGACAGTCTAGTGTGGTCATAACGCACCTGTTACTATAAACGTTTGTCTTATTCTGCAGTAATATATATAACTTTTTCCTTTTTTTATCACTTATTTTTATTATCGGTATTTTATTCAACGAATATAGTAACAATAATCAATTTTATATAGCTGTAATACGTCTTAGAAACATGCAAATATGGCCACTATGATAATTTTTTTATCGTTGTATAATCGATTCTGTCGTGTATAACACGATTCATTTATAGCACGATTTCACTTAATTGGACCCCAGGGCAATATCATACACAAACTGCGCAACTGTAACATCAAACAGTTATCAGCATGTACAATAGGCCTACTCGTAATTTTATCTGTACCATGTACTTATACATCATTTATTTACCGTTATGTGAACTATAGGGCTACACTTTTTTGGCGTTTTGGAACATTTCAACTTGTCTGTTATCATAATTCTTCAAATTATTAGTAAGTGCATAATGATGTATTATTTTCTTAATTAAGTATCTTAATGACTGTTTTTTAACAGCCGATAGAAAATGATTGAAATAAGGTAAAATATTTTTTACTTGAATATATTGTGTTTTTTGTGTCACAAAAATGTATTTAAAAATCTGTCACATCCGCCCCCCCCCCCCCACTCGAAAACCGGCAAGCACAAATGCTTGGTTTCCTAATTTGATCGTCATCTACTCTCCAGGTCATTTCTAAATTACACAAGCTTGGAATGGATAAATATTAAAGGGACTGGCCCAGATTAAAATCATAAAAAAATCGGTGATTTTATTTTGGCTTCTTAATATGACCATATGATGTAAACATGTTCATAGACTAGAACTGCAAAAGTTTATAATTTTTCTGCTGCGCATTTATCAGTTAGGCTAGATACAGAGACGAAATTACCGTATTTCTTATTTTGGCATGGTTGTCCAAAATAAGAAATCAGGAATTCCGTCTCTATATCTAGCCTGACTGATGAATGCGTAGCACAAAAATTAAAAAAAACTTTTGCAGTTCTAGTCTATGGACAAGTTTACATCATATGGTCATATTAAGAAGCCAAAATAAAAGCACCGATTTTTTTTATGATTTTAGCCTGGGACAGTCCCTTTAACACAATTACTACCAGATAGCCCGAATATGACTTATCATTATCCGTTCCTCACCCTGTTACGTCCGTTCCCGAAATTATACAAGGACACTCGTACATAATATTTCCCAAGTAATTTTTTTAACAATATTTTTTGTTCTTTTCCCTCCAAAATTTGTCGCTCACACAGCTGGGAATTTCGTTCTGTATTATACTCAATCCAATGTGACCAGTTTTCGTCCAACAGACCACATCACTAGGCCTATTCCTGACCACAAAATCATCATTTTACCCTCATAATAAATTCTATGCCGCCACAGCACAAAATATAAATTACATCTCATTTGATATATTTCTTCAATAGACAATAACACCTATCTTCAGGTCTGACTATGTTGTTTAAAATGTTAAGGACACCATTTTTTTTGAAGCGCCTCGTATTCACTACAATGAAATGACAAATAATATTCACAACGTATGACTTTTACTATAGCCTAATCAAGACCCTTTGTCGAGCTTTGGGAACTATTTCCTATTTAAAATGTTAAGGACACCATTTTTTCGAAGCGCCTTGTTTTCACTACAATGAAATAACAAATAATATTCACAACGTATGACTTTTACTATAATCAAGACCTTTTGGCGAGCTTTGGGAACTACAAACAATAGTTAAAATTATAATATTGACATTATGATTACAAATGGTTTACATTTAGCTCTCAATGGGGGCTAAAATATATGCGCTTTATGTACACATTCCACACTATTCTGATCAGATTACTATGAAACAATAATGCTAGTTAAAAAAACAAGCTTATATATAAATATAATACTGTAACAAAATATTATAGCTATATTTGTGGATTAAATATTACATCCCAAGTTATAATTTAATGTTAACATGGTTAAAAGCTATATGGATAACCTAATCATGCCATATGATAATAAGTGGTTTAATTTTCACACAAATACAAACAGAAGGTGAACAATGTTATATAGCATTAATCATATGTTGTGTCAAGACTACGTCAAGTCCAGGAGCTCCCGCTCCGAATTAGAATTTAATTTTGTTTAGTGCTATTAATGTAGTCCTAGGCTAGGTAAAAAAATAGGACGCAAGACAACTAGGTCTAAGAGGCTCAGTCTAAGAGCAAGATAAAAACTTGACAGTCAGTCAGAGATGGCAAACCTCCATTGAAATTTCCAGGGTGCATCCTCCCTCGAAAACTCACATTTTGTTTTATAGTGATGGTCTAGCAATCTAGTACGGTTTACCAAATACTGGCCTTGTGAAAATGAATAATGACGATAGGCCGCTATTTTGAATTTGATCGAGTCGACATTTTGCAAAATGCATTCTCTCCTGAAACGTCACATTTGTTTTATAGTAATGGTCTAGCCATCTAGCATGGTTTAACAAAATTCGGCCATGTGAAAGTGAATAATAGTCGAAAGGCGGTCATTTTGAATTTGGTCGAGTCAAAATTTTTCAAGAGGCATCCTCTCCTGAAATCTCAAATTTCGTTTTATAGTAATGGTCTAGCCATCTAGCACTGTTTACCAAATATCGGCCATGAGAAAGTGAATAATGGCAAATAGGCGGCCATTTTGAATTTTATACAGTCGAATTTTGTCAAGATGCATCCTGTCCTGAAACCTTACTATTTGTTATAGTAAAATTTGGTTATAGTAATGGTGTAGCTATCCTGAGCGATTTTCGTGATATTCCGCAAAATATTTCAGTCGGATTCCGATGTTATAAATTAGGTCAAAGTGCTGAGTCAACATCAAAGGTCAAGGTTCAAAAACCTGAAAAGGCACAACTAGGGACCTTAGAGATCATGTATGTGTGGTATGAACGGCCCAGTAGTTTTCGAGATCAGCTCCGGAAACGAAGTGTGTGTCAAAACGTCTAAACAGGTCATAGTACTGAACCAAAAGTAGGTCTAGGTCAAAGTTCATATACCTAAAAAAGGCACAACTAGATCACCTAGAGGTGTTGTGTGTAACATTTGAAGACACGGACGACCCAACATTCAATCTTCTCTGCAACCTTTTTGATTTCTAATTATTGACAACCATGTCAAAAATAGGAAATGCGGGAATTTCGTCTCTATATCTAGCCTAACTGGTGAATGCGCAGCACAAAAATTCAAAAAAATTGCAGTTCTAGTCTATGTAGGGTAGATTCAGGTCAAGTGAGACACCTAAGCTTTGCATCTTGTACCCACGTAAAACGATTGCCCAGAGATATCGAATTTGCATTAAATCACACTTGACTAATAGTTCTCAACATAACCACATGGATATATCAGCAATATTAGTATACAAGTAAAGACAGGGGTCTGTTGAACCAGCAGTGTTGGTGTCTTGGTCCAACTGAATGGTTTCAGGTGGGCCGAGACACGTGCATCAGGTTGACCGAGACAACTATTTATTTCACATTGTTCACATTAGTTCAATAAATAAATGCCATATACTGCAGTGAGTACTTTTTATTGTATCACATAACAACAATGTAAATGCATAAAATCTATCAACTCTCAAACATTGAAACTACATGTAGTAAGTGAATCGTGCTTTGATATGTATTTCTGTACCATGTACGTTACTGTGCAAATATGATCTGCAATTCTCAAATGGCACCAAGACATTTACAGACACTGTGCACAGCTGAAATAATCATCGTCATCAAGGACACCATCGTCTTCTGCACATGTACTTACACATGTACTTACAACTGTTATTTTAATAGTTAAATGTATCATTTTAAATATTTCTAATGTCCATATCAAACACCCAATGTTGGTTCAATGCTGGGCCACTGTCTGCGACGCTGACCCATTATTGAAACATTATTGGATATATGTAGTTTAAATAATAAATGTAAATGGTGTTCAGAGGGTCCCGGCAGTCGAGACGGCCAGTACACTGGGCCAGCATAAGATGACAGTCGCTGACACAATGCCCCATTGTGAGTCGCAGCTGTCCTTTCATTCAATCAATGGGCTATCAACTGACATGTGCATCATTGAACCGACATTGATGCACATAATGGATTTATAAAATCCTGAATAGATCCATTATCGGGATCGGTGAAAAAAATATTTACTGTGGTATCTGAATACCTAAGGATCATTGTGCCAAGTTTGAAGTCGATTACTTGAAAATTGAGTGAGAAATAGCGTCCGGTAAAAGGTAATAATAATGATAATAATATTAGGAAAGTTGCTTTATGATTACAATAAGTTTGGACAACTACGTCCAACTTAATAATCATTCCAATTTTGCCATATGCTGCTGGACCCACCTGGTGAATCAGTTTGAGTCAATTCTAAACTGAGATGCCAATCGCGAAAATGCATTAGTTTGCCTGCCGAAGCAAAATTCCGAGAAAATGCAAGGGTTCTAAAAACAAAATAGGTTGGTCCATTCGGGGGCTATGTTCTAATGCTGTGATAAATCGTAGTAATTCCAGATAGTATAATATAATGTGTAGTTAGTAGGATATATTGGTAATTAAAATGTGTCTCGGTCAACCTGAATGGGATCGTATCGGTACAGCTGAATGGCTTCAGGTCCACCGAGACACCTGCATAAGTGCTGGTATTATCACCCACAAGGTCACCCCTAGGACACCGTAATTGGTATGTACTTTAGCATCACATAACCCATTGTTTGCACTATAACCACTTCAATTACTCATAACAATAGTCTCTAAAGATACTTAGCAAAATAACTGCACATTTATTAGTACAGCCATCACCGATACGTTAGCATTAGACAATGTAACTTTGTGATAATATCGCCAAGGTCAAGGCGTCTGCTACGGGGCTTTAAAATGGTTGTTCAATGAGTTCAGGGTCATAGGTGTCTCGGTTGATCTGCTGTCTCGGTTGACCTGGATCTACCCTACATGTTTACATCATATGTTCATATTAAGAACTCGAAATAAAATCACTGATTTTTTTATGATTTCATCCTGGGCCAGTCCCTTTAATTGAGTTGGGCAAACATATATTTTGGTCAAATTTCAGTACTCACAGGGTTAAGTGGGACACAATGTTCTATTACAACTGGGGCTAACTGGGACACACCGGGGCTAGCTGAGACTGTCCCAATTAGCCCCGCCAGAATTGTCCCAGTTAGCCCCGGGTTGACTTCCAAAAAAAATATGACCTGACATGTGGCCATGATACAGCATCGAGCATCTAATAATTGTAAATTAGGCAGTAAATATGAGTGTTTTCAGTGATATGTTTCAGTATAATAAAACTATTGTAGTTTATGTTACATAAGATTCGTAATTGAGACGTGAAAAATTACTTGAGAGGCAGAAAAATACATTTAGTCTTACCTGCTCACACAGATCTGCTAGTTCCACAGCGATTGTAGTTCAAGTGGAGGGGGGTATCCCTCTTTTCTTGAAAACGAGGCCACTGTTATTGTCATATCATGGAATTCCCTGTTAGAGGGTGTCCCAGTTAGCCCCGTGTCCAGTTATCCCCGGTCTCCCCTAGCCTAAATATTTAGAAAATTCCGAACAATAGTCATATACAAATGCACACATATATATGTATATAAATCATATAAAGGTTTTATTGACCGTTTGCATGTCAACTTTGACATATTGGTCATTTTATTTCTTTTTTTTTTGTACGTTTTTTATTATGCGGCGCGAATCGGTTATACTTTCGGTTGTCATTATCCCAAGATTTTGAACAGTTTGTGTCACTGTATATATGTTCACCAAGGAAAGATATCGGCCGCAGCGGGATTCGAACCCGGTACCCCCGGGCTCTGAGTCAACCACGCTACCAATGAGCTAACCTGGCGCCATATATAAAACATCTATATAAATCATATATAAATACGCGCCCATGTATTTGTATTTTGTTTCAATAAACGCACGTTCTTCTTTTTCTTCGGCCAGGATGAGCCCATCTCGCTTCCCAACGATGCCACAAGTATATAGTGACATTTTTACCATGTGTTATATACTTAACCGTTAAAGCGATGAAATACTTTTATAAGAACCATAGAGAAAGATTTTTTTTCAATATGAAGTCTATAAATGTATTAGTTAGCTATTTCCGCTTCATTTTAATACCTATTTTATGGGTAGACGGCCATTAGGCCTATTTATTTTTATTTCTTTCAGCACGGGAACCGTCTAAATCCCCGCGCTGATAGGCTTAAGGGACTATCTATAGACATATATATGGGTTAGGCCTACTAGTATTTAGATAAGGGTTAAACTATCGCTGAATAAGCCTATATGTAGGCAAAATCCATGGCATTGCAAGCAACACATTTTTTCAGAAAACAACCTCCACTAACTGTCAATGGCATGCATGAATAGGCCTGTCACATTTTTTTTACTAGGGCCTATCTGTAAATGTTACTCTATCAATATAATGTTTGGTGTCACTCGTATAGGCCTTAAAACAAGCCGGATCATCATAGTTTTTAGTTGTATTATTTGATGAAAATATACATAATTTAAAAATAGGCTACACAAGGTTTATTCCATGAGATGTGAATAACTAAAGCCATATAATATAGTAGTAAAGCCATCGCTAGCTTCTTTTCAGAATAAAATAGAAACAAATCTACAAACTACCAGGAGAAAACAGCAAAGTGAAACAAATAAAGAAAATACAAAAATTGTCAATATAAACTATGTAGAAAAAGAGCTCATTGTAAAAATACCCCATAAAAGTGTAGAAAAAAAGAAACCGCAAATGAAACAAAAAAACAATAGACAAACTGTCAAAACACAACTACAAGGTGAAACAAAGAAGATAATTAGGAAATCGCCGAGATAAAAAAAGAACTCATCGTAAAAAGACCACACACAATCAACGAAAACTAAGAAACCGCAAAAGAAACAGAGAATACTATACAAACTGTCAGAAAAAGATTACGACGCAAAACAGAAGAAGAAAACTTAGAAATTACAAAAGTGAATTTTGTAAAAAATCAGCTGATTGCAAAAAGACCATATGAAAATATAGAGAAAGCTGAAATCACGAATAAAATATCAAAAAATATAGAAACTGACAGAACACCAATACAATGTGAAAGAAAAGGAGAAGACGCAGAAATTTGCAAGTTAAACTTAGTAGAAAAGGAGCTCTTCAAAAAGAGACCACGCGAAAATATAGAGAAAGCCAAAACCATCAATCAAATAGAAAATGCTATACAGACTGTCACAGTATCATTACAAAGTAAAACAGAAGGACAAAATGTAGACATTTCCAAGCTTAACATAGTAGAGAATGCGCTGATTAGAAAAGGACCATATGCCATATGAAAATGTAGAGAAGACAGAAACCAAAGGAATTGCTACAAAAGTATTGAGTTTGGAGAACGAGAGCAGAAATTGGGCTGTAGTTGAAAAATACAGAATGTGCAATTCAGGCAGAATATGTAGCTGCTGATATAGACGAGGAAGACATAAAAAGAAACGAACAATATATTTTGGTCGATGATGGGAATGGGAATGTCACACAGCAAAGGTGCGTTATGATTCAAGTCTACAATGGAGAGCTTGTCCCCGTTGTCGTCACAAATGATCAAGAAAACACAATATATAGGCCATCACAATTTTCCGGAACAAAAGTTGAAAAAATTACACCAGTGAAAGTCATAGCCGAGACACTACCAAATTTGAATCCAGGGGAATTGACTGCCTTACAAGATTTGGACACAGATGTATCCTTAAGCGAGGATTCAGAATGCATACCCAAAAGCGACGACACAGATGATGATACTGAGAGTAATGATCCGAACGAAAAATGTGATGGTGCTTGTGCAAATATAGAAATAGAAAACAATAACCATGATACCACCCAGGAAAAAAAGTCAAGTCGACGTAAATTACAGTATAAGGAAACCTAGTTGAGAAACAAAAGAAAGGTCATGAGAAACACGGTTCAAATCCACCCAAAATAAAATATACAGAGTAATGTTTCAAGAAAAAAATGAGCTACAACTATTATGTACGGCCTTCTTCTGGTAAAGAAACAAAACTTTGTAGAACAACCTTTTTATCAGTACATGGCTTTCAAAAAAAAACGAAAGGAGTTTAAAATCTATCCTCAGGCAGCAACGACAAGGACGCTTAACACCCTGAATCAGATCGTCGAGGGAAGCATCAAAATAGACCCAACAAAAGTACTGATGAAGATATAGCGCATGTCCTGGTGCATATTGATAAATTTCCAGCATATGAAAGTCATTATCCAAGGAATCAAAATCCTAATAGAAGCCATCTTGGGTAAGAGCTGACAATTTTGCACATGTATTCTCTCTACAAAGAATGGTGTACTCAACAGAAATTCAACGTTGTCTCCAAGGATAAATATTTTAGAGTTTTTGGCGCAAATCGAAATTTGGGGTTTTCGCCACCGAAATCAGATACTTGTAAGACATGTGATGGGTTGACTGTGAAAATACAGAATAGTGGACCTGGTGATTCGAATGAAAAAAAAACAAATTATGAAAATGATCTGAAACTACAGAGAAGAGGCCAATGAGGGTTATAAAACCATCACTAAAATGACGAAAATTGCAAAATAAGATCCACACAAACTCGTCATTGCAGTTGATTTACATTAGGAACTACCAACCCCAAAATTATCGGTTGGTCCGGCGTTTTACAAAAGAAAACTTTGGACGTATAACTGCGGTATACATCATTGTGGTAGTGATTTGGGATGTATGTATATTTGGTCGGAAGATGTAGCCTCACGGGCAGAATAAAAATTGGAACATCTTACACATGTGGCATAATCTTGTAGCAGATAAATTTATAACATCTTTCACATTTTTCCAATAAGTGGACACACACTGCTACCTTGTGTCCGCGACTTTGATAACATTGAAAAATATATCCGCAGTCATGTACAAGCCGTGTATACCCGAGATCAATGGGCAGAAGAAATCATAAAATAATGTAGATCGAAACCATATTTTAATGTTACCAAGATGATTACTTGATATTATACAAATATTTTAATTCGCGATGAACTGAATGATCGACAGGTTTATACGTTTATTTGTTTAAGATAGTAGCATAATTCATGTTGCCACGTGTAACGGAGCACACTGTTTAATTGTTATGCTCCTGGGATTTTATTAAAGTTGAATTCAATGTTATTATAGCTTTGATCAGTTCTATATCAACGAGCTTGTGTGTTATACTCACACAATTCGAATTTGCAAAAAAGTTTTATTCTAGTCAATGCCATACAAATACCTGTAGATGAAAACGATCTATTTTTACTATATCCATTGATAATCATTATGCGATATATTCGATTAATGCTTCAGGCTGATAATATTCAGAGGTTCGATAGATGGACATAAAAGAGATGTCATTTTACCATTTATATTAATAATGTAAAAATAGAAAATGAGCCAAAATCACCCTCTATTCTAATGCAGTTTTCACCTGAAATACAACATTAATCATGCATAACAAAATGTTTTATTAGAACAAAAGATATTAGCAAGCATGTTCATTATATACATAACTTAATTCAGTACTCCATGTTTTCCACACGGGATGGCAAATTTTCAAATGCGATTCACTCAAAATTGTACCTATGTGGCATTGGACGTTGTTGCCCCCAGCCCTTCATTTTTATTTTATTTTCAGTAGAACTTAGTAGTAAGATGCCAGGAGAAACACACAGATCTGCACATGGCAGTTGAGCCGCAGGATATAGCCTGCACTGTGGATTTTAAGTAACGTTGCGGTGTATTTCAACGCGAACTCACAACAATTCAACAGAAAATCCAGGAGTTGGGCCTAGCTACCTTCCCGTGCATTCCTCTATATGCGCTATGTATTCCTCTATGTCATCTTCGTCGAATATTTTGTCACATTCTGCACATGCATTTCCACTTTCATGGCCGCTGTCACTCGACGACTGAAACGATTCATATAATACATTTTAGCGTTAAGAAATATACTATATCATTCATCAGTGTTCATATTATATTAAAACCTGAATATTTAGTTATATTTTCTTATTTTCTTCCAGCTAGTCATATGCAATTAAGATCGTCAAATTAAGAAACAGTATGAAACTCGCTGCAAATATTTTAAAATTCTGGAATATCGCTATTGGCAAAGTAAAAATGGTCGGTTTTGGTATAACATGTATAAGTAACAAAAAAATAATATTTAGAGGGAAAAAATCTGCTAATACACATTATACATGTGTTATATTCAAAGCCAAACAGGCAACGATATATCGTCCCTTTCAAATTGAAAGGGAGTATCTACCAAGATGATTATTGAGCGTACAAATTTGACATTTTAAACATTATGTAAGATACAGTGCGCAATTTTTTCTCAAAGATCACCAAATGCAAAGAATTGCAATTGGCTATTTTAGCACTCGGAAAAAATATATTATTCCCACATGTTAAAACTATTTTTCACGTAAAATATTTGGATTCTATTTTGTACTTCTAGCTATAATGTCATACTCTTGGGAGTTAGATGTAAAACACTTTGATCACCTGTAGTTTATACAACATGAATAGAAAAGGTGTGTGGAACATCCACAATATTAGAACAACATGTCACATTTTAAGATGGCGATATTTCTAGCTGACTGATTTGACTTTTAGTTGTCATTTTATTCACCTCTTATCGTCCATCAGCTGGCGATGTTTTTTATGAATTTAAACATGTAAAGGCCTATGCACAGGATTAATTTATCTATTGTAAATGGTGCTGATCTAGATATACTAATAAACAAACTTTTCAAATTTCATGGTGGTTGATGCTGTATTATAATAAAAAGAACAGAAAGTAAAGTCAGAATCAATAAATCATGGGAATAAAAAAGTCAGCTAGACTATCAGATAAAACTAATTCGTAAAAGGAATGTACTCAAATTATTATTTATGTTTTGCTATTTTTCAGGTCTAAAACCTCGCAAATTTAATGTTATTCACAACCCATCTAGTTCCCAACATTATGATAGACCCACTATAGTATGGCCTATAATTGATGTATCATCAGCATGTTTGTTTCACATATTTCTGTTAGTGGATACAACTGTACTTGTACTTATATTTACATTGATCAGTATTGATTGTATTACATTATGCATTGCATACCATCACGCATATACTGTTAATTTTATTGACACATAAATCTGTATGGACTTCTCTTCGTCAATATATATATATATAAATGGAAATTGTAGGATACTAAAGTTCCCTGTTCGGCGGTTTTGACCCCACACTTGGTAAAATCACTTGTATTGTATACTGACCTCTTTATGTGTTATATATATATCCAGTGATTACTTATCGATTTTGTCTTCGATAACAATTGGAAAGACTTTCTTTATATCTAGTTTAATTTTCCTCTCATGCGATTTTCATCAGCAATTCTTGCTTTAGATCTAGTTAGTAGTGCTGTAACTATTATGTTCAGCAATATGTATACTTTATCATTACTGTAAGGAACTTGTAGGTACACTACATTATTAATCTTTCTATTAATCTTCATTTATTGGAACCATTGCTAGTTGTAAATCATAACCTATTTGGATGAAAGTATTTGAATAATCATTTTGTTATAACCTTGAGTTATTATAATAAACAAGAGCACACTCGATAATAGCCTGTCGGTAAAATTATTGCCGTAAAATGCGAAGATGGTACATGCGCCCACAAGGTCAAATTATTGACGTGAAATACGAAAAATCGCAATAAGTCGGCCATTTTTAATTTTTTTCGACCAATATTGAACTTGTCCGAGACCTGGTCATTAGTAACATGCACAACACATTTGGGAAGGATACATGAAAAACTTTTCAAGTTATCGCGCCCACAAGTAAATGTTAACGCCGACGCCGACAACGCCGAACTTCAATTGCAATAGCCCACCTCTTTAAAAAAAAATTAAAAGGCGGGCTAATAACTGAGAATTGACTCGGCTATTAAATTATATAATAAATTATATTATTTTATTAATAAAGTCATGGATTGGCCAGTTTCCACCCAGCATGGTGTTTGACTTTTCTATATAGCTCATAATGGAAATTACGTTGCATTTTGCAAAAACATAACTATGACACAATGTCATATCACAATATTTAAAAATAAATCCCGTTTGGCATTTTAGAATTTTGACATCCATTATACGCCATACTATAGCTTCAGGTGTAATATTGAAGCCAAACATTTTACGTGAATATATAGCTTTAATATTAAATTCACCTCTTTGTTTTCCTGCTCACTGAAAACCATATTCGACCTTCTTCTCGATGCTTGATTTTGATCTTCAAAATATGTCAGCTGCAAATTGACAGGATTTAATTATTTCAACTCAAATGCATTATGCTAGTAATGGTTGATCTATACATGATACATGTTTAATTTCATTGCATTTTTGTAACAACTTAAGTCATATTTTATTACAGTGACAACCAGACATAGGGTGTTTGAGATTATGTCACTCAATATGGATGGATGGATTTACCCCTCAACTAGTGTTACTCGGATCTTATTATTTGGCTTTTTAGGGCCGGTTAGGGACGTTTCCGTCGCCTTTGTTATCAGACGAGGTGGGGCCTTATGGAGGATTTCAGAGTTGCTAAGTCAACTGATTTTCTCTATGAGGTCGGGAATGTTTTTCTTCGATTGTAACTCCTAAGTATGTGGTACTAACTAGGTCGTGAGTGAAATGGTATGAACTAAACAATATAGTGAATGTTTTTGTGCGAGGGCCATAAAGATAATAAATCACTAGTTAATTAAACAAACGTTATTGCTATTGTGTGAGTGCCATGTCCTGCGTGAATGGCACGCATAATTATTATCCGTAATTTTTATTCTTATTACATCACTAAGTCTCCAACACTCGATAATATGGATGGTTCTGATGCTATACTTTGTTGGCAGTCGACGAACCACCATGTCTGACTTTTATTAGTATGTATATATTGTGTTTCGGTGGTATTACTGTTATTACGTTGTTAAATTTACATCACTAGTCTATATCAGGGAATCGCCGAGTTCATAGCGACTGTCCTTGCATGGTCACATGGCTCGGAGCTACCTGTGTCGCAGATTGTCACATTGATTGTACTTGCATGATATAATATTTGATTTTTAAAAATATCGTGTAATTTTTAACATTGTCCTAATACATTCTCAAATTACTGTAGCATAATTATGCACTTGTATATATTCTAGGTTTCTACGCTTTCCAGAGTGTCTTTTTTGCTACTATATATATAATTAGCATGTCATACATAGTAGCTATTTTATCTCTGGTTTTGGTGCGGGAAACAAAATGATAGACCTTATGTTACCCTGGCAATGCCTTTCAATCTTATTTAAAGTACATACCCAGTGTTTCTTATGGCAATGCCAGTTAACATGATTTTAGTTGTGTATGACATACTATGTATATTGTCATATGATTTTAACAAATTAACAATGTTGTATATACATGTACATATCTCTAGTTCTATGACAAATAAGTCTGGATTGACTTTCTTTCTGTCAATAAAATATCTGTCTGTCTGTCTGTCTGTTACTTTGGGACTATCCGAACAGATGATAGCCGAGCTGAGCGACACGCCACAGCGTTTCACCATTTAAATTCTCCTGGACATCTGGGCATGTATGAGAGTATTAAAAATTAAAAGTCCAAAACCCCAAATCAGCGAAAAACCACGAAGCTCAACCGTCCTCACATCATCATCTGTACAAAAGGTTGCATCTATTATTATACAGTTTGTACTGTTTCAGCATAAAAAAGTGACGTTTGGTAACTATTTCACTTATTATTTAATCTCAAATATTTATGGAAATAATATCAGATACAAATAAGTTTCTAGTGCATTTGTTTTCTACTCTTTTATATCATAAAGCAATACGCCTGTTGATCGTGGCCCATTTTCTTTCGTTCCAATATTTTCTCATTATACTTAGCTTTTGTATATTATAGCCTATATGAATGAATAGATAAATCTTCTAATGTGCCTTAATCCCTGTATTACAAGCTCACAGGCGCTTGAAACCAAATCATGGCCAATAATCATGTCCAAGGTCAGTCAAAGTCATCAAAGTAAGAGCAACATGATGTCAGACTATTAGGATGGGAAACAAGATGCAAAGAAGTGTGTCTTCAACTTTTTGCGGAAGATGGAATATGTATCAGCTGTTCGTACTTCTGCAGGAAGGGAAATCCAGAGGTATGGAGCAACAACATAGAAAGAGAACCAGCCTTGGTTTTAGGAGAGCGAGGTCGAATAAGCTATCTAGTTCCTGAGGCACGGGTTCTTTGCTTTTCTGACAATGACAATCATTCTCAAAGGTAGACAGGCTGATTAGTATGTCCATCTGGAGTGTTTTATAAACCAAAGTGTTAATTTTGAAATCAATTCTGTACCTGATTCTGAGCCAATGCAATGCATGGAGAACAGGTGTTATTATGGCAGAGCTTAGATGTCTTACATACGACTCGAGCTAATAAGTTAAAAAGGAGAGAATTGCAGTAATCTAGTCGGCTGGTGACTAAGGAATTTGCAATCATTTAGGGAAAGGTGTCTTCGGATTCGCCTCAAATCACGAATATGATAAAAGCAGGATTTACAGATCTGTCTAATATGATGATCAAATTTTAATTCACTATCAAAGGTGACTCCGATGTTACGTGCCGAAGAAGCTGGTGATGTATCATGATCTAAAATAGAGATAGGAAAAAGAGACAGAAAATGTTTTCGCTGTTGCTTAGTGTTAATCAACAATAATTCAATTTTCGATGGATTTAGTTTTAGCTTAGCGTGTGTCATCCAGGCTTTGATATCATTTAGACATAATTTCAATTTATCCATCGAAACAGTCGCATCCTGTACTGTAACGATATCCCCAAGTACACCTGAGTGTCATCAGCGTACAGTTGGTGGTTCGCTAATGAATGTGTTTTAATTATTGGGGATGGAGGTGTAGTGTACAGCGTGAATAGAATTGGTCCATGTACTGACCCCTGAACACTGAACCTTATGGTGTGACTATCAGATAGATTTTCACCTATCTTGACCGTCTGTCCTCTATCATATAAATATGACTAGATCCAGTCCAACGCTATACAAGAGATGCCAAACCAGGATGAAAGAAGCTTGAGGAGTGCAGCATGGTCGATTGTATCAAACGCAGCCGACAGATCCAACAGAGTCAATGCAGTAACCCTCTTATTTTCCATGTTGGTAGATATGTCATTCGTAATCTTAAATAAAGTAGTTTCAGTTAAATGATTCTTTTTGTAAGCAGACTGATTTGGATTAGATAGATCATTTAGTTATGCATGAGTAAGCAAGCGAGATGCAACTACCTTATCAACAACTTTCGAAATAAAACTAAGGTTGTAAACTGGCCTGTAATTTTTCAAATCATTTTTATATATGTGATATTTAAATAAAAAAAATTGCAGCCATTTTGTGGTGAGGAACATAATTTACCGAACAGGGGAATCCACATCCCAAATGTAGAGATTTGAGATATAATTTGATCTGCTGCGGTGTGTAAATTTGAGTTGTAACGTGCGTGTCCCCCGATAGGCAAATTTTCGAACAGCCACTGAGTCCGTAAGGCTATGAAATGATTTCATATCTTGTCTGGCATAACAACCTAAAAACAACTAACTTCTAAAGCGTTATTTTTAATAGCATGGAAGAGGAACTGTAAACGATATTTACGTTATTGGCGTGGAAGGTACAGCTAGCATAGTAATTTAGCGACACATATCCACCTCCACCGATATAATATTATATTATAATGGTGTTATGGAAGTCCACCTATCATGACTGTAGATTACAAATTACTGGCTTAGTTCATCGCAGAGAAAACTTTTAATTACGGTCATCTAGTTTAAATCGGAAAATATATTTTTACATAAGTGATATGAAAATAAATTATATATAGTTGTGGGAAATTCGTATATGCGTCTGAATCGGAAAGAAACGGCATTGTATTTACTTATTTTAATGAATTGAATTTTAATTGGATTTGAGAATCAAAAAAAACTTTTATCCTCAACCAAAATATAATTAAATTTAATATGCAAATCCAGAACTGACTGAGGAAATGATAAAGTGGATAGCTAGTTTTGAAACGTATGTATATTTCTTAATCATTTGAACCTATGAATATGAGCACATTCCCATATATGCTCATACACGGAACATCTGGTATACTCATAATAGGACAGAACTCATCTCATATAAAATCCTGGACATTGCTCTAGCAGAAGAAGGCAAATTGGACCGCCTGATGACTATATTTCATGGAAATTCCAGCTATGCTCACATTAGGAGCATGGTCATATATCATGCATATTAGGGCAACATATTCTATAATAAATACAATTATGAGATATAAGTTATATTAAAAAGTTTAAACACTCCCTACTACAAAAATTAAAGTCTCTAAACAATGTGACGTTAGAAGGTAGGGGACCCATTATGTCTGGTCTCCCCTAACCAACTGAAATGTGCATTATTGTTATAAAAAATGTAAGCAGGACTAGGGCCTACTTAAGTCTCAAAAATGAATTTCTGAGTGATATACCCCGTAATTTTATCAATATTGACCTAAAAAAAGGTTAGTTCTGTAGCAATAGGTTTAATATAATAAGATGTTATTATTGTATATTCTGTAATGGGAAAAAAGATTATAAAAAATAATATGTCCATAGGTTCTAGGCCAATTGCCCCTGGGACAAAAGCTCCCCGGACAAAAGCCCCCTGACAAACGCCCCCCCCCCCCCCGCGGACACAACCCCCTCCCCCCCTCCCGGACATCATACCCCTGGCCAATTGCCCCCGTGCCAATAGCCCCCCGGTCAAATGCCCCTCCGTTTAATTTTTTTTTTTTTTTAAAAGAACAACAGTCATTATTTAAAGTAATTATTATTATTTACAGTTCCAGGGGCCAATAAATATATAATTATTGATTACACATTCAATATTTTCAACCAATTTATATTGTTTATCTATGTAATTTAATTAATCATGTTGATAATATCACGTATATACTTAAAATACAACGAATAATAAATTAGCGAGAACTAAGATAGATGTGAATTAAGGTAGGTGTGATGAAGCCATGTGCTACATTAGCGAGAATTAGGGCAGGTGTGATGAAGCCATGCCAATTAGCATGATTACCAGGAATCAGGATAGGTGCTATGAATGTATATGTTACAGTGTGAGAAGGTGTGAATTATACTATGTATGTACGTACACAGGTGTATGTATAATTTGTTCATTTGTATTCGCAAAAAACTTCTTTAAAAAAAGGGGGGCATTTCACCGGGGGCTATTGGTACGGGGGGCAATTGGCCAGGGGGCTGATGTCCGGGGGCTTGTGTCCACGGGGGGGGGGGGGACATTTGTCTGGGGGGCAATTGTCCAGGGGGCGTTTGTCCCTGGGGAAATTAGCCGGATTACCCCAGATGAACATGTCCATAGACTAGAATTGCGGATGTTTTTTTTTACATTTTTAGTTGCTATGGCAACGTAGCAAGTGTACCAAACAACTGTTTATAAGTTATTCCTGTATTTCTAATTTCGGACATGCATGTCCTCATAATTTCTCTTTTTACCGTTATATGCGCAACATACAATAAAAAAAAATACGAATTCGTGTTGGCATATTATCATGATTATAAACAGATATCAAGGAGCCACAATAAAAATGATGATTTTGAACTAATTGTGTCGCTTTAACTTGATTTATTTAATTCAGACTATAAATATATTTAAATAGAAATCCATCTAATGCTTTTAAAATCCGGCTTATGAGTGCATATGTACAACATGCATTCATCACAAATGCACATAATTATCAAGTTTATTATGAGTCGCCGTGAATAGGATTGTGTTGCCTTGCTACGATTTTTTTTACAAAGCACTGCTGTTTTGTACATCACTAACCTGTAGCTTGACAACCTTAAACTGTGTGGTGCAATCTTCTAACTGTTCTTTCGTCCACAAATGTTCCTTCCTCTCACTCTCCAAATCAACTCTCAGTGTCTTTATTGTTTCTTCGTTTCGTCTAACCTCGGATTCCAACTGTGCTATTTCCTGTTGTAGTGACTTTATAATGTCACTGTCAACATCGCTGTGCGTTGAAGTTCTAGTATGGGTGGAGCTATCTGATTGTGATGGTGGTAAATCACCAGTTGTTAACATTGAACAATCAGGGGTGTCATAGCTTCCATCGGCATAACCTCTACATGATTTTAAAGAGCTCATATCATTTGACGCTTGTTCTTGTATAACAGCATTCACATGTTCTGCATCCACAACGTCAGTTTCTCCTGATGAGCCATCAGTGTTATCTTGTTTGTTTCCTCCTTGTTGGGCAATATCCTTATATGTTTCGTGTGATAGATGATCCGTGTCTGATTGAGCATGTTGAGTGCTTTCTATCACAGTCTGAGATAATAATAAGTCACTTTTATTTTTACATGTGGCTTCATTTTTGGTCTCTATTTTCTTTGCCGCTTGTTGGGCAATATCGGATGTTGTTTGTGAAGATGATGGCCTCTCACTTACATATTCACAATCTCCTCTATGACAGGAAAAAAGGTGGCCCATCTGGTGAAATGTCCAACCTGGTAAAAACATTTAAATTGACCACATCAATACACACACATCAATGAGATCGTCGGACCAGCTGAATTAAACAAAAAACTAAGGTACCGTAGCATTTTTTTAACTCCACCCCTTCAGTCGCCATTTTGAATTTCAAAATGGCCGCCAAAATGGAGGCCTTTTAATCATTTTTTCCACCATAGGTAAATATCAACTTTTATCAACTACTTTTATTGCAAAACGCAATGAAATATTCTGCTTCTTTTCAGGCCTTTTAAGATGATTATTTAAAATGATGAAACAGTTTTTAACACTTATTAAAACACGATCCGCGACAGCATACAATACGGTTGACATGGCCAGTGAAATTATATCTGAAAATATATAGGCCTGCTGGATACTTCAGCTTTAGTAATATTTAATGCAACGCATCTCACACAAGAACACAGAGGAGTACTATGACAATATAACTTATTTCTAATAACTAATTTACTTATATATAGCTTTTCTACCATACATCAAACTTACCATATGTATCTCTAGATCTATGATGTTGAATACATATGTATACGTCAGTATATATATTTTAACGTGATTGCTACAATCCTTGAATTTACATAATCTGTGCACACGACAAATTACGTGTACAACTCCCACGGCTATTACATTTAACCAGTTGAATTACTGCCTCGGGTGCAGGTCGCTCAATACATTTTGTAGGATAAATGTTGATGTGTTTTAATTTTATTTTAATTATTCATCATTCACATTTTTAAAATATCCAGTGTTTCAATATTGCAATACCACTTAAGATTTTAATTTAGTATGTGATAATATGTAGCTTATATTCTCGTGTAGTTTTACCAAACTAACCATATTTTATATACATGTACATTATATTACTATGACAAATAAATCCTAAGATTTTCTATTTACGTCAATAAAATGTCTATCTTTTTACTTTGTCCCCAGTACTGGTAAGAGATGGTATTACAGACGGGGATACCTGTATCCTCTGGGCCTACTGTTTATAAATTATCAAATCAAATCAAATCAAATGTATTACCATATTATATCCGTACAAGATTCAGGGTATATACATTATTGGTGGTACATTATTATAAATAATACATTGATGTACTCATGCAGTGCTGATATTTTTAAAACGTATCAGAGTTAAACACATTACATAGAAATATCGCCCGCGCCAAAACCAGAGATGAAAAACTACATATTATTTTGAATAGTATATTGGTAAAATACACTCTGGGAAGCGTAGCAACCTATAAAATAACTACAAATAGAACATTTTACAATACATTTATAGCTACCATATAATTTACATCCTTAGTTAAAAATGCATGGGCCAGCATCAGCTCGCGAAACAGTCGCATGGCCGACAACACGACATGCTAACGACTACCAACATTTTCAGTATCGACGAAAACATAGGAACCACCTGGCAACCCCGCTGTTGAATTTTTGGAAGCATAGCGTAAAGCTTTCCCCCATCAACTCAATCAATAGAGGCCGCAGTAATATTCTTAGTATGGTACGTGTACTTGCAGATGGTACGTGGACTTGCAATTTATATACATATATTGTACATACATATAAATACAAATATAGACATCGATTAAAAACTAGCATTGTGATTTTCTTAATTTAAAAGCATTATATACAAATCTAGCGACATGTACAGTCACTCACCAGCGCGAATTAAACAAGATTTTATATTGTGTCATTGTGGTGGCCTCTTGAAAATATGGTAAATCCGTTACAATATCATCATGTCTTCCAATCTCAATGCTCAGCTTATGGTCGCTTACTCCTAATTTTGCGAGCGCTTTTCTGTGTTTAAATTAAGTTCGATACAACTTGTAGATAGTTTAGCATAGTTTTGTAATTAGGTATATGTTTTCTATATGTACGCAGTTTATTTGCGGTGCCCATCTTGACATTATCGTCGAATAGTGTGTTGTGTATGCGTTGATTTAGTTGATCGGTCAGTCCCTGTCTAAATTGCTCAATATTTGGCATATTTAAATTTAAATGCCAAGCATTTCCCCAGCCATTACTTTCTAGTGCAGGTTGACCACGTTCTTTTAATATATTGATTTAACTCCATATTTTTCCATGTAAGCCTGTTTTAATATATTATCATTGGAAAATGTGGAGATACGCTGCCAATACTTAACGATGTGCATTTGTATGTCTATTCCATTGTAGATCTTCCGAGTTCTAGACGAGCCGCAATATTACTAAAGGTCTCAGATAGTCCGAATATGTATTTACAAAAATTATGATGAACGGATTCTGATTTGTCCAGATTTATAAGGTTTAAAACATGAGGATCGCGTGCAATAGAATTTATCCATCCAGTCGGAGCCCAAACTTCGCAGTTATGTAATAAAATGGGTTTGATGTATTGAGTCGACATGTTTAGAGCTGTTGTGGGTTTAATTGAGAATTCTTGATTCTGTATAAGTCCCTTCTTAATCATATACAGTGCTGAGCTGGCTTTATATATGCTTGTCGACTCTGCGTAGGCGTAAAAACTCCACTGGGTGATTATCAAATAAACGTTTGGAAGATTTTAGTTTAATTTTATGTGATCTACAGTTTTCATCTAAGGATATTTTATTTCTCTTCTTTTCGAGGTTTTGATCGATGAATCACTCTCAAACTAAGTTTCGCTGCGTTCAATATGATATTATTCAAGCAGTTTAAATGTGCTGTCGTGTCGCATTCAGATTCGCTTGCTTTCACACACAGATTATCACTGATTATTGATAATTTATGTATTTCAGGTCTTATTATTGTTTCACCATATTTAGCTATCGAGTTTTCATCCCACAATATGACGGGTGGGAGGGGGTTTAAATTAATTTATGCTCTAAGTGATTTCTACTATTTGAGTCATGAGTAATTATGAGAATTTCAACTTCAATAGGGCAGTACGTGATCACTGACTGTATAGCTTTGAACGTGCCATCTCTAAACTGTGATATTAGTTCATATACACTCATAGTTGCTATACAGTAATCAACCACACTACTACCCTTATGTTTATGGCAAGTGAAATCACTGTTTAAATTACCGGTGTGCTACCCATGCAAAATCTGCATTGAAAATACATACATATATTGCATAGTAGTTTACCATAGTCGTTTAGATCTTAGATTAGATCTCTGGATATCTTGCTTTAAGGCCCTAAGCGTCGGAGGCAGTTTCTCAGCTTCGCGGTTTTTAGATTGTAACAGGTTCCATCTTAATGTTTTAACATATTATACAATTCATACTTTTAGCATACACTATGCACAGTGACACACATCTTGCCACCATGAGGTCTGACAGTCAGACCACTGGTCTGAGTCTGCCGGTAGCAGACAACTGGATAGATGAAGATGAGTGATACAAAGCTTTCGAGTACGGTGGAGGCATTTTCTTTCACCAAGTCCATCAAGAGAACAAATATATCTGTATCGGGTGAATATATACATGTATCTATATCTCGAATGTCTCGATCTGTTTTTGATGCATTGGAATAAGTGTATCTGCCTCTTCGTGCTAATGATTATGTATATTAGGATGAACATGATGAAGAAGACCAGGATTGTTTGAATAAGTGGACGTCGCAAAAATGTCAATTAAGTTATTTTCCGAATCCGAAAATTCAGCAAGCAAAATCTTTCCTAGATATTAGGTCAATTTTGTTTTGGTGTCATTGTGTGAGAGAAAGGTAAGTAGCGCGCAATTAACGTAGATACAGACCGCCATTACCGTGATCGTCTAGTCGCATTGAGTTTTCACTATACCTTCAAATATAACTCTTCGTACCCAGACATAATCTTGGCAATACTGTGAATGAAGGCTTGAGCAAAATCAGAGAGCATTAGACCATTGTTGTTGTTTGTGTGATGGCTTGAGCTGTACAACTGATGCATACGTTGTATCGATTTTCTTGTCCGTTTAGTCTGTCGGGTACAGATGGTTGATTCGATTGTTCTACGTGGTACTCAATGGATGATGGCGCTCTTGTGAATGTCATTTGGTATAAGGAGTAGATCATCAGATGAAAATAAAGACATTGGAATAACGTCAAATTAATATATACTTATTGTTTTTGTAAAGAAGCGATCATGTTTGGACGTGACTGCTGGCCAACAAGAAATCTGGCTATTAACTGGCGATATTCTCCTAATTTTTTCCAGCTTGTTACCTAAACTACACTTTGTTTTCTTCTGGAATGTATTAAAAGCGCTTAGCTTTTTTGCATTTTTGCATCGGTTCGCAAATTGTTTTCTCCAATGTGAACGTTGCGAAACGTTTTAGTTGTTCCTTTTGTATCACGAAGAATAATGTATTCTTTTACATTATCAGAAATCTGCATAATAGATGTTATGTTCATTAGTTTTATTTTTTTAATTGGCTGTTAATTTTCCGTTGGTATGAAGTAATACAAAAAATCATTTTTTTATGTTTTTTTAAGCAAAAATCATGATTATGTAATACTAAACAGTTGTAATGAAGAACTGAACAGGTAAATATCGAATGTAATCCTGCTTGTACGCAACCTGTCCTTTTACTCGCAATAAAATGTATGTAAAGACACTTGTGTATACATAAACGAATGACACACACACGATCGTTGTTCGCGTGTTATTTTCAGGTTTAACAGCTACATTGGTTACCCCGAAGGCCAAGACGGCTTTTTGGACAGACAACAAACACAACAATATACATGTGTGTTAGTGGACACGTTAGCCTGTGGGGACCAGCGTCTCATTCCTCCTCCTTCGGGTTTCAGGAACTCCCCGAGCGGCCTCGCCACCGCCCTTTCCGCAACTCGTTAAGCCTGCTTATAAAACTATTTTGAACAAGTGATTGTTAAACAATAACAGGTCGAGCATGGTGGACGCAGTCGCCCTTAAACTCCCGACGTTCTGGGCGAAACAGCCAGACGTTTGGTTTTACCAAGCAGAAGCTCTATTCCACATTAGGAACATAACAAAGGATGAGACAAAGTATTATTTTGTTGTCGCAGCGTTGGACCAAACTACAGCTGGTCGTCTTCAAGATACACTGTCAAATCCACCGACCGACAACAAGTAGTATGGATCTCTAAAGAAATGATTTTTCAGATCCAAGAGAGCTGGCACTAACCTGCTAACCACTGATGGCTTGTGGCAAGCCAACTCCCAAGTATTGTCAGCCATCAGCAAAGTTAAGACAACACCTGGTTACCAACCGCAATTAAACCAAAGACGTCTAAATCAGTTTTATCAACACTTGACCAATCATTCTGTTTCTTCCACAGTAAGTTTGGAAGCAAAGCCAGACAGTGCCGTCCTCCCTGTAATTTCAACAGTCAGGGAAACGACTAAGCCAGTCACCAACAATGGCATCGGTGACTGGTAAATCAAACAGCCTCCTTTTCATTGGTGATAGGAATTCCGGACGGCAATTTCTAGTTGATACTGGTGCAAAGGTCAGTGTCTACCCGGCAACCAGCCTAGACTCTGGATTGGCTCTCAACGTTATGAGTGGCAATTTATCATTGCTAACGTGTCCAGTCCGTTGTTGGGTGCAGATTTCCTTTGCGTGAAGTCACTCTTGGTGGACATGGCTGTTAAAAGGATAGTGGACACCAAGACGTATTATTCGGTCCCTTTTCAAACCACCAACTCCAACATTCTTAACGCCAACAATTAAACATCGAGTTGAACACTACATTCCAACATTTACAACAGGTCCACCCACTCATGCATGCACGTGCTAGGCAACTGTCCCCCGACAAGCTGGCAAGTGCAAAAGAGGAATTCAACTCCATGGAATCCATGGGTATCTTCCGGAGATCCAATAGTCCATGGGCTGGCCCACTACATATTGTACCTAAGGCGACAGGTGGGGGGCGGCCATGTGGAGAGTATAGAAGGTTTAATGATTTAACAACACCAGATAGGTACCCAGTGCCACATATATACAAGACTTCTCAGCCCATCTCTCTAGCACTCTCAATTTTTAGAAAATCGATTTAGTTCATCAAATTTCTATGGCCACTGAATACATTACTAAAACAGCGATACTTACACTATTTGGACTATTTGAGTTTTTAAGGATGCATTTCGGTCTAAAAAATGCAGCACAATCATGCCAGCGTCTCATGGACATGGTCTGCAAGGGTCTCCACTTTGTCTATGTTTACCTTGATGACATCCTGGTGGCAACAAAGCGGAACGCATGTCTCATTTATATCAGTTGTTCAAACGGCTCCAACAACATGGCCTCGTCATAAACCGCCTGAAGTTCTAGTTTGGTCTCGCCCAGATTGACTTCCTCGGTCATCGTGTCACCCAACCAAAATGGAGCCATTCCTCGACCAAACAAAGTAGCAGCAATCCAAAAATTTAATCAGCCCACAACTATCAAAGGACTTCAAGAATTTGTAGTTATGGTTAACTTTTATCATCGATTTATCCCTGCCGCTGCCAAATTGATGAGACCACTGTTTGCAGTTCTTAAGTGTACCCCCAAGGCAAGAGACCTTTCGTGGACATATGTCTGCTGCTTTTCTAGAGCAAGTACTTTCTAATGCAACTATGTTAGCTCATCCAAGCCACGACGCCCATACTGCCCTCACAGTGGATGCTTCGGCGGTGGCTGTTGGGGCAGTACTTTAACAATGTGTCAGTGGTTTGTCTAAACCACTTGCATTTTTTAGCAGATAATTACGCTCTCCTGAGCAGAAATACTGTGTTCGATCGTGAACTTTTTGCACTATACCTGTATACCTAACAGTAAGACATTTTAGATACTTTCTTGAGGGACGCCAGTTCACAGCTTTCACAGATCATAAACCGCTTACATTTGCCATGTCTAAAGTTTCTCATCCATGGTCAACAGCGCCACCTATCTTACATTTCAGAATTCACCACAACCATTCAGCAGTGTCAGGAAAGAACAATCCAGTGGCGGATGCTCTGTCTCGGGCGACCATCAACGCTCTGCATAATGGCGTTGACTATTCTGTCATGGCAGAGTGTCAACTTAATGATCCAGACACTAAAGACTATCGAGCATCTGTTCGACCTGCATTTCGTTGACAATCAGGTTGGTTCTAAAGGAGTTACACAACTGTGCGACATCTCCACTGGCCAGCCGCGACCAATTGTTCCTAGCAGCTTACTCCGGGTGTTTTTTGATATAATGTACCAGATCCACTATCCTTCCACTAGCGTCAGCTAGTGGCTCTGATTGATTGCACTGTAAAATGTGTTCTGTAGGTCTACGTATTCATGAATTTGACTATATTTTGTATCTGGCCAATAAGGCAATATCTGACAAAAATGGTGTCTTTGACATTCTAAACCACATGGTCAATGTTGATTTTATGTTGGGCCAGCGTCGTAGACAATTGGCATACATCAATCCAGCATTGTCAATCATACAGCGTAAACATGATAGGTCTACACCGGCCTATTGTTTTTCTAATGTTGGGCCTGCGTCGCAAACAATGGACCAACATTAAACCATTATTGGGTCAGTGTGTCGTACTAACTGAGACTGCACACAAGTAAGAACGATGGACCAGCGCTGGGTTCATGTTAATCCACTCTGAGATGCTGTCCCAACAATAAACAAAGAGTGGTTGTTAACATGACTTTGGACATTCTGCTGGTATCTTGGTCTTACACAAAAGCAGGTCTACAACAACACAAGTGAAAATCCCACATTCGATGTTGCTTTTATGCTAGGCCGTCATTGTATAGGATGGACCAACTATAATACAACACAGTTCGGAAGCATGTACTGGTCATAATAATACTAGGCATATATTTGACAACCTTAGCCCAGTATGGGGGAGATATAATTATATAAACTTGTCTTTTATAGGTGCAAGGAATCCTCGAGCTTGACATAGTTTCAGGGTCAGGTGTGGGTCACGGTACACCAGATTTTGGAGCCCTATCAGAACGCAGCAATTACAGAAGATAATTTCAAAACACTGTAGCAGGGCCACCTAGCTGTGCTAGTGTGGCCCTGAGACGGAGGCTGTAATAGCACACGATTTCACGTTTTGGACTTCCAGTCGACATTTTTTCAGATCGGGGATCGCAGTTCACCTCTCATTTTTGGTCAGCTGTTACAGAATTATTCGGAGCCAAACTTCACATACCACAGCTTACACCATACGCCGCACGCCCTACCCAGTCGACAACTCTACCCTCACCCCTCACGTTACTATCTCCCCTCACACTACTCCCACCCCTCACTCACCCCTCACACTACTCTCTCCCCTCACTAAACCCTCATCCCTCACTCTACTCTCGCCCCCCCCCCCCCCTCATTCACCCCTCACTCGACTCTCGCCCCGCACTATACCCTCGCCCCTCACTCTACTCTCGCCCCTCACTATACCCTCACTCTAACCCGTCCTCTCACTCTACCCTCACCCCTCACTCTACTATCGCCCCTCACTTTACTCCCACCCCTCACTCATCCCTTACTCTACTTCACCGCTCACTAAACCCTCACTCTACTCTCGCCTCTCACTAAACCCTCACCCCTCACTCTACTCTTGCCCCCCTCACTCACTCCTAATTCTACTTTCGCCCCTCACTATACCCTTGCCCCTCACTCTACTCTCGCCCCTCACTCTACTCCCACCCCTCACTCACCCATCACACCACTCTCACCCCTCACTCTACTCCGGCCCATATATCACTCTACCCCGGTCTCTCACTTTACACTTCACTGCCAAGACTTGCCCCTCACTCCACTCTGGCCCCTGTGATTTCTGTTTTTTGCATGTGGTACGGCACGGTAATTTAATTTTATTGTTGAAAAAAACGTTGTTTATATCATTTTATTACGCATCTCTCACATATACGGAAATCCAACAGCAAAATCCACAGGACATACACTTCAGGGTAAAGTGGATACCCCTAGTCCCTTTGCCCAAGGTAGGGGGCCTATACGGGTCATATCGCCTGGAAATGTACAAATGGCTTCTCAGGGCTCAGATGCTGGGTTAAAATTTTAAATTGCTCAAATTTACTTGTTATGCTTTTAATTTAGAAGCACAAACAATAATGTAACTTACCATACCAATTATACTTCAAATCATGAAGAATTATAGTTTTTTTTCAGCATAAAATAAAAACACTATCATTTTCCATGATGTGCCTAACATTTTCAGGTTGCAACTATTAAAACCACCCTATGATGTACAGATAACCGATATATGTCTCCCATAATTGGCAGTGATATTTTATAAACTATCAGAAATAATCATTCGAACTTTCATGAATATTGGATGGATGGGTCTACTTGTAAATGTTTTTTGAGACACAGTCTTCTTTCTTGAAATGCCGATTTCATGCTCCTTACTAGCATCAAATACTGATTAATGACATACATTGTATCAGTAGACTCCCTGATGACATGACTGCTTCTATGACGCCTTTAGTCGATTTGTGAATATAAGAAGATAATATAAGAAGATAACAAACATATGTTTCAAGTTTTAAAACTGATGGGTTTAAAAACTGATATATATACAGTCTAAACTAGGCGTATGAATAACGAAGATTTTAGATAACTTTAACACGATTTATATGAGTGATATACACCAAAAAAATGTATTCGTATATGTTGGGAGAAACTTCATTCAATATTCTTTTTGTACTTCGCAACAATGAGCACTCACATGGGCATGTGAAACTGGAGTTTATTACTGTTAATATCAGCCGTTTTTCGGCGTTAATACTTTACCAGACAAGTTGAACCAACGAAAGACATTTAAGTGCGTTATATTTGCCTTACCACTACAAATGATCAACAAGTAATAAAAGTTAGGCACATCATACAATCAGCAGAAAAATGATTTAAAATTAAACTTTAAAATATCATTAAAATTCACGCTAGTATCCACAGACAGGTTTAATATGCACATATTGACAAACTTTCAAGAGAAATGGTCTACTCCAGCATAGTTTTAAAAACTGATTTCACATTCAAGTGATGTGCCTAACTCAAATCTCAATAGCGTACACCAAATTAATAGGGATTACTTAAAAAAAAATTGATTGAAACTATTCACATGGACATCACATACCGTTTATACAAATTAATCTGATTGTACAAATGTAAGGTGTCATTAATTGGGTTGAAAACATTTGGTGGTGATGTATCTAATTAATCACAACAACGTAGAAAATACATGTTCTAAGTTCATTCTCTATTTCTGCAATGATATTTAAAAACTCACGTAAAATATGTGACATCATTTTGTTTACTTTGGGCCTCACTAATTGTATTACAAACATTAATTTGTTTCACAAATTATTAATTTCGTGATGTGCCTCACAGAAAAGTAGTGATCTGTGTAAATATTTACATATTCTAACAATAATGGGATAATACAAAACATATCTAGGGCAGTTTGGTCTATGAAAATAGCAGAAAAACACATTGAAATATATCAAAAGTCAATGTATTGTTGACAATCATGGTGATATATACAGCCTGCAGAAAAAGTTAGGCACATCATGTCATGATAGCAAACATGAACATTCTACTGGTGTGTGCAGCAAAGACAAACAGAAAATACCCCTTTTATCGCACAGCAAGGTCTTGAGATGATGAACTTTAGAACAGAAACATGGGAGTACTTATTTGCAAAGCTGTTTCTAATAGCTTGTTAAATTAATTGTCTTTTTCTATACAATAGTCTAGAGTATAATGATACTGTGCTTAATCTTTGCGTTAAAAGTTCACGTAGTTTAGATTTTTCTCACCATTGATCACGGATGTTGAATGTCTAAAGCCAGCATGGTCCATACACAGTTTATTCAGTTGAAAATGGTGAAAAAATACGCATCCGTTTTAACGCATTGTTATGTTATGCACATCATGATTTGGTGGAAAACATGCAATTTGATATAGATAAATAACGCAATTTTTATGTCGACCATGCTCATATTGGAATCCACAGGCATGTTCAGGCATAGCCATCAAAATAGTATTGGCTCGTAGTCTAATACCACCTATGAAGCGAAAATGATGTGCCTAACTATTTCTTATAATATCTGATAGGAGTTGCTGGCATAGAAGACTATGATTCACTGTCATTTTCTGTTAATCATTTTTAATAAACACCCGAAGCTTTATTATTGGAAAATGATGTGCCTAACTATTTCCTAGTATAATATCTGATAGGAGTCGCTGGCATAGAAGACTATGATTCACTGTCATTTTCTGTTGATCATTTTTAATAAACACCCGAAGCTTTATTATTGGAAAGGCATAACTTAACTCTTATGTTATTTCTTCATCGCAGTGTAACACCATAATGTATTTGTTAGGCACATCACAAACAAATTTTCGAAGGTGGTATACATCCAGGTGCCATCCCAAAATATGTTTTGTGCAGCTTTTATTTATTTTTTGAATATCTTATATTTGTAGCAACTATGGAAAGTAACAATAATATTATATATCAAGCCTGAATATTTGTTAAACACTTTTGAAGTGTCGTCTAAAGGTTAAAATTGAGTTATTTGGACCCATATATGACACTGTCGAACTAAAAATAAGCACCAACGAGTCGTGTAACACAGTGAAACCTATACATTTTCATCAAGATCGAATATAGTTATAGGTGTTTGAATAAGAAATATATTACTCATCAGTGAAGCTAAGGCCAGTATAATACTTACGACCACATTAATGGGCAATTGTACATTTCCAGGCGATATGACCCATATAGCCTACTGATCTGCTTTGCCCAGGCCTTGGGCAAAGCTGGTAATGTTGCCTTAATATTTTACAACCCCCCAGAAATATATTTTTCCACGTATAGTGCTATGTTCATTACAATTAGCACCCATCCACGGTCTCTTTACATGTACACATTATTTTCAGAAAGCTGCTGAAGAGCAGGTTCATTTGAAATTCAATACCATTTAACTGATCCTGTTTGCCCGGGTCTCCCCTATGCATTTTTTCGGAGCAGCTGAACCGGAGGGGTGTACAGTAGGCACCGGCTACGCCCAGGCCTATATATAGTATCTTATCATATGCTGATGCATCACTCTCAGGGCAAAACCCCCTCATATGTTCCATTCCAATATACACGGCTCTCCCCTATACATGCTATAGGCTCTGCTATAGGCCTATAATATGAAGTTATCTGAATATATTCGCCTACCTTGCAGGCAAAATTTTGCACTTCCTCGTCCACACAGTCGTCTCACTTAAACCCTGAATAATGTTATGCTAAATTTAGCCACATGGTCAATAAACCTATTAGCCTACAGATCTATACACAGCAGCAAATAGCCTTCTGTTTATGACCTGATTATTGTGATGTCATGTAGCCTATGACTGAATTATGTAGGCTATTGGTGTGTGCGTTTTGCAGTCCCTGCGCTATACAGCTATAGCCATAGGTCACATGCACTCATGATATAATAGTGATACAGTTTAAACAGCGTAGGCATACTGTAACGTTAGGTTCCGTATGTACATGTAGGCCTATATCTCACTACCGGCAGAGATTATTTATTAATCTCTGCTAGCGGTAGGCCTATGTCGACATGACATAAAATATAGACCTAGTGGCAGTCACTGTAAATAAGCCTATACAAACTTGTATTTAATGCTCTCAGTTGTTCAGTGGCGGATCCAGGGGGGGGGGGGGAGTTAAACCCCCTCCCTCGGAAAAAAATCATCACAGGTAGATAGGTAGGCCTAGATAGCTTTATTCAGTGAAAAGTACATGTAAACATCACCATATATAAATACAGGGTGCCACCATACTTGCCACCAGGGATAAAAACACTGAAAGTAGTCTAGTGACAAAATCTTATTTCCACAGTGGTCCCTGTTGGCAAGATGGCAGCGGCAAGAGTGAAGATGGAAATATTTCCAACCTAAGTAAATAATAAAGGCGCCATGTGATGATTTAAAAAAAAAAAAAAGTGTGCTATATAAGGAAACCTCTATAAGGTTTTAGGTTTTTTTAGGGGTTTCCTTATGATTTGGTGATATACTGAGTGAGAAACAGTCCAATATGCCATATAGATTGCATGAGAAAACCTTTGGAAATAAAAAATGTCCCCGGGGGCGGGCCCCTCGACCCCTTTAGGCCTACAATAAAAAATTATTTTTTCAAATTTTACCCCCCCCCCCCCTCACTGAAAAGCTAGATCCGTACCCTGAAAGGGACATTTACAAATTGAGGGGGGTCACGTGACCCATGTGACCCCTCCCTGGATCCGCCCCTGGTAACTAACAACAGGATAGTGTAGTTTTAATCTGGTCAATGTATCTGGCATTAGGACAATATAACTATACGTACCATACCACAATTTTAGTTTGATCAATGTATCACCCATTAAGACAATGCAACTAACATGAGGTGAATAAGCCATTACTTTGGACAATGTAAATCGTAATAGGACAATGTACCGATGTGAGGACAGTAGACCCTACATTAATTTGATCAGTGTATATGTGGCATTAGGACAACGTACGGTAACTAGTATGAGGACAGTGTAAATTTATTTTGGTCAATTTACCTCGCATCAGGACAATCTAATCATAGCAGACAATGCATGCATAAATAATTTTGTCGGTGTAAAATGGAATAGGACAATAGAGTTGTCATGAGGACACCGACAGTGTGATCAATGTCGCCACCAAAAGTCAGAATAAAATTATCGTTCCGTATAGTAGCCTAACCAGGGAACACGTCAAACCACTAGTTATCAGAATTCATGCCGTCAATGCTGGTGTATGTGGACGATGTAGAACTGTATGATCGAACACGTGTAGAACCGTACGTAGCGTGGAATGATCATTCATGTTTAACTTTCCTTCCATTCACCAGGGGGTGTTACCCACAGACATCTTATTATGCAGTTGTCAGGTTGTGTGTATAATCTGATAATAGAAATATGTGGTGTACCAGAACATAGGTAATTCTCATGACACACAATTTGACACAGTCCTTAGCAGTGCACTCGATCGTAACATACGTATTTTGATAATTAATTTTAAGTATATCAAGTAGTTTTAGTTCATTCAATATTTTATTATTGCCAAACTGGAAGGTCCAAGGTCAAACTAATTAACTCAGCCATAACTCCGGGTATTGACAGCTAAGAGAGGATAGATGCCCATGGATGGATGACCAACTCGATATTTTATTTTAAGCCATTGAGTGTGTGACAACGGAATTGACAAATGTGTGCTTAATGGGATAAATATAACTGAGCTAAATCAACTATCAACAAGACTTGGAGTGATCATTGAGACCTGTTTTAGTTGTGTCCTCGTGAAAACCGCGTCACCCGAATGAAGTGTCAAAACGGTTTAAATACTAAAATGTCAAAATATCGTCCTCTCAGTCGCCGACAAAAAAAAAAGTGTGCTATATAAGGAAACCTCTATAAGGTTTTAGGTTTTTTTAGGGGTTTCCTTATGATTTGGTGATATACTGAGTGAGAAACAGTCCAATATGCCATATAGATTGCATGAGAAAACCTTTGGAAATAAAAAATGTCCCCGGGGGCGGGCCCCTCGACCCCTTTAGGCCTACAATAAAAAATTATTTTTTCAAATTTTACCCCCCCCCCTCACTGAAAAGCTAGATCCGTACCCTGAAAGGGACATTTACAAATTGAGGGGGGTCACGTGACCCATGTGACCCCTCCCTGGATCCGCCCCTGGTAACTAACAACAGGATAGTGTAGTTTTAATCTGGTCAATGTATCTGGCATTAGGACAATATAACTATACGTACCATACCACAATTTTAGTTTGATCAATGTATCACCCATTAAGACAATGCAACTAACATGAGGTGAATAAGCCATTACTTTGGACAATGTAAATCGTAATAGGACAATGTACCGATGTGAGGACAGTAGACCCTACATTAATTTGATCAGTGTATATGTGGCATTAGGACAACGTACGGTAACTAGTATGAGGACAGTGTAAATTTATTTTGGTCAATTTACCTCGCATCAGGACAATCTAATCATAGCAGACAATGCATGCATAAATAATTTGGTCGGTGTAAAATGGAATAGGACAATAGAGTTGTCATGAGGACACCGACAGTGTGATCAATGTCGCCACCAAAAGTCAGAATAAAATTATCGTTCCGTATAGTAGCCTAACCAGGGAACACGTCAAACCACTAGTTATCAGAATTCATGCCGTCAATGCTGGTGTATGTGGACGATGTAGAACTGTATGATCGAACACGTGTAGAACCGTACGTAGCGTGGAATGATCATTCATGTTTAACTTTCCTTCCATTCACCAGGGGGTGTTACCCACAGACATCTTATTATGCAGTTGTCAGGTTGTGTGTATAATCTGATAATAGAAATCTGTGGTGTACCAGAACATAGGTAATTCTCATGACACACAATTTGACACAGTCCTTAGCAGTGCACTCGATCGTAACATACGTATTTTGATAATTAATTTTAAGTATATCAAGTAGTTTTAGTTCATTCAATATTTTATTATTGCCAAACTGGAAGGTCCAAGGTCAAACTAATTAACTCAGCCATAACTCCGGGTATTGACAGCTAAGAGAGGATAGATGCCCATGGATGGATGACCAACTCGATATTTTATTTTAAGCCATTGAGTGTGTGACAACGGAATTGACAAATGTGTGCTTAATGGGATAAATATAACTGAGCTAAATCAACTATCACCAAGACTTGGAGTGATCATTGAGACCTGTTTTAGTTGTGTCCTCGTGAAAACCGCGTCACCCGAATGAAGTGTCAAAACGGTTTAAATACTAAAATTTCAAAATATCGTCCTCTCAGTCGCCGACAAAAAAAAAAGTGTGCTATATAAGGAAACCTCTATAAGGTTTTAGGTTTTTTTAGGGGTTTCCTTATGATTTGGTGATATACTGAGTGAGAAACAGTCCAATATGCCATATAGATTGCATGAGAAAACCTTTGGAAATAAAAAATGTCCCCGGGGGCGGGCCCCTCGACCCCTTTAGGCCTACAATAAAAAATTATTTTTTCAAATTTTACCCCCCCCCCCCCTCACTGAAAAGCTAGATCCGTACCCTGAAAGGGACATTTACAAATTGAGGGGGGTCACGTGACCCATGTGACCCCTCCCTGGATCCGCCCCTGGTAACTAACAACAGGATAGTGTAGTTTTAATCTGGTCAATGTATCTGGCATTAGGACAATATAACTATACGTACCATACCACAATTTTAGTTTGATCAATGTATCACCCATTAAGACAATGCAACTAACATGAGGTGAATAAGCCATTACTTTGGACAATGTAAATCGTAATAGGACAATGTACCGATGTGAGGACAGTAGACCCTACATTAATTTGATCAGTGTATATGTGGCATTAGGACAACGTACGGTAACTAGTATGAGGACAGTGTAAATTTATTTTGGTCAATTTACCTCGCATCAGGACAATCTAATCATAGCAGACAATGCATGCATAAATAATTTGGTCGGTGTAAAATGGAATAGGACAATAGAGTTGTCATGAGGACACCGACAGTGTGATCAATGTCGCCACCAAAAGTCAGAATAAAATTATCGTTCCGTATAGTAGCCTAACCAGGGAACACGTCAAACCACTAGTTATCAGAATTCATGCCGTCAATGCTGGTGTATGTGGACGATGTAGAACTGTATGATCGAACACGTGTAGAACCGTACGTAGCGTGGAATGATCATTCATGTTTAACTTTCCTTCCATTCACCAGGGGGTGTAACCCACAGACATCTTATTATGCAGTTGTCAGGTTGTGTGTATAATCTGATAATAGAAATCTGTGGTGTACCAGAACATAGGTAATTCTCATGACACACAATTTGACACAGTCCTTAGCAGTGCACTCGATCGTAACATACGTATTTTGATAATTAATTTTAAGTATATCAAGTAGTTTTAGTTCATTCAATATTTTATTATTGCCAAACTGGAAGGTCCAAGGTCAAACTAATTAACTCAGCCATAACTCCGGGTATTGACAGCTAAGAGAGGATAGATGCCCATGGATGGATGACCAACTCGATATTTTATTTTAAGCCATTGAGTGTGTGACAACGGAATTGACAAATGTGTGCTTAATGGGATAAATATAACTGAGCTAAATCAACTATCACCAAGACTTGGAGTGATCATTGAGACCTGTTTTAGTTGTGTCCTCGTGAAAACCGCGTCACCCGAATGAAGTGTCAAAACGGTTTAAATACTAAAATTTCAAAATATCGTCCTCTCAGTCGCCGACAAAAAAAAAAAGTGTGCTATATAAGGAAACCTCTATAAGGTTTTAGGTTTTTTTAGGGGTTTCCTTATGATTTGGTGATATACTGAGTGAGAAACAGTCCAATATGCCATATAGATTGCATGAGAAAACCTTTGGAAATAAAAAATGTCCCCGGGGGCGGGCCCCTCGACCCCTTTAGGCCTACAATAAAAAATTATTTTTTCAAATTTTACCCCCCCCCCCTCACTGAAAAGCTAGATCCGTACCCTGAAAGGGACATTTACAAATTGAGGGGGGTCACGTGACCCATGTGACCCCTCCCTGGATCCGCCCCTGGTAACTAACAACAGGATAGTGTAGTTTTAATCTGGTCAATGTATCTGGCATTAGGACAATATAACTATACGTACCATACCACAATTTTAGTTTGATCAATGTATCACCCATTAAGACAATGCAACTAACATGAGGTGAATAAGCCATTACTTTGGACAATGTAAATCGTAATAGGACAATGTACCGATGTGAGGACAGTAGACCCTACATTAATTTGATCAGTGTATATGTGGCATTAGGACAACGTACGGTAACTAGTATGAGGACAGTGTAAATTTATTTTGGTCAATTTACCTCGCATCAGGACAATCTAATCATAGCAGACAATGCATGCATAAATAATTTGGTCAGTGTAAAATGGAATAGGACAATAGAGTTGTCATGAGGACACCGACAGTGTGATCAATGTCGCCACCAAAAGTCAGAATAAAATTATCGTTCCGTATAGTAGCCTAACCAGGGAACACGTCAAACCACTAGTTATCAGAATTCATGCCGTCAATGCTGGTGTATGTGGACGATGTAGAACTGTATGATCGAACACGTGTAGAACCGTACGTAGCGTGGAATGATCATTCATGTTTAACTTTCCTTCCATTCACCAGGGGGTGTTACCCACAGACATCTTATTATGCAGTTGTCAGGTTGTGTGTATAATCTGATAATAGAAATCTGTGGTGTACCAGAACATAGGTAATTCTCATGACACACAATTTGACACAGTCCTTAGCAGTGCACTCGATCGTAACATACGTATTTTGATAATTAATTTTAAGTATATCAAGTAGTTTTAGTTCATTCAATATTTTATTATTGCCAAACTGGAAGGTCCAAGGTCAAACTAATTAACTCAGCCATAACTCCGGGTATTGACAGCTAAGAGAGGATAGATGCCCATGGATGGATGACCAACTCGATATTTTATTTTAAGCCATTGAGTGTGTGACAACGGAATTGACAAATGTGTGCTTAATGGGATAAATATAACTGAGCTAAATCAACTATCACCAAGACTTGGAGTGATCATTGAGACCTGTTTTAGTTGTGTCCTCGTGAAAACCGCGTCACCCGAATGAAGTGTCAAAACGGTTTAAATACTAAAATTTCAAAATATCGTCCTCTCAGTCGCCGACAGTGGCGTAATTGAGAGAATAACATTGAAATCTGTTATAATTTATAAAAGTAGACTATTCCGTCTAATATGAATTTGTCTAAGTCTAGGCTGGATGTCTGTGAGATCCGCCATTTTGAAAATGTCAAAACCACGTGGGTTTCTGGAAAAATCTATAGAATTTTTCGCTGTTTTAACGCGAAAACCTCTGTTTGTGCATTTTTTCGACTAGCCTATTGGCATTTAGTGTACATTTTGACTCAAACTCTTACGTACCTTCATAGAATGTAGATTCATACCATGTCCCTTACATATAAAAACTATCCTCTCCGCACTTTGAAAATGCCGTGAAACACAAAAACGTGAAAATGTTGATCTGTCGATCTAGTCTCAATCAGAAGAATGCTGGAGACACAAAATGTAGATCTGATCTATTTAAATGTGTAGAAGATTGCGTGTCAAATCAAACGTCGTGGGTTTCCATTATTGCCGTGGTAATCTAAAATATTATTGATCACGAAGGTGCGTGGTCGAATCAACGTCGGTGGTCTCCATTATTGCGTTCTAGGGTGAGGGTTACCATTGACGTTGTCGAGTGTTCGACAAATCAATGGACGCGACCATCGCCTCAGGCCCAATCTTGATCATTGAGTCTTGCCCAGTCAGCAAGTGATGGGTTCGCTGTAGAAACTCAGTAAAAATAGATGATTTCCTTAATTCGTTCTCTATTCATTCCATATTCGTGTAGACATTGTCAGATATGTGCGTGCTACTTAGTCCCGTGCGACACAGGCGGCTATCCAGCCACGTGGCTGAATGCGGATGACGCGGTTACACGTCTGGCTTAAGTGAAGGTCGGTGGAAGAGTGAACGAGCGTGGCCGGGCCACACGTGGCTTGAGTCGGGCGGAAGCGCTAATCCGTCGATCAGCGATTCCGTCCGTCTGCAAGTGAGGTCGCCACAACTACACTTAGAGACGTTGCAAAAGTAGGCTACAATATAATTAGATTTAAAGTTGAAATCTAATCTACAGTTAAAATCTACAGTTAGGCCTATAACTATATCGTATCTACATAAAAACATGGCATATGACTAGTTCCAGGAAGTATTTCCCCAAAGTTAGGCATATTGTATGGATCATATAGATATTATCGTATGCATTTCAACTGGGTCGAGATCATCTGCAGATGAGGTCGCCACAACTACACTTAGAGACGTTGCAAAAGTAGGCTACAATATAATTATATTTAAAGTTGAAATCTAATCTACAGTTAAAATCTACAGTTAGGCCTATAACTATATCGTATCTACATAAAAAACATGGCATATGACTAGTTCCAGGAAGTATTTCCCCAAAGTTAGGCCTATTGTATATGGATCATATAGATATTATCGTATGCATAAACGCATAGGCCCAGCTATTGTTTACAAGCGGGCTGCATAGCATATTGCAGGCAACATGGCATAATGTATGCATATGCATCAGTTCCACTGTAGGCCTATAACCCTTTGGTGGCTAGCAAATATATCTAGTAGGACAAATCACACGCAAATATTATAAGATTTAAGAATTGAACAAAATTAAACTAGAAGTACGGTTAATGAGGCTTCAATAATACGTGTTTCATTAAATGTGGAGAAATAAAGGTAATCAGTGATCTAAATCAGGGAGTGTCCATATCAGGACAATGCTTACAATTCATTTGACTTGCTGTTTATTAACAACATAATTTTTTTATTTTAGAAAAAAAAATTACTGTTCAAGACATTGCAATCATGATTGGTGTCTCAAAGAGAACTGTGGGGTACAGACTACATAAATGAGAGTTCACACGCACTTACACTAAGACCACAGATGAAGAACTTGACAGGAAAATACAGGAGATAATTGCCCAGGATTAGGACTCAGAAGAAAGTGAAAGAGAGGAGACAACGATGAGGGTTTTCACAATTTTATTCACATCCTTCTTCATTCCACTCCAAATACATAATGGCCGAGTGACCCCTCTGGTCCACTCTGCCCAACAACAGCATGCAGGCCAACAGCATGACAAGTTAGCCTCAATCCCATATCTCTTCACTCGTGTCACCAGTGTCTCTATCTCTACTTCAGACACTGGTCATCTTCCCCAGATCAGCTAATAATAACCACCAGGGGACAGAGATTTCACAGCCACTCTCTGTACTGCCGCATCTAGGTGCGTGGGAAAAAGCCAGCTTCTTTCAGAATGATGGCCTCACAGAGTGCAAAATAACTCGATTCATGTTATTACCATTGACGCTTCTGAAAATGAGAAACAAATATCTAGGCTGAATATACACTGATATAAACAGTATGTAGTAAAAATTGTGCTTAGCTCATACTTTTAAAAACTCTATTAAATTAATTATCAATAAATATAAAATTGAAAGTGGAACACTCATGGATACCCTCAGGTTTGTATGACGAGCACTGCGTGCACAAATTCCCATGTGTTGGCAGCGGATGGGCAGGTGTGCATTTAAACACAACTGGCCAATCACGATCTACCTCACCGCTGGTGGCTCATTTATGAACTGCTGGCTGCTGGTTGGCAGACGGTGACGTAACAGACGACAGATACCCCTGGTGTTGGATATGTGTAAGTGCCACACAAAATCTCAGTGGGTGACTGAGACACTCACTGATAGCTGAGTGTACATATCTCTGGATCCTAAGGAATCCCACATATACTATGGTATTCACCAGGTGGCGCATCAGTGCCAAATAACAGTGAATCTTCAACAATAATGATTGCATTACCACGTTCATGTGTGTTGTATCTAACATTGCAATATCTATGTTTTTTAACAATGTTTTATATATTCGAAGTACTAATGTTTATTTATTTATTTGACATTCTATTGAAACATGCGGTGCCTATTTGGATCGACAATATAAATCAATTGAAATTATTAAAATATAATTATTCTGTAGCATTATGTAGGCCTAATGCGGATTATAATCATAAATGATTGAAAAGTCATTTCTTACCCTTCGATATCGCTCGGATCCCGGGGATATCCACACAGCAGGGACAACCCTCTTCTTATATATTGCATATGTGTATAATACATTTAATATATTTACTCCTTTTTAATATAATGACCCAATTAGTTTACCCGGGGGGGGGGGTGAGTGGGACAAATTTCATCCCTGCATTTTGTTGATAGTGTCAATATTTTGGGGTCAAACACTGCCTTGTGACGAAAAAGCTATCATGGAGAATGCTACCGGGAGGTATATTTGTATAGGTTTACCTTCAATAGAAGGACACGTAGTGGCTGCGGGAATTCACGTCCCATGGCAGAATATATGTGATTCTGTTGGACGCCTTGATCCCTTTACCAAAAGGGCTCATTAGGATCATGCGAGATGTCATAAAGATACGGGTTTACACAGTACATTATCCTCTGGCTCTTTGGCATATCATGGACGGTAATCACAAATGTATTAGGTTAATTTAGGTGTGTATTGATTTATGTATATATATGCATGATGTCATATATGACCCTAACAATAATTATTTGTAGTTTTTGACTTAAACGGACGGTTTATTGCCTAGACCTTTAACCATACACACAAAAACAATTGAGCGTGGAAATGCATGCATTTTATATGATTCTTGGGCATTTTCGTTAAAGCTGCATATTATCTAAAAACTGGTAATATATTGACCCGTACAATTCACTGGCACACCGGTATTACAATTATACATTATCAAATTAAAGTTTACCAGAGCCTAGGCCTATATGCTAAACTAATTTGTGATGACCTTGAGGTTGCCATTCTGCAGACGGCAGTTTTAACAAAATCACGTTATTAATAAGATTTTGTGCAATGCTAGTGGAAGCGTCACATGAAGTGTCACAAGTGCTAACTTGTAATGTGAGAGGATGCGTGACATTCACACGACCTGTTGAAACTTGAAAAGAACAATATTCGCTGGTACTTTAATAATGTAACTCTTATCAGTTTTATTCTCTTGAATTTGCAAAGACAGTTGTGGTACAGAAGTCAATTCTTGTGAGTCTAGCTCACCTGCGGTTTTATGTAATGTTTATGACGAATTTGCGTATATGCACATCTTGATCAAAAACATGTACATTAATATTTTCGGATGTTTTAATTTAAGCTGGAGACTTATTATTCATGGCTGTATTGATAGATTTACATGATTTAGCAGATATATTACCTATTTTACTGCTAACTGTGATCGAGCTCACACTGTCTTGGAAGCCTTCAAAGTGGCTGTTTAGAATTGGGGTCTTCCGAAGAGATATGGGAGTGGAGAATCACGATGTCGCTTACTACATGCTGCAACACCCCAGAAGGGGATCTGGTCGTGGGAGCTACATTACTGGCAAGAGTGTGCGCAAGAATAGAGAGATTGTGGCGGGATGTCTACCAAGCGGTTTTTAGATCATTGAAAACTGTTGGCTTACTTGATCCAGACAATGAGCTTGACTTGTTCACTGAAGCATGGAACAACCACAAATTGAGCACCGAGCACAACAAAACTCCAATGCAGCTGTTCATCATTGGTATGCATCAAGTTGCCAATGAATCCGGAATCATACCTTCTGAATATTTTGCTAATGCTTTTGTGATTAATGTTCTACAAGTCATCTCTAAATATGTTTTTTTAGGAATCCGGGATACATCTACATCTTCTTGTACATCGATATTTTGTTTGGATATATTTTTTATATATCCTAAATATGTAGGCTACATTTTTGAAATAAATCATATTATATTTGTCGTTAAAACATTTTTTTAATTCCTATAGTAGGCCCTAATCGAAATTGCCAAGTTCAATATTCCTAACTTTTTACATGCTGAGATCAGTATCGACAGGTCCATGCGTTAGGAAGTGCTTAATTGTACTTTCTCAGGTTCATTGAACCAGTGATTGAATTTCAGATTGAGGACGACGGTAGGGAAAAATCCACCCAATTGCTAAAATTGTGTTAGGCCTACATATTTCGTATGTAAACATTCATATATCGACGGTCAAATACATGCATACAAAATACATATTATTATATACATGTAAATTTTTCAAAATGTGCATGCATGGTGATAATGAACTAGGCCTATATGTAGGTAATCTATCGACTGTTATAAGACATTACAATAATATAATGCGTTAGGCCTACAATATGTAGCATAATTCATCTGATTATCCAATATTTATAATGTAAAAAAAAACTCTTGAGTTTTTTTGTAATATAATTATATAATTATCGTTTTAATAACAAATATAGTGCATAAATCAATGCATGCAGCATTGCGACAATGTGTGACGTAGGCCTAATACCTGAGTTGGCACGTAGGCTACAGTGTTTTTAAGCGAAGTGTTACATATTGGGGTAGTCAGGGCAGATCCAGAAATAAGAACAAAAAGAAGTTATCACTTTTAAAAAAATCTTGGGCCTAACTTTATGATTTGATGTTTGGTGACATACTTCTTTTTTTTGGGGGGGGGGGGGTTAAAAAGAGATGGTGCTTTCAGACGATTTGAACAATTCAGGGATAGGCCTAAATGAGGGATTCTATAATTTTAAGCACCAGCACTGTCCGCACCTTGTAATATTTATTATTGAATATTTTGATTTAATTTCATTACATTAATGCAATGAAAGAAATAGTATGTAAATTTAGCCAATTTTAGCCAAAAAGCCTTGTCCCACATTCTAAATCTCACATAAACAGGTGATATATTCTATACTTCCTGTATTATATATTATATTTGTTTCTGATATAATGTTAGTGTAAAACACTATCTATCAGATTATATACGAGTTTTTTAAAATAATTTTATTGTTTTACCACTTTTTATGCAATTTATGTCTGTCCCACGTTGCAGCGACTCTCCGTAACGCTTATAGTTTTCAGGTAATTTCTATACTTTTTCTGACTAAAATATCACTTGTCTGGTACAAAACAGTTGCGCGAGACCTTCATGCAGTGAATCGTGAAAAAAAAGGATATTAAATGTGTTTTTGTGTAGAAATAATGAAAGGTTTGTGCAAAGGATATTAAATGTGTTTTTGTGTCGAAATAATGAAAGGTTTGTGCAAGTCTTTGGGTGAGTATTTTAATTCAACGTCTCTCCATAACGCGATTTTTTCCACATAAATACTGCCATTAAACTTTTTAGCACCCTACAACCTCCAAGCCTACTACAACCTCATTTGAAAAAAACAAAAATAATCATATTATAGCATAATACATAGATGCTATGCACGATTTAGTGAAAAAAACGTCTCTCCATAACGCGTATTTTCCGTCTCTCCATAACAAAAATAAAAACGTTATGGAGAGAAAAAGCAGTCACAAATTACCCTTTTACTCATTTAAAAATAGGTATAAACCTTTGTGAATTTGGTATTTTAACCAACAAGTGACACTTGTTGAAATAGTAACTTTTCTTTTTGTCTTTTAAATTGTGTTAGCATCGATATTTAGTATTTGTTAATTGTCACTCCATAACAGAAATCATTGTCGTGATGGAGAGACAATGTTCGTTAGGCCTATTATTACTCTCCATAACGGCAATAATCGTAACGGAGAGTAATTCTTATTTCATTACTTAAGGGTTATTGCCATAAAGTGATTCTTTCTAAATTAAGTGATCAACATTATAATAGCGATGTTTAACTACCTGTTAAATATGGTATACTTTTGTAGAAGGGATACTGAGAAATTTAAGTTTGAAGATTACTCCGTAACATAAATTGGTCTCTCCATAACGGTAAATTAGTCTCTCCATAACGGTAAGAAAAATTTCAATTGATAAAATTAAGCATATAAAATTGAAATTAAGCTCTGCTGACAACGCTATGTCAATAAACAAAGCTAAGTTAATATATGTTTAAATTTTTGACAATATTCAGACAATCTCATAAATCAAGGAAAATATCATCACTAGTGCCTAAAATTATAGAATCCCCCAAATATGGGGTAAATTAAGCCCTCTGACTAGTCCACTGTCTATAGTAAAGAAAGCAAAACGCATACGTGATAATACCTAATATGTGCAGTGAAACATCTATATGTGCAGGGAAACGACCAAAGATATGAGAGATTGAATCACCATCCCATTTCTCTGAGATTCACATAGTGGCGTAGAATTGAATGTGCGGGGAAATGTCCACGTACTACCGGAAGTATTTCTTCTCTCCTTGTGATCACATGGCAACTGTCATGTCAGATGTAAACATTCATGGCGGTGGTAAACCATGTCATACGATTGTCAACGTGCCATATTATTTATGACTAAATTTACATGTTGACAACTTCTACGTATGTTGTGGTAAGACGTCTCAACCCTCTTACAACACTTTGTATTCTTTTTTTGTCTCTGACTTGTTTATACTCGCCGTCACATTTACTTGTAATTGTATCGCATGTTTTTCGCCGATTTCTGGAAATTCTGGGTCAATTCTCCACTCAAGTAGGGTGGACAAATTTAATTAGAAATTCAACCATATACAAAATAAACATATGCAGTGTATAGAATGAGCTGATAACAAAACTTTAAACATTTTTAAGATCGACTGGATAGTTGTCGATATATTGATAATTCTATACTGGAAAAAGGCACCCACTTTCTGCAGTTCTGACGGGCCAATCACAGGTTCTGACAAAATACGCTTTCTTAGCCTTTCTTGTCATTTCAGAGCTGTGAAATCGATATAAAATAATTGATAGTTTTGATTCAAGTAACATTTAAGCTAAAGTACACAATATTTATCGAAAAATAAAAACAATATGAATAAAATGCTCAATAAAAAAAGTTAGCCTATACTATAGGCTATAGCCCTTCAAAATCCTGAGATTGCATGTTTTAAAGGCTAAATTTGAACGCGTCCGGGTGATTTTTTGCTAAATCCACCAACTTGACAGGGACATAGTCTGAAAAATATTAATTATATGATTAGAATAAAGTCATTTTTTCTTAACAAAAATCACATAGTCTAGGTTAGATTAATCACATAATATCATTATTTCTACTATCCAGAATTTTTTTTAGATGGACTGAAAAGTCAATATCTTAAATTTTCACAAAATGTCCGGAAAAAACGTCATTTCTAGTGATTTTTCAGTTTTTTGCTCATATTTTGAGGAAAAACATAGGAATCACGCATTATCACTTAAATTTTTAAAATTCAGGTCTTTTCCTTTAACATGATCTATTTAACTTATTTTTTTGGTGCTTTCTAAAATCTAGAATCTAAAAAAAAGCCCGACATGCTCAAAATGTCATAAAATTTCAGCTAAAAAAAATGACAAAAATCTAAAATCAGTTAATTTCATCTCAAGGTTTTTCAGTGCTAAATGACATTGATAGATAATGTTAAAAGTTTACTTGTAGGTTACAATAATCAATTGTAGGTTACAATAATCAAAGTATCAATATAAATAATAACAATGAAAAAAACAATTATAATTGAGAAGTCAAGATCAGGAAATTTTGGAAAAAAATGAGAGAAATGGGCGTTATTTTTGGTAATTTTTCGGTATTTTGTCCATATTTTTGTGAAAAATCATGCTATCACGCATTATCACTCAAATTTCAGAAATTTTAGACATTCCCTTGTTTATTTTTTGGATGAATTCTAAATTCTAGAAACTCCTGTCAAAATACCTATTTTTCAGCCCAAAAATGAGATAAACTGGCCGCCATCAGAATCGCCCAAAAAATTGTAATTGGTCAATTTCAACTTTCGCTTATTCAATGCAAATGCACAGTAATACCTAATTTTTTAAAATATTCATTTTTCATACACTTTCTTTTATGTATCTCCAAAACTGCTAGATAAAATATGCTGAAATGATAATGCTAGAGCTGTTTGTATATGGAGTGTTTTTTGCTTTTTTGTCCTTGTCAAGTCAGCTAATACACTGCTTTGGCCACCCTAACTCAAGACGTCAAGTTCACCCATTTTCATGAAATTAAGCAAGGACTATTTTCGAGTCACCCGCCAAATACCGTGAAATTTTCATCAACAAATGTTATATACTAGGTCAAAAGTTAAACCTTTTGACATGTAGACTAGGCTTAGGCCTCGCCTTGTACTTGTAGGCTAGCCTATTATTATAATTATAACGTACGTTAGTAAATTTGTAATTACGACATCCCCGTATTATAAACCTGTTAAAGTTCATAGGTGAACTAGTTTTTTTTTATAGATACTTTAAATTTAAGCTCTGACTAAGCACCGGAGTTTGTAAACTATAATAGGAAAGATCCCAACCCTCCCGCAGGGGGGGTCAACCGCCCCGTGGCGTAGCCGTAGGGTCGGTAAGACAAAACAAACCCCCCACAGGTGGGGGTCAACCGTAAGTCAAAAAATTGTTTTTGCTTACTGTCCCTATGGGGCAGTTGACCCCACCCTGTGGGGGGGAGGGGGGGTTAGGACCTTTCGTATTATAGTTTTCAAACTCCTATGGACTAAGCAGACTAGAGAATAACGTGTAAAATTTCATGAGAATTGTTTGAGACTGAGAGTTCACTTAGAAATTAATATAATTCATTTACCACAGCCGATGTCATCCCGGAGGAAACCATTTGGTAGCTATCTGCCAATCTGGATACATTCATAAAAAATATTTTTTACTGAGACTGAGTCCTCTGATCATGTTGATAGGTACACTGCCCACCCTAGACACTGCTACTCCGCATGTTAAAATGTGCAGATGGTTGACGTCATATGTCCTCCCGCTCGCAATTTCAAGTATTGTAGTAAGCTTGTGATTGGCCGGCTGTCTTGCTAAAAGTACCCTGATCGGCTGGCGAGAATATTATGGTGGGGGATGTAGACAGACACCTGTGTGGAGCCCAGCAAACGTGAGTATTTGACCCAATGCTGTTTCAATATTGGCCCACTGCCAATGGCGCTGGACCAACATTGAAACAACATCGAGTCAAGTCTTCGTGTTTGCTGGGAGAGCTGTCCGCATTTTGATACACGCGTGCCGTCTGTGTCTGGTTGAAACAGGCTGCACAGTGCTCTGTGTAGTTGATAGGCAAATCGTCCAGATTGTTTCCCTGAGTCTGAGCTGTTAGCATGAGAAAAAAAATATAATCCAAATCCAAGTTTAATATTTATTTTCATTCTTTCTTTACAGGACAACCATAAATTGTTTGCTGACTGAAAACTTCAAGCGCCATGCCGAAAGGAAGAAGTTTTGTTCCATCTGCACAATCAGATGGAATCTGGGTATGGACTAATTTAATATCATATCTGGCAAAAACTGAACTTGAAGCTCTGTTACTTAACCCTTTCAAGCCTGGATTTACCATTGGGTCTGTTTCAAAAGTCATTTTCTGTGTTGGACGGAATTAGATAACAAGATCTAAAATAAAAATTAACCAAACGAAAACTGTTAGATCTACATGTGTGCTAGAAACAGGTATTTGCCCATGTTGCACAACTATGCAGATTGTTTTTATATATTTAACTTAAGTTTTTCATAAAACAGAAATGTGTAAAAGTGTTGGACGGAATGATAAAAAAATAAAACTTGAAGTGTTTTCATTTGGATGTAAATAACAGTATGAGAGAAATAATGTCATATTTCCTACAAAGATTGTTTTTTTAACCTTCTGTCAAAGTGTTGGACGTAATTATTTCACTGTGTTGGACGGAAAATGATTTTTTTCAGCAACACCTCATAATGAAGCCAAAATTTTATTGAAAGAACATGTACTAGCATGGAATATATTTCACATAAAAAAATGGTAGTTGAAGATCGAGAACATGAGGAAAAAATGAAATACATATATATCATGAATGTATATATTCCGTCCAACACCAGAACAAATTCTGTCCAACACCGAATACAAAGTTTTTCATTTTCAAATTCGAATTCGAATGGAAACCTAACCAATAACAAGAAGAATATGAAGTTTGGACGAATACCTTCGTCCAACCTTATTGACGTTGTAACTGATCTTGCTATGTTTTATTATTATTATTTTATGAGCAAAAATAGGACGGTATTTCTCCTTCAGTTTTCATGAGTATCACTTCAAATATTCACACAATATCCCTTAGATATTGAGGATGTGTACTATGACTTTTATCATGTTTATAGACTTAGTCGATCGATCGCGATAGTTGAGCTGGATCTAATACATGTTTTTCAAGATCACTATGCGGTTCAATGTTGGTTTAATAATGTTCATGTTGGGTGATGCACGAGTTATTGCTTGAATGGCTGGATCACGAGAGTCGATACTCAATAATGGTCCTTTGTAATAGGCGACTGGAAGTTCTGACCTTTTAAGCACTACTTAAATTTGATAATTAAAATACGTTTGTCCAATCGAGTTTCCTTGCCAGTCCAGCGTCTCAGATTGTGGGCTGGCCCAGCATTGCACCAACATTAGGTGTTTGATATGGACAGTAGAAATTATTTAAATGCTACATTTGACAATTAAAATAACAGATATAATTCCATCAAACACAAAACATTGATGCAATGTTGTTTCGATAGTGTAAAGCCTATTGGGGACTTTTGTACACTGAAGTTTAAGTTTGAAGTCTGTAGTTCAAAGTCTTATGTTTGAAGTGCCAAGTCTTAAGTCCGATATCGGCAGTCTGCTGTCAAAAGTCTCAAGACCCGAAATCACAAATCTGAGGTCTAAAAGTCTGATAACGCAATGTTCAAAGTCTGCTGTCCCAAGTCTGCTGTCCCAAGTCTGCTGTCCAGAGTCCCAAGTCTGCTGTCCCAAGTCCGCTGTCCCAAGTCTGCTGTCCCAAGTCTGCCGTCCCAAGTTTACTGTCCCAAGTCTGCTGTCCCAAGTATGCTATCCCAAGTCTGCTGTCCCAAGTCTGCTGTCCAGAATCTCTTGTCCCAAATCTGCTGTCCCAAGTTTGCTGTCCCAAGTCTGCTGTCCCAAGTCATTTTTAATTTTTGTGCTGCGCATTCACCAGTTAGGCTAGATATAAAGACAAAATTCCTGATTTCTAATTATGGACAACCATGCCAAAAATAAGAAATACAGGAATTTTGTCTCCATATCTAGCCTAACTGGTGAATGTGCAGCACAAAAATTTAAAAACTTTTGTAGTTCTAGTCTATGGACATGTTTACATCATTATGGTCATATTATTAAGCAAAAATAAAATCACTGATTGTTTGATGATTTTAGACCTGGGCATGTCCCTTTAAATTGACTTCAATATTTGTGATAACTAATTTGCACGATAATCTGTGCTAGATAGGTAGACCGTTAGTTAGTGTTACTGTAAACAGAATGTAAGCCTTCAGGGAAGTATTTACCCTGTAAAAATTTTATCACTCGGGCAGGGTGGGGGATTATGGTGGCCGGCTGGCCTCTTCTTTCTTTCTGAAATCATCATAAATGTTTTAAGTTGGCTTTTCAGCTTCATTTGAATACCTATGTTATGGGTGATATCTTCATTTGCAGATGATGGGCCAACATTAAAGCGGTATTGGCACTACATCTCGTTTTTGTTGGGTCATAACATAACTATTATTACACATGTTACCTGTTTTTTTTCCAGCAAACAAGATACATTGATCCAATGTTGTTTCAATGCTGGTCCACCGTCTGCAACGCTGGCCCAAGATTTAAACAACATTGGGTCAAAGGCTCTTGTTTGCAAACATGATGAATATTTTAATAATGGGACAATAATTTATGAAGGAATAATTACGAATAACCACTGACTGTTAACTGTGTTTTGTTGTCTATGTTTAATAAAATTTGTTCTTGTTTGTAGTATTTCAAATGACGTATAATTATATATTATATAAAATGGGTATAATTTTGGGGAAGCCGATGTGTGAACGCTCAGCAATATATAGTTGGTCTAATGCTTAGACCCTGTCAGCTAATAATTTATACAACGTTGTGTGAACGTCTTTTTACTACATCTTTGTCCATCAAGTTGTCGGCTACCGGCAGACTCCTTGATATCACGTATATATATGTGCTATGAGTACGCGACCCCCTTCCTCCCTGGCCAACTTCGACAACCCAGACAAGATGACATGAGTGTGGCCTTCCACACTGCAGTCAGTAAATCAGTGACGTCATAATGAATATTCATGTTGCTCGCACCCCTCCTGTTCTTATAGCTTTAACGCACATCTGTTGTCAAGGTCAGATCAGTGGTCACCGTCTGACTGTCAGACCTGATGCAGGAAGATGTTTACTATGGAGAGGGGTATTAAACCTAACCTCTAGAGACAATGGGCAGGCTAAGACGTCACAGAAACAGGGGCAGAATGTCTGCCAGTGATTCTGAGTTGACACTCTACATTATTATATCACTGATAGACGTACCTTTAATAATGCAGGGTGGAATCTAGTCCACTTGTTTCTCTGCGAGATAGGCTGGAAACAATAGAAAAAAGGAGTGGGCAGTGACTATAGGCCTACATGTACCTAAAGAAATCAACCACCCAAAGAAATTCACTGGGAATAAAAGTCTAGCTGCACGTTCACGCCGATAAATTAACTAGGAATATAGTGAAATAAAACCACGTGTCAAGCTGTAGCTGCAGGCTCTACACAGTGCGGCTTGACACAGTAAGGCTTGAAACAACGAGACCGTCAGTTCGAATCGGTCTGCGACCTCCGGGGGGAGGGGGGTAGCTTATTTGGGAAGATGGCTGAACTGCAAAACAACATGCATTTACTATTAACTGCTATGAGCAGCCACTCTTATGAGCAGCCAACCTCCTATGGGAGGCCACAGCACTTGGCCATTCCCCAAAATGACATTTTGTATACAAATGCACCTCCCATGTGCAGCCACCTGCGTTAAACCTATACATTCGTTAAACCTTCACATTCGCATAAAAATGTTAAATTCAATATTTCACTTGAAGATATATGTCATAATATTGGGAGCTAGATAAAACACTCTCATCACCTGTAATTTATACAATATGATTTAAAAAGGTGTGTTAAAGATCTTTCATAATAATAATAAAATGACGCCACCCGTTTTATTCTTGAACATTCTAGCTGACTGATTTTTTTGTAAATACACCTATTATCGTCCACCTTTTAACAATCTTCTTTATGGATTTACAAGCCTATGCACAGGACAGATTTATTTATTGTGAGTGGTGCTGATGTAGCATATAGTAAAAAAAAATACTTTACAATTTCATGGTGAATGATGCTGTGCTGGAATATCTAAATTTAAAATAACAGAAATTAAGGATATATGAAAAAATCAATCATCAGAGTAGGAAAGTCAGCTAGACTATCAGGTAAACTATTTTCTGAATGGAATTATTCAAATTTTTATTTAGGTTTATCTATTTTTTAAGTAGAAAACTTTGTAAATTTAGTGTTCTTCTGGCTCCCAACATTATGACAGATCCCACTATACATGCTATAGCTTCAGGTGTAAACATTTTAAGTGAAAATATACCTTTAAAAGGCCACTTTTCCTGTGTCTGTACTTACTGTTTAGAGTTTACTGGGAATTTTTCATAATATGTATGAGACATTTGCCATTGAGACAAAGTTTGGACAATATTTCAATATTTTGTTTGTTCACAGGGTGTCAGGAAAAATAACATCAATGATGGTCATTTTAGCAACAGTAAGAAATACATCATTGGTGTCATATGGATAGTCTCGTCCTTAATGTGTAATAATGTAGCAATTACACAAGACTTGTATCGTGTTCAATTTAGCAATTCGAGGCACCGGGAATGTATGATTGGTAGCAGTACTTTTTTTGCCCGAGCCTGGGGAGGGTCATTTGGAATCTTTTCCGTCTGTTACATGCTGTACGGCATGTTACCGAAACACTAGTTTACAGAGATTATCCTAGGGAAGCTGCAGCCTTTACTTGTCTTGGTATAACCTTCAGTTGCATTGCCAGCGGTGTACTCCAGTTTCTCTGCTCAACAGCAGTAGCGTTACCTATGCAGCTCCCGCATCAGTATGTGCGGTGTTGGCCATGGTACGGTCTTAAACTACCGACAATAGCGTGTGGTTTTTTTTACAATAATTAGTTCTCTCGTGTAGGATAAAATTTGCTACCCTCAGCTATTTTTACTCTGAGGACTAGAGTACATGCCCAGAACCCCTTTTCAGGCGAGTGAAGGAAAAACACTCTCAGTAATCCCACCATTCCCCATAATCACCCGACTGCCTACACTGGGATTCAAGTTCTATTCTGCTATAACCCGGCCTCTCGTCATTACTAATAAGTTTAGCAATCACGAGAGGTCAGGTTCTAACCCGGGTCAATCAATATGACTGCATCACAACGTGACCCCAATGGCTCATTCCTCCGGTTGTGGCTCGAAACTCAGAGGTACTGGAGTGTGCAGTGCTGTTTATGGTACTGTGCACTATAAATAACCCTTGATGTCATTCGATAAGAGTAGGGAACAGTCCCGACTTCGGGTTTCCTTCTGATTGCCATGATTCTGCCATGATTGTGCAGAAATCGACATAAAGCAATACTCACTCACTCACAATCACAACATAGCCCGGGTTACTGTGAACCTGGTCACCACTTGATGGATCATATGTTTACACAAAATTCATTTTATCAATGGACTGACATATCATCAATGGACTGACATAGCCCGGGTTACCGTGAACCTGGTCACCGTGTGATGGATCATATGTTTACACACCATTCATATCATCAATGGGCTGACATAGCCCGGGTTACTGTAAACCTGGTCACCGAGTGATGGATCATATGTTTACATACCATTCATCTCATCTCAATGAACTGACATAGCCAGTGTTACCGTGAACCTGGTCCCAGCGTGATGGATCATATGTTTACACACCATTCATATCATCAATGAACTGACATAGCCGGTGTTACCGTGAACCTGTACCCAGCGTGATGGATCATATGTTTACACACCATTCATCTCATCAATGGACTGACATAGCCCGGGTTACTGTAAACCTGGTCACAGCGTGATGGATCATATGTTTACATACCATTCATCTCATCAATGGACTGACATAGCCCAGGTTACTGAGAACCTCGTCACCGCATGACGGATCATATTTTTACACACCATTCATCTCATCAATGGACTGACATAGCCCGGGTTACCGAGAACCTGGTCACCACGTGATGGATCATATGTTTACACACCATTCATCTCATCAATGGACTGACATAGCCCGGGTTACTGTAAACCTGGTCACCACGTGATGGATCATATGTTTACACACCATTCATCTCATCAATGGGCTGACATAGCCGGTGTTACCGAGAACCTGGTCACCACGTGATGGATCATATGTTTACATACCATTCATATCATCAATGGGCTGACATAGCCCGGGTTACCGAAAACCTGGTCACCGCGTGATGGATCATATGTTTACACCCATTCATCTCATCAATGGGCTGACATAGCCCGGGTTACCGAAAACCTGGTCACCGCGTGATGGATCATATGTTTACATACCATTCATATCATCAATGGGCTGACATAGCCCGGGTTACCGAAAACCTGGTCACCGCGTGATGGATCATATGTTTACACCCATTCATCTCATCAATGGGTTGACATAGCCCGGGTTACTGTAAACCTGGTCACCGCGTGATGGATCATATGTTTACACACCATTCATCTCATCAATGGGCTGACATAGCCCGGGTTACTGTAAACCTGGTCACCGCATAATGGATCATATGTTTACACACCATTCATCTCATCAATGGACTGACATAGCCCGGGTTACTGTAAACCTGTTCACCACGTGATGGATCATATGTTTACACACCATTCATCTCATCAATGGACTGACATAGCCCGGGTTACCGTGAACCTGGTCACCGTGTGATGGATCATATGTTTACACATCATTCATATCATCAATGGGCTGACATAGCCCGGGTTACTGTAAACCTGGTCACCACGTGATGGATCATATGTTTACATACCATTCATCTCATCAATGGACTGACATAGCCCGGGTTACCGAGAACCTGGTCACCGCATGATGGATCATATGTTTACACACCATTCATCTCATCAATGGACTGACATAGCCGGGGTTACTGTAAACCTGGTCACAGCGTGATGGATCATATGTTTACATACCATTCATCTCATCAATGGACTGACATAGCCCGGGTTACCGAGAACCTGGTCACCGCATGATGGATCATATGTTTACACACCATTCATCTCATCAATGGACTGACATAGCCCGGGTTACTGTAAACCTGGTCACAGCGTGATGGATCATATGTTTACATACCATTTATCTCATCAATGGGCTGACATAGCCGGTGTTTACAAGAACCTGGTCACCACGTGATGGATCATATGTTTACATACCATTCATATCATCAATGGGCTGACATAGCCCGGCTTACTGTAAACCTGGTCACCACGTGATGGATCGTATGTTTACATACCATTCATCTCATCAATGGACTGACATAGCCCGGGTTACTGTAAACCTGGTCACCGCGTGATAGATCATATGTTTACACACCATTCATCTCATCAATGGACTGACATAGCCCGGGTTACTGTAAACCTGGTCACAGCGTGATGGATCATATGTTTACATACCATTCATCTCATCAATAGACTGACATAACCTAGGTTACCGAGAGCCTGGTCACCGAGTGATGGATCATATGTTTACATACCATTCATCTCATCTCAATGGACTGACATAGCCGGTGTTACCGTGAACCTGGTCACAGCGTGATGGATCATATGTTCACATACCATTCATCTCATCAATGGACTGACATAGCTCGGGTTACCGTGAACCTGGTCACAGCGTGATGGATCATATGTTTACATACCATTCATCTCATCAATGGACTGACATAGCCCAGGTTACCGAGAACCTCGGATGACAATGTCACTTAAATAACCATTAGTGCCGAAAAGGGACGTTAAGCAATATTCTAAAACTGCTTCTTGACATAAATTCATAGAAAGAATATGCCTACATTAATGGTTGCTCGCATTAGTTATATGGGATAAACACTTGGTTACATTTCATTGGCTCAACAGTGGAGCCAATGCAGCACCCGCATCAGTGCTGGCGCTGATGTAGGCCGTGGTAGCCTTAAATAACCGGCAATAGCGTGTTTGACATTAGGTCTCTCACGTGGGATGAATGGAGTTACCCAGAGGGAGTGATCCTTCCTATTGTTACTCTGGGGACTATCCGACCCGAGGATAGCGGAGCTGCGCGAAATGCCACAGAGTTTCATCATTAAATTGTACAGCGAAACTCAAGTCTCCGGCCGTCTGGGCATGTCTGGGGGTATATCCCCTAGACATGCCCAGAACCCCTTATCGGGCGAGCGAAAGAAAACGCTCTCAATAACCCACCATGCCCTATCACCCCCACCCTCACATCATCATCTGTACATCATTCATCTCATCAATTGACTACAACGTTTTTATCGTATTCTAATGTCACCTAACAGACCTTTTGTGCTGAAAAGTGACGTAAAGCAATGATTTACTACTACTACATTTCCCGAGGTTATAATGTCTTTGTGAAGTAAAGTAGCACTTAAAAAACTTTGACATTGTTTATTTTCGTCTAGCATTGATATGACATAATCAAGGAGTCTGTCAACTGTTTAATGACGCAGTTAATCCAAAGTTTTGTCATTATCGTTTGTTGCATCATGATTTGAATCCAACAAAAAATGTCAATATGTGCTCTTAGACATATAATATGTCTTAAAGTGCTAATCATGTCCATAGCCGTTTTCACCCGTTGCATTTATCCCACAAAACCTGAAGTAGAAATGATGATTACATTTGCTAAACCGGCATATGTTTTAATTCAATGATTCAAATTGTATCTATGAAGTAACGTTTACTCACATGTGGTTCGCAATAGCGAGACAAAACATATTGTGGGCCAAATTTAAATTCATGATTTAGCTTAACCATTCTTATTATGGGATATCAATTGTTAGGGACTTTCACCAACTTGATCTGCGTAAATCAAAATGCATAATCATCAATCAGGCATCCTTGTCTGCTCATTATCATACTAGATCTAGTGATAAGCTGATTCTACCGACTCAGGTTTATCACTAGATAGTATGGAAATGAACATGTGAATGACAGCTAGACAACAGATACGTGACTATATTATATCACATTGCAAAATCTTTTATACATGGATTTGCAAGATTTAGTTGTTGTCCATGTGACAGCTCCATGTATTCCATGACGACATCTTCAGATTTTAAGTCACGGATAAGAAGTTATGTTCTCCATTCCAAGCCTTCTGGGGGAACTTATTATTGTTCATTCAGCATGTTCAGTGTATGCTCATGATGATATAGTGCGAAATCTCTATGAATATACCTTTGCTGATCGGAAATCACAATAGAAGTATGCTGATCACGTATTACTTTGTCTTAGTCACAAAAAACTAGTCATAATAGTTTCAAGAACAGTTTTAGGAAATGATAACAACACTTATACGCAGTCAGCATGCAATCGTGTAATAACATTAGATGCTCTATAGCTAGGTTTTATGTTGACGATGCATGTTCAATATGTTTTTATAATATAATTTCTTGTCTTTAAGTTTCAGCATCGAGGGCTACCAGAAACACAAATTAATAGAGAAAGTGGAACTAGTACAGGGTTAATGTTAACTGCTCCCTTTAAAGAAACCACTTCTGTCTATCCTCCTTCTCCACCTGAGCCTTATCACTGTAAGAATGAGGTAAGTTATCGCAACTGTTATTAAGTTTTCAAAATGTGATATCTAAATTTAAAATCAATCTTCTAGATGTATTTAACTGAAGTAGATACTACGACACACACACGTTGAATAACAAGCAATATTACTACCCGATCAGCTCTTCATTCTTCTTGTATCTTATTTTAAATACATTTATGTTGATGTTCTATCTACAGTTGTAATGTAATAAACATGATAAAGGCATGAGAATATTTCTACTGCACGAACTGACATTTTGGCAGAAAAGTGTTATTGAACTTGCCCCTTTTTAGTGATTATTTGCATTAATTATTTTGCAGAGAAACTTCAAGACGTCTAACAACTTCTCAACTCACGATAACAGACATTCTTTTCAAGATCATGGAGTTTACTTCGCAGATGTAAGTTTACTCTTGTTTAGGCCTGTTGATAGCAATATTAGTCTCATAGCTTGGGCCAGTCCCTTTAATAGATAAGTATGCGATGCACGATATTACTATATTTAATACAAGGTCGATCATTTAATGCGTTTACAACAAGCACATCACTGAATAATAAACAGAGCGGTTTTTGTCATTCTGGAGTAGGAGACCTATTCCAATTGTTGACAATTATAATGTTTTGGACGTCACTTTTACTCATTAAGCACGGATGCAACTAAAAATATCGGGTGGTGTGACCTTTTATTCATTCTAATTTCATGCACATAAGTGTTGCAATCAATTAATTTGTGATATATTCATGAATGTCGATTCATGCGCCTTTTCTTTTTATTTGTCTAAGTTTCAAATATTCTATAAACTATTTCTGTTGGTGCCAATTATTCTTTTTTTTTAATTTGTTTCATTATATTATATATTTGTAACATACGTATATATACATTCTGCAATATTTAATTTTATATATTTGAATAAATAAGCAGTATAACTTCAAAAAAAAACGATTTGCCATAATTTTATTGAAATTTTGAAATACATATATCTGATCGACCTCTGTATATTCATAAAACTATAGTTTTATGGTATATTTGATAGTGGTACATATCGGCGTATAATGGCGGGCTTTGTTTGACGTCATGTTTGAAACTAACATTATTTGTGATCACACAGGGACGTTTTGAACGTACATTGGGCCGTGGAATGACAGCACCAGATTATCGACAACATTCCACCGACAAAGATTCACTTGCACATTTGGGAACAGGACAACCGTATGGCGGTGATTATAACACAGTCTATGGGAGAAATTTTACCGGTCGGAAGTGCGAGAAAGCTCCGTCCACCAGACGTTTTCCAACAGTTCATCCTGCTGTGAAAGAAGGCCTAATTTTACCTGATACGAAGACAACCAGTTGGTTTAAGGACCCAGAAGTCCCACATAAAACTCCCACACACGTCCTTGCTATTTCACAAGAACCATTTCTCAGACCTAATCGATGGAAGTATTCTTATCATGGACTACATAAGTGTTATCCACAGTACAACACAATTGGACACACCAGAGAAAATAAATTTCCTACATGGCTACTTGATTGTCCTTCTGAAAAAAGTAACCAAGTACCAATTAAGACATAATTCGTATTCGTGTTTGCGTTCATTAGCAGTATTTAATGCATTGCGTTGTTGATTTGTTTGTGGAGCACTGCTGCGTGGTATGCTGATTTATTTGATGTGTAGCCTCTATACATTTCTCGTTTGCTTGAAGAAAAATCTTAGTGTGACATCCCAGCAAACACCATACATCAACCCGATGCTGGTCCAATATTGGTCCTTCAGTGGCGTTGGCCCAACATTGGGCTGATGTATCGCGTTTGTTGAGATATTTCTGCTATTCACCATAGTTTTCTGCAAACACGTAACGTTAAACTTTATTTGTCTATAGTGTTGGCCCAGCGTTGTAGCATGTGGACCAGCATTAAAGCAACATTGGCTGCACGACGTCGTTGAAGACGAGGGTGTCAGTATGATATAGATGCATCATTAGAGTCAGGGAATAATATAGCCTATTATGTGCCAAACAAGATATCATGCCAAATACATATATTGTGTTCCATTATAAGTTATACATGTTTTTGAGATCTGGAAAATTTTAGCCAGACTCATGTCATTTCAGTGATACATATCTTGATTACAATATACCTAATTTATTATGGCCTAAAACGCATATTATATATAGTCTGAACAATTAAAAGGTATAAGGGCTTTAAGCTGATCAAATTATTTTTCAAGAGTAAAATAATATGCCTATACATGTACTAGCAGTCAAGCAAAGACTTGGGTAGTGAGGACAAGAGGCCTTACGATTAGAATTCATATATGTTAGTGAATACAATTTATTCAGCATTGAAACAGTATTAAGCGATAATGTGATATTTAACTCGAGCTATATATTATGCAACATTTACTTTGTGAAAATGTCACAAAAGTTGTGGCTACAGCACATAGATTTACTTTGTTGCTGTTTTTGTTATTTAGTTCAACCTTCATTTTACCGTGTGATATTATAGCAATTCTATAAAATTATGTTGTGATTGAAATAAAAAAAATTATGATGACACCGTTTCTAAGACATTATTTTTATGACATGGATAGAATAGTCACTCTACATTGCACTCTTACGTGACACTTCGTTTCTACAAACGCGGCTGGCTACAATGAAATGGGAGGGTGAACAACATCGACGGATTACCAAAAAAAAATTTCAAGTTATTTGACGTAGGATTAATGAAACAGGAAGAACACGTCTATCATATCAGCTGAAATGAAATAACCCCACTCAGGCGTGTAGCCAGCCGTACGCCAGTACGCACGTGCGTACACATTGTAAGGGAGAGTAAAAAAAAAAATGACCCATCAAAAAAAGAAGCAACAAGTTAGCAGACTAGCCTACATGTACATGCGCACTTAGCAGTCTATTCTTTATGTGGTGTTGCATAAAACGCCGGAAAAGTAGGATACAAATGCAATAGGCCTAAATGTTTCTCTTTTCAATAAAAGTCACAAATTCACGACATGTATGACTATAGTGCCGCTAAACTTGCCGTGGACGAGCCCACACCGTAAAGATGTGGGACCGTGGATTACTACATTCGTTTTACCCGGGGAAATCAATTTTTTTCAACCAGGCAGTCAATGAGATCGATATCCACCCCAACGTGGAAAAATGCTAATAACATTATACTGTTTTTTTTTACAAATGAGCTGAGCGTACGATGTATACAAAATAACCTTTTATTAACCTGATTAATCGAGGCAAGTCTTAGATATGAGCGTCCAAAGAAATGTCCCACTTTTTTACCCTTGAGTGGGCATTATAATCTGTGGCAGTTCTGTTTCAGCAACGTTATGGGGCTAATTCTAAACGATATATTTTTGTACCTGCACTGCACTGTGTTAAACAAGTGATAGGCTGCACAATGACATGTATACATGCCTAAATCCCATGCTACACTGACCAGCTTCTCAGACGTGAAGATATTGGTGACAAGAGTGAAATCCCATGCAGGCATTCAACCACTGTTATACTAATGTCGGTTCATTGTCTACGACACTGGCCCAACATTAAAACAATATCGTTTCAACATCTCATGTTTGCTCAGGGCTGATTTATGCCTATCACAGCGAATCATGTAACCAGGTAATAAGGATCAAATAACGTTTTCGTAAGCTATAGCCTGTGACACGTGTAAGGTTATCTGTTTTGTATACTGTCTGGCAGCTGGCATAGTAATAAAAATCATGGATATAGATCTGTATGCCTAATAATAATAGTTGTTTCATCTTTTAACCCCTCCACATACTCTAGCCACTAATTATGTATGACTAAAAAAAATTGAGGGCCATTAAATATTTTATTTACAACATGTCCTTCAGACAATTATTTATTTCATGAAAATTAAATCTCAAAATATTTACTTCAAAAACACTCCACCCCCCCCCCCCCCCACCGCGATTGAGTGGTGGCCCCCTTATGACCAATCACAGAATGTCCAGCTTACCTATTATTAGTTCTCACAAAGACACTACGTAGACTACATAGTCAAATGCTGGATCCGCCATGTCTAATTTAAAAAAAGTTTAGGCTATGTATGGATAATCGTACTTGACCAAAAATAATCAGTAAATTTCAAGATGTGATCACTGAGTAAAATTATTTAAATTATATTATAACTTGATATAATTCAATTTAAAATTTTGTTGCTGTATTTAATTTTGAAATTTTACAAAAAATCAATATCTTTACCGCAAATACCATCAGATGCCACCATTTGCGATCTTTTTTTTCAAATTTTCCTCGGGGGAGGCCCCCCGGACCCCCCCCCCCCCCACACCGTGTCCGCTGGGCTGCGCGTAGCGGGTATGGGGGTTCCCCCCATAAAATAGCAGCAATGAATTAGGGAAAATCCACTCCCTCCCCGTTTCGGAAAAGCTCTGTAAATCCGTACCCCTAGCGTTGTGCGTAGACTACACATGTTCATAACCCTGGCTACGCCCCTGCCACTGCCCTTTTCATCTGTTCATGTGACGGGTCACATTAGTTCTGCTAGTGTCCTGTAACGTACTTAGTATGGCCTACGTTTAGCTAGAGCTGTTATGCACATTGTGAGATCTATATATCGTCAGAATGTTAGGCCTACATGATGGTACGTAGGTCTACGGTGGATAATATAAGAGGATACATAATAATTTATTCTAAATTGCTCAAATTAGCCAAAATTCAAAATGGACACGATAATTTACATACCAATAGACCCAATAATAATATAGGCCTATATAAGCCCCCCGATGTTACGGCCGGGACTCGCTCGTTTAGAACTGCTGCTGCACTATTAGGCCTATCCTATTATACCTTAAAAATGCACTGGACCTATATTGAAATAAATACTTATTTATAGTTGCGAAAACCCTATCACTTGTCTATCATTTGAAAAAATCATATTATTTTTAATTTTGGTCAATATAATAATTAAACTTGCCACTACCTCCCTTAAAAATTAGATTCATGATAGCCCCCAACATTCAAGTTGAATATTATCCTACGAGTTAGGGTCTACCATAATTTCGATCACTTGAAAATGGGCATAATATTTAAGAGTCACTTGATGCAGTGGCGGATTCAAGAGGGGGGGGGGGCGACATGGCCCTTCCCCGTCCCTCTTTCATCAGCAGAATTGATTATAAAATTGCAATTTTTTTTATTTTGAAAGTTATTTTAATCATTCTAACCTCAGAGATGCAGCGAGGGTTTACCTGAGCGATATCTATGTGAAGAGAATGCTAATTGTATAATACAGCCAAGGCCTAGATTATACAGCCTAGATCGTCGGACAGATAGGTCGTCGGACCAATGGGTCGTCGGACAAATGGGTCTTCGGACCAATGGGCCGTCGGACTTATGGGCTGTCGGACTATAGAGCGGTCCCCCTACCATTGAGCATGGTGCATGACTAAAACTGCAGAGGAATTATCAGAAACTGTTAGATGTGATGATACTGAGAGCAACGAAACTCAAGTGATAAGAGCGCATGTTCTGAATGAGTTAATTGATCATATGAAGTGAATCGTGACTCAAGAATCACTAGGCCCTATCTATGGCTGACATGACTGTCATGACTAGGCTACTTTATAAAGGCATCAACTTGCTGCTTTGGGCTTTTCTTCTACTCGCTGTTATCAGGGAATAGGCCTACCACATGTAGGCCTACAGGCGCAGATCCAGAGTGGGGACGCAGTCGCACGCTCACCCCTTTTTGTGCCATTTTTTTTTAAAGTCCCCTAAATTTGCCTGAATATGCCGAAAAAATCTTGGGTGCGAGCCCCCGAACCCTCTTCGCCCCTCCTTTTTCAAATCCTGGATCCGCCCCTGAATGCATGTCTCCATGAAGATAATGAAAGATTGCTCCCTGATATCAAATCAATACGAACAAATTGTGCTTGGTCCCCAATTGTATTTGGTGATGATCTCAGCAAATTTTCAATTCAATTTTCAATTCAGTTTGCTTATTTACGCTTGAAACATACATACATGCAAATAATTATAAAAATGCAAAGGAGACCAGCAAAAGGCTTATGATAAGCCGCTTCCATGCAGGCCACCCTTCAATAAAGTAATATATATAGTTTCTGAAAAACTGCATACGTCGCGGGGAAGACGGAGAGACAAAAAGACGGCCAATAATAAAATAGTAACATTATTGCGGAGGGAGAAGCAGACAAATACGAGTGAAGTCGATGTATCAACGCAAAAACAGAGACACAAATTAAATATATTAAGAACGTTAAAATTAGCGGACTGCATGGATATAAAATATAATAATACGATATTATATAACAACCTTCACCTTGGCCAAAAATAGGGCCAAAGAGGGCCAGCGTCCAAAGTGCACCGTGTATTACGAAACAGCAATTTTTGAACAGATATAGCAGTTTGGTAATAAACATATTGAGTTGTATGCATTTACAAGAAAACCTTTAAGATATACTGAAAATCCTTTTCGACTATGAGTTTTTATTTTATCTGTTATAAGGCTGCTTGATTTATTTAAAATATCCGGAATACAAAAACGTATACATTTTTGAGCAAATACATGTTTTACTCGTGCAACTGAGTAGTTTCTTTTTTGTCTAATGTTATGATGGTAGATTACTGGTTGTAAAAGTAAAGACATGTTAATGAAATATGCAGGTAAATTGTTATTTATCAGGTCAAAACAAAACGTTAACAGTTGAAGCTTGAACATACCATCAATTTTAAGCACATTTAGCTTCTTAAAGAGGGGCTCGCTGTGAGAGAGGTAACCACTCGAACATATAATTTGCATGGCTTTCTTCTGTAATTTTAAAAAAATTTCCTGGTTGAAACCCCAGCACTTAAGACCATAAAGTATATGTGGTTTAATCAGCCCATTATATATGGTTAAAATAATTAAAGGAACCATGTGTTTAAGCCGGTACATAATTCCTATAATATTTAAAATTTTAGAAGCTATTTTGTTTATGTGTGAATCCCATTTTAAATGCTTGTGTATTGTTAACCCTAAAAAATTAAATTCATCAGCAAACTCTATTTTGATATTTTCAATCTCTATATTTGGTATATTCACTTGTTTTTGAGGCATATGAAATACCATGCATGAATTTGGATTTTTTTATATTGATTGATAATTTGTTCAACTTTAACCAGTCTGCAACTTTTGTCAATTCCAAATTTAAATTTTTGGAAATATAATTACCAAAAACATCTAATGTGGAGTATAAAGTAGTATCATCAGCATAAATAATCATCTTAAACAGTTTACTGGCGTTGCATAAATCATTAATAGCCTATATATGATAAATAGAAGAGGGCCCAATATAGATCCTTGAGGCACACCAGTGGATATACGATACATATCAAAATTAGTTTGATCATAAGAAACATATTGAGTTCTATTTTGTAAATAGTCTTGAAAAAGTTTTAACTCTACTGACTTTATACCATAATAATTTAATTTCTGAAGTAAAATAACGTGATCAAGAGTGTCGAATGCCTTTGAGAGATCTAAGAAAATGGATATTGATATTTTGCCTTTATCAAGATCTTGAGTGATTCTATCAATTAGTTCAATCGATGCTAACTCAGTAGAATGACCAGCCCTGAAACCATACTGACTGTCATATAAAAGTTTATGTTCATTTAAATATGTATTCAATTGAGGGAAGGAGTGTTCTCGACATGAAAAGAAAATAGAACCACCGATTAGGCCTATTCTGGCCCCTATTATCTTCAAGGCAGCTGTTAACTTCGTAAAGAATATTTAATTGGTGTCGTTGTTCTAACGTTACCTCATGCCATTTACAGTATTTTCTTCTGAATCTCAGCAAAGTTGCCGCATGACTAGTATGTGAAAAATGTCATGAAGATTGGTTCAGAAATGCCTGAGGAATCCGAATCATCCGCCATGGTTAATGAAATTATTGTTAATCTGACTATTGTTTGGGATCTTGCTAGCGTATTCAGACACAATGTCATCTGGCAGTCGGCCTACGGGACTATCCTATCTATAGACTAGGCCTATCTTGTAGTTTCTCCCCTCCCTCTTTACCAGTGTTTATTTCGGGAATATAGGCCTACTAGTGGGGGTGGACTAGAGGTGCTGCCAGAAATTCAGCGTTCACTCTAATCTATAGGCCTACCAGTATAGGCCTACTGGAGACTATAATCTTCACAATACATTACTCAGACACTCCCTCTGTACACTACAATAGCCTATAGATAGCTTAGTGTGTATTATAGTTTTTGTTACACAAGTTATTTATTAGTCATTTTATTTTGTGACGTCATAATTAGCAACAAACCATTATGACGCTCCTATCATGCCTATTGTTTGTTTCTGGATCATGACTTGAGATAACTCTTCTGACTGTTTCGTGGTACTCCACGGCATTTCTGCCTTGCAATTAATTAGCCAAAAGTCATTATCCACTGGAGTATGAGCAGTATTATAGGGGGGGGGGGGGGGGATTAGGTAAAGGTGATTAGTAGGCCCTATGTGGATGGCCTATAATAATGATAATAGGCCTACATTTGTATAGAGCCTACTGCGCTATACACAAATTTTTCCGAGGCTCTGCATGCACAATAATTATTATAATTCATTACCGTAGCCTACCTGGTATTCTGTAAACAGGATCACATGTATGTTCTATACATACCGTTATAAGTATATTGTATTGGTTAAATTTAATTAGATAGACGTAGACCACAGTAGGTAAAAAAATTGCATTTGCTTTGTGGATTCGTTACAACCCAGCACTTAAATTGGCTTTTGCTATTCGGTGGGACGCGGTCGGCTAACTGAGATTCAAACATTTTTTTATTCTTGTCGGTCTGTCTGTCTGCTTCCAGTCTGCTGGCTGTTTTCTTCTTTTTTCAAAAAACAAATATATTTTTGTAGTTCAGCGTGTGTTGTTCATGAGGATGCGATCGAGTAATCTGGTCACAAGGTATCCTCGCCAAAGGTAGGCCTAGTGAGTGATGAGTGAATATTTCTTTACGTCACTTTCTGCACAATAATAAATCTTTATCCGTTCAAAGAACATATTACATCATACAATTGATAACAAAAAATGAGAAAAAAACTTAAATTAATCTGGCGTCAGGTGTCTATTTAAAAATCATTTTGTACAAACATAGTTTAAGATATAATTTAATTCGTCATGATGCGAGAATTCGTAGTTGTCAGAGCTTCCCCTCATTGTCAATAAATCTATAACATCACCTGCAGCTTTTGTGCTTTCATCCTTTACTTTCGACTCAGAAACATTACCTATTGTATTTTTTATAGTAATCCTTGAGTCATAATTACTTTCTTGAAATTTATTTAAACCATATATTGACATACTGTGATTGATACTCCTACATGTGAACGATTTACTTCCTGACATAGGCCTACATAATTTTGTGGATAACCGTACAAGTGAGTTGGTGCTTTTCAGATTAGACATTACATATTTCATTATTCGTAGGTGTAATTGAACATCTACTGGTTGGTTTTAATTAATGAGATGCAACAAATTATTGTGCGTTCTATAAGGTAATTTATACAGTTGTCGCACGCATTTTCTCCAAGAAATGTAAAACTTATTGATCGACTTCGCTGACACATCTCAGAGTAAAAACCCATACAAAGAAAAACAGAAAGATTTAACTAATTTATATTTATTTGAGTGAGGTGCTAACTTTAACAGTGACATTACTGTAGGCCCCTATTCTCTCTTCTAATGAAATCATCTGTTGTTACTTTGATCCTTATCTCGTTATTACAATCACTGACAATATCACCTAGGTGGACATCTTTAGAAGTTATTTGTATTTTTTCACCACCAATTGTTACATATATATTTTCAGTGGTAGCACAATTAAGCTATAAGTTTACTTTTTATAGGATTAAATAAAACATGATACTCTCGAGCAAATGATACACATACATTGATTAGTTTATTAAAGGGACTGGCTCAGGCTGAAATCATAAAAAAAATCGGTGATTTTATTTTGGCTTATTAATATGACCATGATCCATGATATAAACATGTCCATGGACTAGAACTGCAAAAGTTTGTCAATTTTTGTGCTGTGCATTTTACAGTCAGGCTAGATATAGAGACGAAAGTCCCGTATTTCTTATTTTTGACATGATTGTCCAAAATAAGAAATCAGGAATTTCGTCTCTATGGTAATATTTAAATTAATATGATTAAAATAAGATATTAGAAGGAGAACCACATTCTTTCCAAATAATGTGCCAAAAGATTGACTGTTGTCTCTGTCCACCTACATGCTCCGGCCACCCAGGAATACCAGCTGGCAAGTGCGTCTGTCTTTGGCACGGAATGGATCTGTGGCTGGCCTCAAGACAAGAATTTATAATATTGTCATGTGAATTTCAATTTCAGTGTGCTGTTTAACATTTTTGCATAACATATCATTACAGAGAATTAAATCTTTAGACATTTTAATTTTGGTGAGAAAATTACCCAAGTTACGTCTATATGCGTTAATTTCGTTAGTGCAGGCCTTATTCCACTGGGGAGTAGCCCTAGAGCTACCCGTGGGGGCGTGCTGCTGATTATATTACATGGTTGGTATATTATCCAAATGAGGCTGTAGTGCTGAGTGATCAGACAAATTATCTCCTTCGTGGTCCGATTCCTATTTATTAACAAGATGAAAAACGTTTTCGGTCTTGATAAAGTGATCTGATGTAAAACATTCGTCATTAATTTTACTCCTA